>JANPWX010021771.1:63847-385905 GCA_024734555.1 Trochalopteron elliotii
TGTGACACACATCCAAAATCCGTTGGATGTGTGCGGGCGGGGCCAGGCCCGGGCCGGCCGCAGTGCTGGGCTGGCCTTGAGCCCTGCCCTGGCCTGCCACACACGCACACACACGCTCCCCTGCGGCGCCAGATGGTGGCCGAGCTGCTCTGGAGCGTTAATGTAATAGCTTTATCTACCTGCTGCCTGCCCGTGCGGCTCCCATGTGCACAGTAGAGCAGCTTAGGAGCAGTCGTCCTGCTCCCCCAGCCTGCCGGCAGCTCTTGTGTCCCAAGGAAGGCACATGGTGTGACTCCTGGGGATGTGCTGTGCAGCACTAACTGTTGGACTAGATAATCCTTGTGGATCTCTTCCAACTCAGAATATTTCATTAATCTGTGAAGGTCACCCCGTCAACTGCATCCATCCATCTCGGGGGCCTACAGGGAAGTCGGAGAGGGGCTCTTTGTCAGGAACTGTAGTGATAGGACAAGGAAAAATGGGTACAAATTGAAAGAGGGGAAATTAAGGTTAAATGCAAGAAAGAAATTCTGGTAACACTGGAGCAGTTGCTCAGGGAGCCTGTAGTGATGTCCCAGTGGTCAAGGAGATGTTGAATAAGGCCTTGAGCAACCTGGTCTTGAGATGTGTCTCTGCCCCATGGAAGAGGGTTTGGAACCAGATGTTCCTTAAGATCCATTCCAACCCCTTAACATCCTATGATTCTATGACCTTTGCCTCATGCCCTGTATCTTTATACAGCTTAAATAAAAATAAAACACAAATCGTGTTCCACATTTCCCTTTTGTGACTTCTTCATCCCAGGCAGGCCATTGTGTTACGCATTGCCCCTTGGGTTTCTTCTCTGAGGGCCATTCCTGACATGATGAGTCCTCCACTGGTTTAAAATTGTTCTTCCCACACAGCTTCTGGTGACTTTAAGCAGCATCACAATAAACTCCCTAATTATTTGCCAAGCAAACACTAGTCTAGTAAAAACAATCCCCCAATTCACACACAAACTGGTTATATGGAATGACGGCTGACACCCTGTCACACCACTGTGAGAGCTGTATCCTCCCAGCCAGCCTGTCACTCTCCTTGCCTCACCTCTTCTCCCTGCCTCCACTGCCGGTTTCATACCGAAATCAGTATGATACCTGGAAGGTCAGAGTCAAGAAAGCAGGACTTCCAATTCCTACAACCTTTGTACATGTAGAGTAGCAGCTGTGGTGCTACTTTCCCCCACCACACTATGATCTCAGAAACACCCATTAGGCCTTGATGAGCAGCACCTGAGCTAAGCTGCTCGAGCTCATCAGAAACACTGTCTGTTCTCAGGAACTTACCTTGTCTAATGAGCTCATGTGTTTTAATCAATAAGCTTAGAAAGTCATTTTTATTGCCTGAAAAACAACCATAGTCAAAGAACATTTTTGTCATTAAACCTTCAAGGACAGTTGCAGACCTGAATTTTTGTCCAGGATGGAAAATTCCTATGTCTAAAGCCCACTCTCTTGTGACCCAATGCACAGCAGTCATGAGACCCTTTGTGCTCATCTGCACTGTTTTATTTATGATTAATTTGTTTTAACCTTACCTGATGTTTTGATATAATGTAAAAATTTTCACATTTTATATAATGTGAAAATTCAGGTTCTCAGGTCAGATGCAGAATAATGGAAAAGTGCCTCATTTGAAATAGTAAAATAAGAAATGAGATAATATTTTTTCATATTATTTACTCTGTGTACTCCATAAATGTTAACATATGAGCCATAAACTATATATGCTTTTCTGGAAAATTACTTGACTCCTGTCATTGCAGAAATAGCTGACTACTTTTACAAACAAATTGAGATAACGAAGGTGTGTCCAAGAAAAATATACACAACCTTAATTGTTTACAAAATCATGTTCTACTCTAAAATAAAATAGGCTTTTAGCACACATAGATTTGGACATAAACCTGAAATCTCTGAAACAGTTTGACCTTAGTCCAGCAAATGCTTTTAAAATATTCTAGACTTTAAACGCATATTTGAAGTTGAAAACAAGACACACAATTTTTATTTTGCTATATATGCTGTGATAATTTTTTTTGTTATTGTCATGAAATACACACAGAAGCATTCATAGAGCAAGTCAGCAATGCCCAGAAAACTGCCTGTTTGTGCCTGGAAAATGAACAGTGCAAATAGTAAATAAATTCAAAATATTTAAAATACATATAAATACATTATAGGGAGCTTCCTTATGAAATTGAAGATTCCTAACTGGTTGGGATTTTGTGAGAATGTACTCTTTTTATTTTTTTAAAGAAAAAGCTTGCAAAACTTACTCTTGAATACCAGGTCTATCCTAGTATTCTAAATATATATATCTTCAAAATTTTCATTAATATTAATATATTTTCAATCCAGTTTTAAAGAGAAGAATAAAGTTTTGAGTTCTGAAATCTAATCACACATTTTTAATTGAGGTATAGGAAAATTTTATTGTATAGAATATAGCATTTTGTTGGCTCCCAACATAGAATTACTCCCATCATTTTTTAGAAAGTGTATTCGTGGTTTCTAAAGTAATGTTTACAAAATTGCACAAGTTGTATGTGTTCTAGTTTTTATGCATCAAGAGCATCAGTGGATATTGGTCTTGCCAGTACAGAAAAATGATACAATTACTGAAGCTTTAGCATTCCGTTCAAAACTTTGCTGTTGGATTAGTCATCCAAAATACTGGAAAATGATCATGCACCAGTTATTTTTCAACTGTTAGCAGGAATTCTTCAGTCTTTAACAAACACTAACATCTGCTTGCATTTCACCTAGACAATCATATTAATTAAAATTTTCAATTTACTGTATCTCAATATAAAAATTGATTTATTAGTATGAATCTACCTGCTTTATAACTTAGAAGTCATTTAGTATTAAATATTTTAACTATTTCACAGCACTAGTAAACAAATATGTTTAATCACAGTACACATTTGTAATCATACTGATATGAAATTATTTCTTTTTAAAGCTCACATCTGAAAAGATATTTCTGTTTCCAGGAATGCATCTGGTAGCAAATGTATGAGCAGGACACCCAACAGGCAGGTTAAAGGAACATGTGGTCACTTGTAAGATTAAAAAAGTAAGTCAACGTATTTATTATATGGAAACAAATTTTAAAAGGAGGCATTTATACAGTTATATCTTCTCAGGTCATCATGAGAACATCGTACCAAAAAAAAAAAAAAAAGGCAATTTTAATAATAATAGATGATTTTTTTTTCACTTAAAAATACGAAAATATGCAAGAAGAGCCTGAACTAGTTTGACATCCCCATTTCCCAGTTAGGCTGATAGACTCATCTTGTCCACTTCAGTACCTTGGTGATAACAGTTCCACTGAGCTGTCTCTCAGATCCCTTCTTGTTCTTTTTTCCTTTTAAATATCTCTTAATCTGTATTGTATCACTGTTTAAAGCTACCCCCTGATGGACACAGCACTTCCTGAGTAATTGCACTATAGGAGAGTGTCAGAAAGTAGTAAAAAGAGAACTTGAAGATAAAGTACTTTAATGTATTTCCCACTGCATTCTGAATAGTTCATTATTCAGAGTCAGTTACATTAAAATCATATTTTTATATATAATAATGCAGAATTTTGCATAGTTGCCTTATCTGAGAGTCAAAATGTTTTCAGTTGGGCATTCAAAGTTTAATAACTAACCTTTTATCTTCCATACATGCATTCTAGATTCCATTGTTTTAAATGTCTACAAATCAGCTTGTAATCCTCAACAAGTTAACAAATTTGAGTAACAATGCTTTGGGGATTATAATTAACTAATTATATATTAGTTATATATATTAGAAAAACCATACATGATTAGATTTTCAGATTTAAACAAATATGTCTAACCATAATAGCTTTCTTTGTATAGAAAATGTAGGTGCTGAAACCATTGCTGTGAAGCACAAACATGCTTGTCAAATGTCTAATTTAACAGAGCTATCAGTGAGCTACCCAGGATCACTGATCTCTGCCCTTGCAGACACCTTCACTCCACATGTGGAAAGACCAACACTCCACAAATTTTTGTACACCTCTACTGGTTTGAATGGTCAGCCAAAAGTGTGGAGAAAAGTAAACACTGAGCAAAGTTTTCCCCAAAACAAATGCAACTATAGAAATAAAATTGTTATTTCCGTTACTGCATTATTATTCCAGGCTGAGCTGCACTCTAAAGAGCTTCTGCATGCATAAAATCAGAGCATTGCTGGGTAGATAAAGGAGTCAAGAAGTGAAAAGAGTGTGAATGTATTTCCATCCTTTTAAACCAGGAGACATGAGAGAAACAAAGTACTTTCGGAAAAAGCACACCTCCCTCTTTTACCATGCTCTTCACTCCAGCTCTGCATTTGTAGTAAGGGTGGCAACATCTTTTGCTCTTCCCTATATTCATAGCTACTTTCTGCACTTGCTGGGATTAGTAATAAGATGTCCTTGAGGTGAAAATGTCAGTCCAAGAAAAACTACACCAGTTCAAAAGTCACAGAATAATAGGGGAAGCACTGAAGAATAAGAAAGCTGGGTGTGCTTATTGCAGCAGACAGTAATGTGGTCATTATAGCTCTGGCACATACATTACGTATTCTCTTACTCATTCCATATGCTGCTGCTGAGTGTCTGGCCCAGGGCAGCTATGTATCTGGGGTCATGTTTCATTATGCTTCCCTATTGATTGTACTAAAGACAGTCAGAATTCCTATTAGATTGCAAACTGCTTTGGAGAAAAACTGAGGAGAAGGTGAACCTCTGTTCAAGCTTCTTGCTCCCTACAGGTTAGTCCAGAACAACTGTGCTGTGGATATTTATATTTAACCTTCACCCTACTCTTCCTTCTTTCTTTTCTCTCTTTGCACTCCTCTCCAAGTCTTCCTGGAAAATCTCAGAGGGATTATGGTAAAACAGTGTTCCAATCAGACAATTTGACTGAGTGGTAAATACACATTTCTTGTTACCTAATTTCGCTTTCCTGACAGGAGGAAATATCCAGTGACATATTACCCATTAAAGTAACTTTAGCATGTACACATTTATTTTAGAGCTTAATCTAATATCTTCATCCCATCTTTGCACCACCGGTAAGGCTTCTGGAACAAATCATGTAGAACTCTTCCACCTTGCAGAAAAGAAACTTTGAGGGGTTTCTTTAATTGTCCTTAAAGGTTATTCTATAGCTATCTGTAGGTTTCTGCACTAGTAGCACACAGTGTTAGCAAAACCAGGTATTCATACGTAAGGTATTTTTCTTCTTAACACACAGCATTTTAGCACATTATTATGTTGCAATTTGAATTAATGTAGATTGTCAATGTGCTTGTTTTGTGGTTTCACCCCTTTTTCATGTCCTTTCATACATCCAGTGTAACATTTGAGTAACTAGCTAGAACTGCATGGCATCATACAGTGTGTCAACATCCAAACAGACACCAGGCTTGGTAATATGCCCGGAGGACATGGAGTTCTATCCTGAAAATGCCTGTTCCTCAACATACAAGTGAAAAAATGAAAAAAAAAGCTGCAGTTCCTCAATCATACAATAGTCAGGGCCTAAATTCAAGCTAAAAGGATACTTTTTCTAAAGGAAGACAGGCAGTGGATTTGGTTACACATCCCGGAAGACAAAAACATTAAAATGAGTATGATGGCACAGCAATCCCATGGTTTCTTCCAAGCACTAGCATAGACCTGTGATAGTAGATATCCTTCTGCTTGATTGTGCAATTGGAGCCCACTTTTAAATACAGTGATGCATAATTTTATGAAGTAAAAATTGTGAGAAAACTTTTTTTTAAAATCAAAGTATTTGTAACAGCACTTTTCATCCATTGCAAAAAACAAACTTTCATCAAGTCTTCTAAAAAAGGAAAAATAGCAGAAGTTGTTTTAATAAAAAATCACTGCTACATAAAGTTATTTTCTTAAAATGCATTTATTGTCTAATAATTTGACAGATTCATTGGAAAAAATTAATAAATTTGCATGCAAATGGATTCATGCATGTCTTTGTCTTTGTTAATGATAGAGAAAAAATAAATTTGAAAAGATTTATCAATGCCTGTATACCAATCCAAATCTCACTGCATTTCCTATTTATTCATCTCAGAAACTAGATAGAAATGATGCATCCAGACTATTCTGAGCAATTGTACATTTGAAAAATTAAGTTGCTTGTCTTATCAAAATGAAGACTTTTAGGAATATTGTAACCAATTTGTGTTTAGGGAGCTCTTACAATTTATAAGCACAGCAAGCATAATGTTTTTGTCTTTAAAGTTAAAAAAGAATCTTAGACATTGTAACTACTCATTGTAAAAACCACAATAGCTGAAAGTTATGAATACCTTACCCTTTTTTGTAAAACAACCCATTTTTTTTTCTATATTAAAGGATTATGGTCAAATTGTGTTCATTTTTCCTGGGTTTCAGAAATGGTGAAACTTTTAAAATTGAAAACCCTACTGCCTTCCAGTCCCTAGGCAAATGTCTTACCACTTCTTACTTTGCCAAAGCAATGAGAATGAAATGTTATGATTTGAAGAGCTTATTACAGTAACTTCCCAGAGAAGGAAGCAGATGTTTACCTCAGTACAGTTTCAGCTGAACTGTAGCTCTGAGATCATTTGAAATCAAGGATTCCTTTAGATTCAGTGTGTAGGAGGGCAACTCTGAAAGAGCAGGTATTTTGTGACAGTGAAATCCTATCCATTTTTTAAGAAATAAGCTGTACCAGAATGGTTTCTGTGTCACAGACATCTCTCAGGATCAAAGTATAAATGGGGAGAAGCTGCACTTTTGTGTGGAAGGACTCCAGCAGGCATTAGTGTTTGGACAAGTCCTTTTCTTGTGGAGGACATGGTGGGAGGTCTCCATCTCTCTCAAGCTGGAGGCATAAAATCTGTCATATTGACAGAGGCACCTTTGAAGAAGATCCACTGGCTGGCTGAAAGGCCTGGCATGGCTACAGACACAGACAGCTGCAGGTGGCACAGGAGAGCAGTTATTTGAAAAGATCAGCGTGCCCCAATACACTGTGAATATAGTGTAAAGCTTTTTAGCTAAATATTTATAACTAAGTTCTGATGTTTCCAAGCTCACTACCTAAAGTGCGTGAAAGAAGAAACACTAAGAATATTTTTGGGTCCACTCAGTAAAATATATTTAAATATATTTAAGCTTTTTATACTTGTTCTACGTAGTATACAGACAGTGAAAATATACCAGGGAGAAAACTGCTTTTTATGTTTAGCTCTGAAGGTGGGTAGAAAATGTTTTGAAGTTGTGCTCTTCTGTCAGCTTAAACAAATGCATTTGTATTAAGTTCTGGTTACTAAACTTCCAAGACATACATGTAGAATGCTATAAAGTACGAGCTGAGTCACAGACCTTACCCCAAGAAAGATCCTTTCTTACTTTTCTTATTTCCTCTGGCAAAGGTACAACTGATTTTCTCCTTTTTAGTGCAGCACTGGCATCCAGGCAAATGGCAGAAAACTTCTGAAAGATGAGCAAGTTTCATTTCATCTTTCCTTTGGACAATGAGATGCTCTGTAGAGTGCCTTCAAAAGCTCATTCACAGGCAGGGCTTTTTTTTTTTCAAAGTTTCATTTTAAAAGAGACATTTTTCCTTCTTCTTACCAAAAGATATACTGGGCATGTAGAAGAAAGTTACAATTTCCAAAAATTAATATATCAGCATATACATATATATATGTATGTATGTATGTCATAATTGAAATATTAAACTCACTAATGAGAAGTAAAATATTGAAATGTGTGATAATGGTGCCTTGAAAATTCCCATAATATATACAATAACTGCACTTAATACAACCTAGTGTCAAGCTGCTCTTGCAGAAACAGAGGTCAGTTCAGGTTGGATGTATTCTTGAAGAACAGCATGGGGTATACTGTAGATTAAAACACTGTAGATTACTACACTGTTAAGTGCAGTTAAACCCTGGATCAGATTATACGAAGTGTTTGTCATAATTCTCCAGTGAAGGTGATTCAAGAAGAGATTAAATACACCTTAGAGATGGTGTATGCCACTGAGCAGGAGGATGGGTTAGATGACCTCTTTCAGATCCTTGCAACTTTACATTTCTATTGTAATCATGACAAATCCTTTTTCTCCTGCTTAAACCTTCTCCCCCACCTGGATTAACAGATTTCTTCTGGGCTTCATAGCTGTTACAATTTTAGCAACAAGTTTGATGCTGTGTGTTCAACCACTGCCCAAGTAATTTACCTGGTAGCTTAAGCATGCTGCTAAAGAATTTGAAGAAAGAATTCCTGCCTTTCAATACGCTGGGAGAAGAGGTGGAGGGTTTGGGGTTTTTTTTTGCTATATAATTATATACAAAACCATCTAAATGCCCTTCAGTGGCATTAAAATGAACTTACTTAGTAATTACTGAGGTTGTTAGAGTTACTAGCATTTTTCTTTTCTGATTCTGAGGTTATAACTTCCTCTGAGGAAATCAGAAGCAACAGACAAAACTAGGCTAACTCAGACAATTCCAAATATGCAATACATGGACATGGACATACATGGACACCTATATCAGAAATTTCCCAGACAAGTTGTTTTCTTTGCATCAATACAAAGCAAAGAGAAAAGCAACAAGGCCTAATTATGATGAGAATAAATCCCTGTCCTGTAACTTTCCTGTCTTCATAACATACAAATTTTTATATTAATCTCCTGAAACAAAAAGAGGCTTAGATAAACTGGTGATTTTTACACAAATTGTTCATCTTTAAAGTAAAATAAATTAGTGAAATAACCCAGCATATTGAGAGAATCTGAAATGGGTGACATACAGGTTTCCATTCTACAGGTTATAATCTACTCATGAAGTTGCCACAGATTTTAGAGAATGGTGTTTAATTTACAGTGGCTAGCGTATAGAAACTGTAACGTTCCCCTCTCAGCTGTGATTTCTTATTTTAATTAAAAATCTTTGAAGAATTTGATTTCATAGCCTTATGGAGACAAGGGTGGGTACTAAGCACTCTACAAACGAGATATTGTAGTTAGAGACTCAATTTATGTGCCCCAGAGATAAAAGATCATCTCATAACTTCATTCTGTGACTATCTAATGGATTGTCACTTGTTTATTAAGCCAACTCTCCATGATTTCCAGTGTTCACCAAATAAGAGGCAAGCAAAATCTCTCTTCGTGATGATGGCACTTGGCAGACCCGTGGTGAACAATGTAGACTTTTTTTGCGTGAAGTTTTACTGTGTTCACAGAAATCTCTTTAATTTGTCATAATCCTTAACAGTGACCAGTCACTACACACATAAGTGAAAAGTATTCACATCAGAATAATTGATAAAAAAATCTTACATCACTGCAAAACGCCTGCCATGCTGGAAGACTGATAATAATTGTGTAAGACTGTGGGAAAGGCTTACTTTGAATAAGCACAAAATGGCTTATTGGAGCAACTTGTGTCAAGAGGATGGCTCAGTAATACCTTGTCTGGGAAGCTGCCAGGTCAATAAGTCTAAATATCATTGCTCTGTAGAAAAAGAGTTCTCCTTTGGCCTGCCTAAAATATGTTATTAATATGATATTTGGATTAAGACCTCCTCTATTGATTTTTACTTTAGGCCAATGACACTTAGATACCCTAGCTGGTGTTAGAACACCAGGAATGTGCAGATGTCCCCCCCAAACAAGACTCTCAATATTCAACAGACCTCCATGAAGGCAAATAAAAGACCATTAACTCTAGTGTTATTTCTGCTGTCCTATTTCTGCTACAAATTCTTGTCTTTCCAACCTAAACTGGTATGTAAGAAAACAAAGTTAATGATTGATTTTTTTCTGTGGTCCAGATTTCATTCTTTTATCTCAGGAAACTGGATGCATGAGGAGTCCTCCAATCCAAATACACTGAGTAAGAAAAAATTACAAGTACATGCAGGAGGCCAGCATTTCACATATTCCCTATTCTATGGGGGTTTGTTCTGAGGGCTGAACAACCACAGAATTCATCTAAGAGTTGATATGCCTTTTGGTATGAAATTGGTGTTACATGTGAAGCTGTATTTTAAAGACCAGTCAACCTAGTGACAACATAACCTGCTTTTGCTGCACAATCAATAATAGATATGTATTAGTATTAATAATATTATTATTATATACAGTGCAGTATTATTTACTGAGATAAATATTCAGATTACAGTTGAGTGCTTTACTAAGGAATCTCACTAGTCCAAGTGGACAAACATAGTACCTGTGTTGGTTCAAGGATGTGATTTATTACCTGAGAGCTTTTCCACATTTTTTCTCTCTTCTTTTGCCATTTACAAAGCTCAGCAGTTTGCATTGACTAATGTTATATCACTTAGGTAAGATAAGAGCCTTCCTTTTAATGAAACTCCATCAACATTTCAAAGATTTCTCTGGAAAATATATTTCTGTTGGATTGCAATTTCTGACATTCTTTCTTAGGCCCTTTGTGGATATAAATATTCAGTTTGATTTTCATCTGAGCTTTTTCTTTGCAGCTTTCATTTTTCTCTCTGCTTCTAGAGTACATCAACAGGAATGCATTTCCAAATGATTGTACTTTTCTGCAGAAGATGTAGATTTCAACCAGATAGAAAAATAATGTGATTTCTCCCTTGTAAGAAACTCTCTGGTCTTGCACAAGATACATATGATTCTATGACATGTTTCTCCCCAGCTTTTAGATCTGTACTTAGTATTTTTGTAAGATCATATCTATCCAAAGTAAAGTGCAAACATTTATCAACCCTTACAAAGCCATTGGTATTGGACAGGAGAATAAATGTCCTTTGGAATACCAATAATAAAATTATTATTAAAGATTAATTATATTCTTCTAACAGATAAAAATATATGATCAGAAATTCAGCACATATGAATTCTCATACGTACTCATTTTTTCTTATGAAGGTCTGACACCTTATAAGGCCCTTGTGGTGTGAAGTGCAGCAGGCTCACCCTCATCCTGAAGTGTCCTGAAGATCCCTGTCCAGAAGTCAACCCAATCTTTTCCTGTGATGCTCACCAGGAGCAACTCTGCATATTCATTGTACCCTCCTTATAGTCTGTAATTATTCCACATGCATTTAGAGCCTTCTCTTTTCCCTGAAAAACTGTAACTGAGATATGGAAACCTGTCCTTTTAAAATCTTACCTTATCACCTTAAAATCTTACCTTAAAATCACCTTATCACCTTTCCAGGCAATTTTGCCTTAGTTAAGGAAATACAGTCACTTACCAATCATGCATTATCCAGGAACCCCACTGGGGTGACTAGTGTGCATAGTGTGCATGCTGCTGTGGGCCAGCCCAGAGTTTTCCACCTCGGCCACAGAACTCCCCTTCCCAGCACTTACCGGGTGGCTTTGAATCCCGGGATTCAAAGCTGCAGGGAGCTACAACACTGTGTATCTCCTCTCTTCATAGAATCATACAATATTTGAGTTGTGAGGGACCTTTAAAGGTCAGATAGTCCCTTCAATGAGCAGGTAGATCTTCAATTAGATTAGGTTGGTCAGAGCCTGGTCCAGCCTGACCTTGAATAAACCCCAAGGAGGCGGTATCTTCCACCTGTCTGAGAAACTTGTTCCAGTGTTTCACAACACTCATGGTGAGAAATTCCATCCTTATATCTAGTCTGAATCTGCCTGTTTTAAGTACTGGGACAGAAGATCTCCCCAGAACCTTCTATTTTTTAGGCTGAACAACTCCAGGTCTCTCAGGAGTTGTTATCTTTTCTTCACAGGAGATGTGCTCCATCCTTCTTGTCATTATCATAGCCCTCCTCTGTAACTACTGCAACAGGTCCATGTCCTTCCTGTGCTGGGCCCCCAGAGCTGATGTAGCCCTGCAGGTGGGTCTCAGCAGAGCAGAGCAGAGGGGCAGAATCCCCTCCCTGGCCCTGCTGCCCACACTGCTCTGGATGCAGCCCAGGACACGTTTGGCTCCCTGGGCTGTCAGTGCCCATGGCTGGGCCATGTCCAGCCTCTTATTCACCAAGTCTTTCTTGGCAGGGCTGCTCTGATCTGTTCATCCCCAGTCTGTTGATAGTGGGACTTGCCCCAGCCCAGGTGCAGCACCAGCACTTGGTCTTACTGGACCTCATGAGGTTCACATGGCTCCACTTCTCAAGCTCTTCCAAGTCACTCTGAATGGTGTCATGTTTCATTTTCTGTGATGCAGCTCCAGCTATTGCCCAGACAAACCCCTGTGAAAATCCTGGTGGTAGTGGTTTTCAAAATCTGTTGAAATAAATGTAATAAATACTTTCCTGAAACTCCAATGTCATAATGTTCTTCAGTAATTTTATTTTTAAAGACCAGAGCAATGATTAATATTTCCTGTCATTTCAAAATTTTTTCATCTCAAACCTAGCTATTTGAAGTGAAAATCATTTTTATTACCTTCAGCTAGGCCACCATCAAAGATGCTTTTTTGGAATGGGACTCTTCCTGGTTAATCACTAACATGGTGATGAAAGTGATACATCAGACATGTATCACATTCAAAATGGAGATGTCTAGTCCCCAGGATCAATAAAAATTTTAAAATCTGATTTCCTGTATGACTGCGTGTTTCTGAAATGCTCTAAATTGGTTCCTGAAAGATACATGGGGAGAAACATATTTGTAATATTTCTCGTAGATACTCTTGAATTAGACTGGAAATTGCTCAAGGTATAAGTAACCATACATAGAAACCAATGCCAGCTTTGCAGCCGTATATGGAATTTTCCTGATAATACTTTTGAAACTGGGTCACTTTTATGCAAAGTGCTAAATATTTAAATTCGAATTTAATCCTTGAAGTGTGCTAATTCTGTCTTTGTAAGAATTTGATAGCACTTGCAAGGCAAACTCTAAGGACTATTAAAACTAAAAACTACCAGAATTAAGGGAAAAAAAAAGAAAATAGATTCCTAATATAAAAATAAATGGAATTATGGCAAACTGAATAGCATCTTTTTACTCCAGTATAGAGTTACACTCAGTACATGCCAACAGTTTCATATTTGAAACCAACAGTGAATTCCATGCACAAGGAGAGATGAAAGATGAATTGTTTCTGTTCTTCGTTTGCCCAGGTTAAAACAGTAATATATTCACAAATAAACATAATATTTCTTACACTGAAAGGAATTGATTTGACTTCAGAATAGTATAAAATCGGAAATTACAGTAATTGAGGATAATTTTATTTCTTGTGTTACATACCATTTTTCTGTCACTAAAAGGCAAGAATTATGAAAGGAAGGTGACAGGGGCTGGAAGAGGAAGAAAAATAATTCTTTTTTAAAGAGGGAGTACAGCAGAACTAGGGTCCTTGTTCATACAATCTATGATAGTAATTTTGTTTAATAGAGAGGTGATAGAGTGATGACTTTACTATAAAAGGCATAAATAGATGAAAGATGTAGAAGAGTTTACAGAATGTATTTCTAAATAGTTTAAGGAAATAAATAAAAATTCAGCATCTTCAAAAATTATATATCTTTAATATTTTAAAAGTTTAAAATATTTAAATTGCAGTATACTGGATTGACCAAAGTGATAACATTTACTGTGGCAATGTTAAATTTTGACAAAATGCCACTCCTAAGAGTGAATGCTGGTTCTCCTTTCAATTGGCAAAAATATTTGGCATCAGTATAACTTAGGAAGTCATGGCATCTCCGAAGAGATGATTCGGAGAACCTGAAGACAGTCCACTTACTAGTTAATATTTTAGAAAAGGATTTGAGAGGTTTATTCTTTTTTATAAGAAAAAGATGTTGAATTTTAAAGCTGAAAAGTGGGGTATGATCTTGGATGCATAAAAAGAAATCCTCTTTTATAGATGGAGAAGAAACTGTCATTGCCTTGTAGCTTAAAGTTATTCTGAACACTCTTGTGCCCTAGATTTTTCCTCAACACTCAATATATGTTTTGAGATTCAAGGTGTTCTTTCTGATAATCAGAAATAATGAATGCATCTGCAGTAACTTTATACAATGAAATTCTATGATTTCAACAGTACTTTGGCACTCCAAACACTAAAACTATTGAAAGGCATAGGAAAGAACACCACAAAAGAAAGGTACAGACGAAGATTCCTTTCTTCCCTTTGCATTTTGCCTGATAACTGGCTACAGAGGCTTAGTTTTGTTTACTGTCCTACAGGACTGGTGTGCCTATACAGAGAATAATTATTGGTGCCTGGAAATTACTCATTGCTACAAGAGTCTCTATGGGACTTGTTCCAGCAGTGACACCTAGAATCCTCTGCTATTTAATCTACTTTTATGAAACCTGTCATAAGATTTTCAGCTTAGGGTGGCATGGTGAGTGGGGAGCCTTCTGGGCTGGGTGGTTATGCCAGCAGTGTTTCTAGCAGGAACACTGGAGAGAGTCCTGGTGAGCACGCAAGAGAGCAAACCCCAGTACTTCAGGGTTTAGCAGTGAACCCAGCTCACAGCTATCCTCTCTGAGACAGGGGGACTGTGTTTAGACACCTCCCCTGCTGCGGGGCATGACTGCTCCCAAGGCAAACTGTTTAATGGAGGCACTTACTCAGAAAGTCCCTCAGGACATCCACATTTTTGTGATGCTGTGGGGATTATGTTATATAAAATGATCACTGTGCCAGAAAAGGTGTATTGACTTTTAGTCCATACAAACCAGCACTAACTGGCCTGTCCACTTTTATGTAAAAATGCCATCTATTTTACAGGCCTTTATGCTCATTAGTACCCAAAATATATATCATTTATTTATGGATCTTATTTTTTAATTGCTTTATAAAAATACAAACAAACTTCACCAATGCATTACACATATAAAATGCAGTCATATTTGTATGCCACTGTCACAAATCACCATACACAAGCCAAATGCCAGTCCCTACTTTTTCAATAAATGTGCATAAAAATATGTAATATATTAAGTGTTTTGTTTATTTAACACAGGATGTGATTCTTTACCCAAGTGACAATTATATCACAATAATAAATGGATTACATAGAAGTGTTCATTAAAAGAAAAAGGTAATCTCTTCCTAAATTCCTTTTTTTCCTGACCTTTGACAGATTTGGAGCAAGTCTTTGGAGTATGCATACCATTAACGTTTTAGGAAAAGTTTTGATGTTCTGTGATTTTGAGAGCTTTCTTACTGCTTTGTGAACAACCTAATGATATTAAGATATATAGTATTCTAGCAGTCCTGTACATAGGTTATGGGTCTTGCGTCTTCATGGTGATTGCAGAGAGGGCGTGTCACATCCTTGATATTTTTTTTTGCAGATACACCTTTCGACAGAGATACAATTCTACTCTGGCTAAAGGAGATTTCTAATTGTCTTCTCTGAGGAATGAATTGTTGACAACAGTAGGGAATGTCAATATTACGTGAATCAATTATTCTGTGCTAAAGAGACATTCAAAGAAGCTGTGATGGTTTCAGAAATTTCTAAAAATGCAGGTTTGTGTTCTGCTCTCATCAGTACAAATCCCACTCTGTTGTGATCATAGTTTTACACTGGGAATATTACCTGTGTAACCAAGTACAGATTATGACACAAAATCCATAGAACCATTGTATTAATAGGGTCTGTTGAAGGTCTGGTCTGGTCACACTGTATGTGAAAGGAGAGTTGGACAGATGCTTATGTGTCTAGTATTAAGTGTTTCAAGTTGCACTCAAGCCACTGTACAGGTTTTGAGATAAGTTGGTCTGTGTAAAAGACTAAATGGTGCAACTTTGGTAAGAGAAACAAGAGGATTAACCGAAGGTTGTTGGGACAGGGAATCAGAAGCTGCAGAAACTGTTTAGATATCTTCTATCAGTTTTGCAGACAAGATTTCTGCAGTTTATTGTCTCCAGAAAACTACAACCCAAAAGAGCCCTTGTTGAAGTCTGACACTTTTTAATGGTAAACCACAAAAAGCATCTTTGATGTTTACAGTGGGAATCAAGATCAGAGTTGATCAGACAGCTGCTGACAAGCTCCCCTGAAAACACAGCACAATGAGGTTGCTATAGTCAAGAGGGTATTTTTGCATCTGTTAGAATGAATCTATTTTGTTTTGTACAATATAAGGAAACAAATCTAAAAAGTGGAGCCTGGAAAGTTCCATATCCTGCTTTTTGCCCTTGGTTAGATATCCCATGATAATAAGTAACAGTACTTGTGAATAAATAACTTTCTCCCTAATATACCATTAATGTACTTTTCATGAATTATATCTTGTTGAAGTGTAATAAAGAATTTTCTGAAAAGCTTGCTTCTATCACATTCTTTGCTAAGAGTAAATGAGGAAAAATAAACAAGGAGCCTACAAAAGCAGCAGGACACTTTGAAACTTTCTTCATCTCTTCTTCTCTAAAGCTCTGGAGATAACTGCTCAGTGGACACAGTTTCACAACAAATGAACAAAATACCCAAAACAAGTATCAACAAGTGTAATAAAACCATCTGTGTGATTGACTTGGATTTTCCTGTGTTACAGTAGTTCTAATATTAGTCAAAACCCAATCTTTTTGTAGGATATGAAGACAAACCTAACATTTACCCTTGTCATAGCTAATCAGGAGTTACACAATGTCAGTTCATAGATTTTGAAATATCCAGGCATAATTGTTTGGAAAAAGATGGACTTGCTGCAAAACTCGAGCCTTTTAGGGCAAGAGTGTTTCCTTTAGACCATGGCAGGAGTCCATGCAGTAAGTGGTAGAGGCCACTGAGTTATTCCAACCTATTTTTTTACAAATAACAGCTTAGTGAAAGAAGTTACAGTGGCAGATTAATGTCAGGAATGTATCACCTTTGAGAATGCTTTCATTTTTTGAAAAATGAACTACTTTATTTCTTTCAACTTTGAAAAACATCATTTGTTATTCACAAATACCAGTTATAAAACCTTCAAATCTTATGCACAAAAGAAATAGGACCACACTGTAGCTGCTGAAATACTGTTAGGGCAGGAAGGAAGGTGATGTAACTTCTGCATGCATGAAGTGTACAATTGGCTCTGATTATGCAGATGGATTTTTGCAATGACTTTTCTGTTTTGCGTGGACTCAGTTAGAACACTTAAACCTGGCAGATATTTTTTAAGCCAAGAATCACAAAAATATGCTTGTGTGCTCATACCTCAGTGGATTTTTGTTGACTAAGAATCTTTTCATTAAAAGGTTTTTATTTTCTGCAGTTATTGTGACTTTTTTTAGGTGTTCTACTTTTTTCACTCAGAAGTCTGTAGTATTCTTGAGACTTTGCAGGAATGAAGTATCTGTTTAAATATAGCCATATAAACACGTAAGTCAGCCTGTTGAAATGATGATATTTCTTTCGAATTCTTGATAAAAACATTGTCACAAAATAGAGCTATAGAAAGTGTTTTGGCAGCTGGCAGCAGTAACATTTGAAGCATCTTCATAATTAGTGTTATCTAGTGCTTATTTACTATTTAGATTCACTGAAATTTGCTGCCAAATTAACAGCTTTTCCTCTCTTGGGACTTTTAAAATAACATGGTCCAGCACACAATTTTATTTCCAGCTTGCCTCCATTATCTTTTTATTTTTTATGTATTTAATGAGGCTGATTTTTTGCCTGTGTCTTTCAGATTTTTTTTTTTTTAATGAGAAATGTGGACAGATTTGGGATTAATATGGAAAAAAAATCCACAGTCATGAATAAATATAAGGGAAGGAAGAAGAAATCTATGGTGCTTAATCTATTTAAGTACTGTATTACTGTTACCTCTCTTCCACTGAGCTGTTACTTTGTAGCTGAGGCAGTCTGCTAGAAGGAGACATTAATGATGCAGGAAACATGATTTATTACCACAGTCACAGTGATAATTTTTTTTTTTTGGAAATGAAGATTTAATTTTTGAAGAGGAGGTAGAACATTGCAGTACCTTTTTGGTAAGTGCCAAAAAATACAACTGCTGTTTCATAACAAAGGTAAAAGGACTCCAAAACTGTTGCTGACAGACTGGATTTGCAGTAGAGAGAGGATAAAGCTATGAGTTTACCAACTTACTTTTTAGTCCTATATGGTTAAAAAGACTGAAGTTGTTCCTTCCCAGTTCATTGCTGCATTTTTCCTCTGTTGGCAGAGGAACAGCTTAAGTACGCTTTATGATTCTGTACTTTGGTTGGGAGAGAACAAGTCATTAAAAAGGTTCTGTTCAGCTTCCCTTTCCCAGTTTCAGCCCTAGCCAGAAGAGATGAAGTCCTAGCACCTGAGAACAGGCACTAGGTACTGAATCACTTGTCTGTGTTTCAGTGCTGACTGTAATTAGCAGAAGTGTTCTCCGTTAACTGAAGTGACCTTTGGGTTAGGGTATAAAAGGAGGAAGGCTTTACCTGCTGGATTATGCCTTCTTGTGAGGGCCCAAACCAACCACTGCAAACAGCAGGACAGCACAGTCTATTAGTGTACCTCTCCCCTTCCTAATGAGGAAAGATTTGAGAACAGGGCCACGCCTTGATTCCCGCTGGTCAGCACCAGAGTTTGGCAGGTGTGGGATGGATCACATCCATTTTCATTGAACTGCCATGAGGAGTTGAGTGAGAAGGATGCTCCTCTACATTAAATTCTTCAGAGCTTGTTCCATGTGAGAAGCCATAGTGAGATATGCTGTTGTTCTGCAAATTGTAAATTATCACACTGTAAAATATAAGTCTTATGGAGCCAGTGACTGGAATCAGTCTCCTTTTAATCCTTTATACTGATGTCAAACCTTGGTCTCACTGGTGTGTTGTGGAACACCACTTCAGGGATAGTACATAAAAAAAAATGTGCATTGCAGGTCCTGGTAGGTTTCCAGATTTTTTAATGCCCTGAGTGGAATATTTTTGAAATTTTCTGAAATTTTTTCATAGAGGTTTATTTCTGTCTAAACTTTGATGATGTAAGTCTGTAGAGTGCTTGGGGTTTTCTTGTAATGTGATAGTAGAAACAAAGGAATTCTAAATATTTTTTTCCCCTGATTAACAAATCCATTTTTTATGGTATTCACAGAGTGCCATGTCAGACTGCTGGAGCCATTTAAAACAAGGTGTAAAACCTATGAATCTGTGAAATCCTCTCTTTTCAGTGAACTTTGCTTAATGTCACCAAGCTCCACATGAGTCTTGGCAAACCTCAGCTGATAGAAAGCTGGTGTGGAGTTGCTGGGCACAGACAAATGATGGACAGCTGCATTTCAGAAGGATTTTGTTTCTTGTGCCCTACATATGGCAGGGCACAGTAGGGGTTTGCAGCTTCCCAGGGCCAGGACCATGGGAATTTCCCAGGGCAGCAAGACAGGACTTCACAGCCAGGGCTGTCACACTCCTGATGCATTAAGGGTACAGGAATTCAAGCAGAAAATAAACCTCCCTGTGTTCCAGCTGGTCTTCAGATATTGGAAGAACTGGGTTAAATTTCTGGTTGTAGGCAGCTTAGCATTGTAAGTGTGATTAAGCTCAAAAGAAAAAATTGCACAATCACAGACGCACAAATAATCCAATTTACCAATTTAGTACTACAGATATGATCACATTCAATATGGATTTGCACAACCCAGATTCATGAATCCTGTGGTTTATTGAAGCAACAGGAAAGCAAGTTCAGGATTGTAGTTGATACACTAATAAAAGAATGTTAACATGTGGCACAACAGAAAGTATAATGACGGATATTTGTTAGCACTGTATATATGTACACACAAATGTATGTTCGTGGATCTACACGAACACAGTTGGAGGCAAAAAACTCACCTAAAGGAGCCTCTTCTGGAGTGGAGGAGAGACACAGCCCATTGACAGATCTCAAGCAGGCAGAGATGTTTTCCTCCTCCTCAGGTGTTTTCTCCTTGCAACACATTCTGCTCTCTCCTTTTACACCATAGATTCTGGCCTGTCCCATGGGAATGGAACAACCTCATGTTATAGGTGGGGTTTGGAGATATATGATGTGCATGTTTTACATGCCCCATGTTCTCTCTCAGCTCCATCCTGAGGAATATGTAAATTAATATCTAAATGGAGATTAATTAGTGTCTCAGTTACTTCAGGGTTAATAGTTTACAAAAAAGGTAGAACACACGCTTTGGTCCTACTCCATATTCTGAAGTGCCAATAAAGGCTTTCTCATCAGAGGGTCATTGCATCTATTGTTTTCTTCTTAATGAGCTAGATTTCCAACAAGACTTGTTTTTCATGGTGAGGGGAGTGTGGCCATTGACTAGTACTGAGGGTCAGGTGAAACAGCTTTGGGCTGTGAGACCTCAGCTGTGGTCCAGACATCATTCAGTTGATAGTCCTCCCTCAAGCCAGGTGCAAGATAAACAAGGTGTCCAGTTCACGTTTTCCCAATAAGTCTCATCAATTCTTCTCTATCTTAAAGCAAGACCATATAATTCTGACCCTTTACTACAGTTTGTCAGCCAAAGAGCTAGATAGGATGAGGGGATAACCCTCTCCCTGGGCCTTGGGCATCTTCCTAGGGATGGGTTGGTGTCCATAGGGGGTTGCTGTGGCTTGATGTATATAAAGCATATGCTTCACATGCATTAGTTGAAAGTAAAAAGACTTAGTTGAGTTTTAAGTATGCTACTTGCCCACTTTTACCAGACACCACCACAACTCTCATGGGGAAAAAAGGACACAGTGTGCCTACAGCAACACTTTTGTATCTTTACTGCAAACTGATAGAAGCTTCCACCACGTCAGCCAGAGCCATGCCCCTGATGGCTCTGAAGATGGGCATGCTGCTGGCCAAAGCTGGGCCAATTACAGGTGGTGGTAATGCCTCTGTGATAACAGAATTAAGAAGAAAGCAGAACGAAGCGGGGCATGAGCAGGTTTTCTCCTAGCCAGAGAAGAGAAGGAGGTGAGAACATGTGAGGGACACACCATGGAGACACCAGGGTCAGTGGAGAAGGAGGGGAGGAGCTGCTCCAGGGCCTGGAGCCAAGATTCCTCTGCAGGCCATGGTGAGACCATGGTGGAGCACTGTGCCCCTGCAGCCCATGGGGATCCATGGAGGATGCAGAGATCCACCCACAGCCCCTGGGGATCCACAGGGGATGTAGGGATCCACCCACAGCCCTTGGAGGAGGTGCCCATGCTGGAACTGGTGGATGCCTGGAGGAGAAGGCCGTGATCCTGTGGGGGACCCTGTGGAGAGAGGGGCCCTGCTTCCAGGCTGGAGCAGCCTGTCCTTGGAGGACTGCACTCCATGGAAGAGTGACCCACACCGCAGCAGTTTTGGGAGGACTGTGTGCCCGTGGGAGGGACTCATGTTGCAGCAGTTTTGGGAGGACTGCTGCTCCTGAGATTAGAAGGTTCTGTTTGTGAGGTTGGAACGACTCTGGAGAAGTTCAGAGAGAACTGTCTCCTGTGGGAGGGACCCCATGGTCTCACAGGGGAAGGACTCCTCTCCCTGAGCAGCAAAAGAAAACCTTGGGTGATGAACTGACCAAAACCCCCATGCCCCATCTCTCTATGTTCTTGGTGGGAAGGAGGGAGGGGCTGGGGGAAGAAAAGGTATTTTTAAGGGCTTATTTTATTTCTCATTATCCTGCTCTGATTTTCTTAGTAATAAACTGTGCTAGTTTTGCATTGATTGACATTTAGCAAGCAGAGAAGCAGCTGCTAAGAGCTTCCTCCATGCCTGACAAAACCAATCAGTAGCTAGTTTGAATATTGACAACCTTTTAAACCAATTAAAGAGCTGAATTTGCCTCTGTGAACACACATGTTAAGAACTGAACAAACTCTGGGAAAGCCTTCTTAGCTTCTGGCCTTCGAACAGGTCAGCCTGGGCAGGGCCTGTGCGGCTCCTGCCACCAGGCCTGGGCCAGGCTGTGCCGAGCTCTGCTGTGGTGCTGGGCCTCATCCCAGCAAAGCCTGCAAGTCCATGCTAGCCAGGGGAACATAGCAGCACCAGGAGCAATCATGCAGCCAGGACCAGCACCGAGAGGAACAGCCAGGGCTGGGAGTGGCCACTGCATCCCAGACCAGGAGCAGCCGTGGGATCTGCATGACCACAACTGCCTTGGTGTGACTCACAATGGACTTTGTTTTCTTAGCTGCTTTTAGCCAGCTATGCTGCGGATGGCAGGACAAAAACAGCAGCAGCAGCAGCTTTTCTTGTTTTCAGTCCTCCTCATGAAGGAAAGCACTAAGGGAAGCCAGCAGCCAGCACGGCTCGTACGGGGTCGGCAGAGACCGCATGACTAGCAGTAGAGACACAGCGAGTGATCCCTCTATTCAGAGCCTGGATGGGATCAACCTTTCAGAGTTGGAGAACTCTATAAAGACTGTTTCAATTGATGAAGCTTGAGAAGAGATGGACTTGCAAAGACCAGTTCTGTCCTGAATCAGAAAAGGGAATGGGTTGAGGACACATGGGGAGAACAACATGAGACACTGAGATCAGTAGAGAAGGAGTCAAATTCTAGATAGGAGGGGCTTGAGGAGATGCCTTATTCTTGGGCTGAAATTATTTTATAAAGCTATGGTGAAGATGTATTTTTGATGTATCAGACTTTGGGTTTTTTTTCCCTGTAAATTCATGTAATGCATTGGGGGTGATGTAGCATTCTTCCTAAAGTCACGAGCGGAGGCACCAGTGTTGCAGCAAGCAAATGTTAAAGTAGCTGTAATTAAATGAGGAGCTTGAATAGAAAAGAGGGAGATGAGAGAAATGAGAAACCTTGTACCAGGAATGAAAGGGAAAAAACTTTTGCTTTTATGCTAAAACAGCTCATCCTTAAAATAGCACCCCAATAAGTTAACATGGCCCATGAGAGCAGCTTTGGGAAAGCTGCAAAGCATGGGAGGGACTTTTCACACCACAAACCGATTTTCCTTTCCCAGGTAGCTAGTTCGCTGTGACATTTAAACCACAAGAGGACTGTTTTTCTTGTAAAAAGTCTCCATGGCATGGTAAGAGCAACTCCTCTCCCTACAAGAACTGATAGGAAACTATTTTAGAAGCAATAAACTGATCTAACTCTCCAGTTTTGTCTCTATACATTGTCAGTGGGAAGAAGGGGAGGATTGTGGGAGGAGGAAAGGTGTTCTGAAAGTTTTATTCTGATTCTTATGAATTTTTTTTCTTTCCTTTCAGTTCTGTTTAAATAAAGCTTCTTTATTTCTTTGAAGTTTAAGCCTGCTTTGCTCTCCTATTATTTCTTATCTCACAGCAGAAAAAGAATAAATAATTCTAGTATGTACCACCACATTAATTGGTGCATTGGCTGGGAAATTGAAAAAATGGTGTTTCCATCTGGTTTCAACCTGTAACCACCACATAAACTCAGTTTGCACCACTAAATTGAGCCTGTTTTACCCTTGGAGTGTTTTCTCCTGGTCCTTAACTCATGAGGTATTCATTAATTTTTTTCTCCTCTGCCCAGCTGTGGCAGGGGAGGGTGAGTGGGTGACTTTTGTGGGTACCTGGCATTTGGCCAGTGTCAAACCACAACAAGCAGCAATGGCCTGATAGGGAACAAGCATCCAGGAGTGCAGACGCACCTGAACCCACTGGAAGTGGTAACAAAACCCCACTGATTTGTAGCAAGCAGAGGTTTTAAAACTCATATTTTAGCAATTTAGCTGCAGAGTTAGCGGCAAAAAATAAGGTATTTGTATGCAACGCCGAGATGGGACAACAGCCCTGGCAGTGAGCACAGAACAAAAGAGTGTTGAGCTGGATCCACAGGCACTGCACAATACACTGGCTGCGTTTTCACACAATTAGCCCGTGGTGACGTGAGTCACGGATAATAAAGAGCTGTCTGTAATCCCACACAGCAGCAGCAAGGCATATGAGGAGCTGTGGTTCTGAGGCAGAATTCCTTAAAGGAAAATAATCAGGTCACTTGAAGTGTGTTTGGTGTCTGTGTGGCCAAGCAAATAACTCAGCCAAACACCTGGAAACATCATGGGATTGGTAAAAACAGATGTGTGACTAACAGGAAAATCCTGCAAGCCCAGTTTCCTTTTCATTGCTTTCAAAAGTGCTCATCGTTTTCCCAATGCACTCACTGGTGCAGATAGACCCATATAAATTATTTTTCATAATCAAACTAATTTTTTTAAAATAAATGAAATGTTGGACTACTCTTACTGAGGGCCAGATGTGTGTAGATTAATGTGAGCAAGAAGTTTATCAGAAAATCAGCTTATCAGGACTTCAATCTCAGCCTGCATATATTATCCTTTCATACATCTATGAGCATGCTTTTGTTTAGTTGCATGCTTTGTTCTTTTGTGAATCCTTTCAGAGACAGATGTTATTTTGGCTAGCTTGACAGAAAACCAACAGTTCCCTCCTCTCTGAAACTCCTATGATGGCTCAGTGGGTTGCTGCAGGGTGGCAGGCAGGAGGCCATAGACAGCAGAACAACAGAATTTCAGTTGCAAGTCCAGGAGACTGCTGTCAATACCTTGAATCTCCCTGAAAGAACTTGAGTATTGGTAGTTCTCCCTAACTTGAAAGAGATTGGAAAACACTGATCTGAAGGGTTTAAGCCCAACAAAATCTAGAACCTGAGACTTTGTTCTCTTTCTAGGTCCATGTATGGATACTTTGGTTAGTTCAAGCTCATAGTCTCTTATGTAAAACTAGCTTGTGAAGAAGACCATAATTCCTTCAGCACACTGTGTTTTCAGTGATAGCTGAAACATTTCAGGCTAATGTTTTTTGAACAATCCTACTTCCAGGAACTGACTGATTCTATAACTAGGTTCATCTTAATTCTTACAAGGAAACAATAATTTCATTGAACCGTTTATTCAGCCATCATCCGTGCTGTCCTTTGCCATTGTTTTTTAAGTTGTTTTAATGGGACCTGTAGTGACTACTGCTGCTATCAAAAAATCCTGAATTCACTTGTCTTTTGATTCATGAAAAGCTTTTTAAATGAACAAGGAAAGATCTTTCCATCAGAAAAACACTGGGAAAAACAAAATAAAAGAAAACAAACCAACACTGAAGTGTATTAGTCTTATCACTCAATTTGCACTTGTCAGCTAAACTGGTTTTATAGAACTTTGCTTAAATAAAGGACACATGAGGCAATTAATTGTCCTGTGCTCAGCATGAAGAAATTATCTGTAAGTCTGGACAAGTCAAACTAGAATTTTTACTGCTCAGTCTTATCAGACACGAATTAGAAAAGGATTTGGAAAGAAACATTGCTTACATTTAAGCAGGCAGTAGGTAAGCTTCCCAGATTGCTGCTGTGCCAGATACACTCTACTCCCATCCCATGGGGAGCAGAGACCATAGCAGACCTGGCACAAGAGAGCCTGACCCTCAGATGTCTGTATTCTGATGGAACTGTGGACATTTCCAAGATATATACATCCTGTATGAGACAAAAAGTAAAATAAAATTGCCCCCTAGAGTAAGATTTCTTCAAGTCATTCACTTCAAAATAAAATGTACTATTCTGTTTTGATTTAAACTTTTAAATAATGTGTATCACATCCTTCAAATGTATTCTTTTGCTTTGAATAGAAGCATTAGTGCTTTAAATCCTAATGGCTGCTGAGGAAAAATCATTTGTGAATTAGAGTGAATAGTACAATTGAGTGAGAAAGGAGCTAGGTCACTAATGGATACTTAAAAGCAACTCCAACATTTATAAATTGCCTCTGCTTGGAGTACCCATCATGTGACGTGTCTCTTCTGACGGTGACAACAAATCACTCCTTTCTTTTCCTGCACATCTATGGCTTATGAGTAAAATGGCGTGGACCCACTGCTGTCCCTTCCAGCCTTACCCATTCTGTGGTTCTATGATTTACAGTGGTCAATATTTTCAAGAGAAAGAAATTAATTATTTTCCTTCTGGACAAGAAAATAAAAGCTGTATCATTTTCTATCCATAAGCCAGGGGTCCATGGCTGGACACTCAGAGCCCAAGACAAGACTTCAATGCTCAACTGTGTAATCACCCTCTTGGGTTTAGGAGATGGTCTTGATGCTGTGTCTGGTATGCAGAGCTACTTTTAGAGGAGGTCACAGTTTTGGTCAGATTCTTCAATTAATGAATCTTTACTTGCATCAAACTCCAGCTTTAGTCCACTTTCACTGACTTTTTTAATGTCTGCAATTGTAATTCATCCAGTATTAGTGAGCTGACTCTCTCAACATAGAAACTTGGCTTTTTAGACTTTTTTCCCTTCCCATATGCACCTATACTGACCATGCTTCAGGGCTCAAAACATTATTGTTATACAGAACAGTCTTTTCTTAAGAAGGAAATTCTGGCACCCTTCCTGGTGAAGGGGGAGCTCCTTCAGCCAAGTCTGTTCAGCTCTTGAAGGGTCAGCTGTTTGGCTGACTAGGGCACCAGAAGACGTTAGGAAAGAATGAAAGTATACACTTGAGATGAAGAGTTGAATCATCACTCCCCAGCTACAGGCCTTTTTCTGATGTGCTATGGACATCTCTGACATCCAGGGCAGAGGGAACTGGCTGATGGCCCACCATCATGGAAAGTGGGCCTTGCCCAACATCACATCAATCCACTGTGCCTTGTTCCAACACTGGAAAAGTGAAATTGTGTGCCAGATGAAGCTATTGTCACTTGAAGGAGAATCCTGGTCTAGGAGACTCCTCCATCTGATTTTTCTGGACTTGGACTGAGATGAGACCTAGCAAAAACAAGGTCTCAGTGTAATTTTTGTATGTCTTTGGCAGGTAAGTGCTATTGCCTGACATCTTACATTAGCATACAGAGTCATGGGGAACTTGCAGACTGCAAGGGAAGGATCAGCAAACTGGAAAAGGCCAGAAACCTTTCTGTTTAAGTCCTTTGGGTTTAAACAAGGGGCAAGAGCCCTCTATTTTATTTTGTTTGGTCTTGGGTACAATGAAGAGCCTCTATTGGATCTTACCAGACCTATTAAAGGCAAGTTTACACTACTCGTGTAAATTCATGTTATTAACTTGTTCTGCTGTAGTAGATAATATATAGCCTCTCCAAACCTGAAAACACACCTTCTGTAGTCTGGGCTCCTCATGGAAAGGGATATTAGTAGATAATATATAGCCTCTCCAAACCTGAAAACACACCTTCTGTAGTCTGGGCTCCTCATGGAAAGGGATAGGGCTTACTGACCTAGAAAATGTTTGTTTCCTGACATCCTAAGGGGATGTCATTGTCATCTGGCCTTATCTTGTGGCTAGTACTTTGCCATGATGGCTTCTAATGTGCACGTTACCTCAAATTTTTTTTATTTTTTGTCTCTTGGTGTAGACAAAAAAATGGTCAGTCTTGTAATGTTCTTGAAGGAATTAGAAATTTGTGCTGTCAGAAACTTCTGTGGCCTCATGGCCCTCAAGACATTACTGGGGCCTTTTCCCCCCACTGTCAGCTTTACCTCCTGAAGGGCTCCAGAGGCAGGACATACAGGAGGAAAGCACACAGGTAACATGAAATATAGGAAAGAAGAGACAATGCTGGTGGATTTGTGAAACTGTTGCAGGTGGAGTGATGCACTTTACTTTTAAGAGAGAAGACACAGTATGCTTTATTGTTGTAGCAATTTTCAGCGGTAGCTGTGACTGTGTTTTAACAGGATTTGATGGCAAGGTGCACTTGACTATTTACAGCATAGAGGGCAGAGTAAGACAAAGCTATCAGGGAGGCCCATTCATTGAGCCATGAGTTTCAGACAGGATCCCCTTGCTTTCTAAACTTCTCAGAGAGGAGTTTAGGTGGGGCTGGATCCAGTCCTGGCAGCACAGACTTGGATAGTGGTTTAAGTCTGAAGGATTACATGTACACAACCAATCCTTTGCTGAGCTGTCAAAGTTTAGCACACAGTTAATCACTTACTGAGAATGTGCTGCTGCAAGGAATCACTCACTCTTGAGGTGTAACTGGACAGACATTCCTGCCCAGGAGGAGATGCTGGTGTGCAGGACAGCCCCCAGGCCCTGGAGTGCCCACTGTTTATAGCTCACAGTCATGGTTACACAGCAGCAAGATGTGCAGGTCACTGGTCCAGACAGCCCTTGGCTGCCAGGTTTCATCCATGCCCCAAAATCCAGGGTAGGCTGGGTGCAGCCATCACAGACCCCACTGGTGATTTTATGGCTTCAGCTGGGGCTGGGGGGGGCACACTGCCACATAGATCAGGGAGAAGGATGGATTTTGGAAACATATGCACACAGGGCCTTGAGCAGACTCATTCAGAACAACAACGTTAATGCTATGTAGGCTCAGAAATCATGCACTGTGCTCCTGTGCCCTGGAAATACAGCTAGCTCCAGGCATGGTCTTCCCCCATCTTCACAGAAGCTCTGATGATTTCAAGTTGAATTCATGAGAATCTGAGTATTGTGTCCTGGTGACAGGGGTTCTCACCAGCCTCAGATAAATCATGTAGCACATGACAGGCCGTGATGATGCACATAGTGCTTGGGGGATGCTGACAGCAGGCAGACAATCCCTGGCTCTGGTGTGTGCCTGGAGATGTGCTCCATGCCCACCCTGCAGCAGGTGGGTGGGTTCTGGATGAGGGCTGGTGGCAGGTGAGCAGGAGCACAAGGATGAACTGGCACTGGGTTTGTAGTGTCACCCACCATGTAAGACTCCTCTTTGTGAGGAAGAAGATATCTGGCCCAGGCTAAAAGTAGATGCTATGTCAGAATTCACCTGTACATCTTGTTTTTAACCTTACAGATGTATTTTCTTCTGGAATTTTAGCCTTTATTAGTGTAGTCACTATTTATCCTTAGGAAGAAAATACACTCAGATAAACCTTTTTCATTTCTATAATCACATATTACTTGCCAATTAAAACCCATCCTACAAGTTCAAGCTTGATAAGTTAAGTATTTTTGAGTTTTTTAAAATAAATTCTTCAGGAACTAGTTGCATAAACCCTTTGGTCATTTTCCCCCCCGGTGAGTACATTCTAAGCCAAAGAGTTATAGGGCCAAAGTGACGTTGAATGATACCAATTACACTCTATATGTGACAACCTTTTCAAAAGTAGAGCAAAAGCTTTTGTCCAAACGTTCTCCAAGCAGTTTCCTCTTATAGGCAGGCACTTGCAATCAAAACTGAGTTTAGGGGATAAGATCTATTTTTGGTTATGTTGGTGCACAGCCATGACAAAACAGTGAAAACTGTGAGTGGAAATGTGGTGTGTTTCAGAGCCATTTCATTTGCTTTGTACAGACCTGGTGTCAAAGTAGATGTCAGACTTCTCTTGCTTCAGTTTTATATTTGGAAAGAGGGGTTTTTTGTTAAGCATGAGCTTGCTTGTGATATCCCACACTGGAGCTGAGAGAGATACTGATTTCAGCTCTCAAAAACTCTTCCATATTTCTTTTTGGCTAAGCCATTTTTCACAGCTGAATTCAACATTTGAAAAGATAGATTTACAGACAGTTCAAAACATTTCTTTATTTATATCTCAAAAAACAGTTACAGTGGGAACTTAAATAGTTCAGGATCATACAATTTGCTGAGTTTTAGAGACCAGTTAAGTAATTCAGGTTTCTTTTCTTGATATATGACATAATCATAAACGTCCTTATTAAACTAAATTTGTTGCAGCCAGAAACATTATTTATATTAATATATTTATGCAACGTTAATCTCATTTTCAGAGAGAATTTCATTTCTCAAATTTAGTAATTTTTTCCTAAAATAAATTAAAAATATATTTAAATGTTAATAAGCTAAATGCTCATGAGCATTACTATAATAAATCAGCCCTTTAACAGGCTGCAGATACTTCCTTTAGTGAAGGAACAGATTTAAGCTTTGAGTCTCCAACAGACCATGTGGAAGAAAAAATAAGGATCAAATTAAATGTTGATTTGGGTATATTTTCATGGCATTCACCCTCACAGTGTCTAAACACATTATTTATACCACATGGAACTTCACAAGACTTTTTTTTTTCCTGCACAAACCAAAGCTTTACCGCCAACCTTAGGCAGAACCTAATATCATAGAAAGGCTGTGGTCTTCCCTGGGGAGCAAGACAGTACAGAAAAAACTGTTATTTATATGCACATAAAGGCAAATACTGACTGAAAAAGAGACTGGCAAGCAATCCTGCCTGTGTGCAGTGCAGGAGCTTGGCTACTTGGCAGTGACTGTGTGCTGTGCCCACATAAATCTGTGCCTGGCAGTGCAAAGTGCAGACAGTTTAAATTAAAGGACTCTGAGCAATGATTAAACAAAGGTGGAAGTCTAATTGTGTGGGTGTCTGATTGTGAGGGTGACTCAGAGCAGGTGGAAGCAGCCAAGGGTGGGGAAAGTGTGAGGAGGTCTGGGCAGATGGAGCAGCTTGTGAGTGTGGAGAGGGGTCCAGCCAGGGTGGATTGGCATCCTCTGTGCAGGGGACACTGAAATTTTTGTCCACACTCAGCAATAAGCCAAGGCAGATGGTTTGGGGTTGTAAAAACAGCATGGCAGACATTGATGTGATGTGAAACATCTTTACGAAGCAGTCAGGATAGGAATCCAGGGGACAAAAATGCTGAAGAAGTAAAATGCTATTTCATATTATATGTATGAACTTCTTTGAGGTAAGTCTTTTCTTCCCTCTATCCAGCTTAAAAGATCCCGCTTCAAAACAGACATCCACTGCACTGATGAGAGTAATATGATAGTTAAGAAGCATTCATGGTTTCCTGAGATGGGAACCTCTGTTGCTACATTAGGCAGGTCTCAGATCTGGATGAGATATAAATACTCATTCTCCAAACCACACACCAGCTGCAGAGTGCCAAAGTGGTGAAGAAGGGTCTATAAAAAGTGACTCTCTAACTGGCCAGTACAGATTTTGTGATAATCTAGATCCCCTTTGTGGAGAAGGGTGAGATTATGTCCATCCTGACATTCTTCTTTCTGAGCTGCAAGAGCACTGCCATCACCAGGCTGCTACCCAGCAGGGCTAATTACAACAGGATCTGCAAATTGGCCATTGAGTACCCTCAGGAGATTGAAATCCTAGAAATTAATAATACCAGTAAGACCAAAAAAATATCCCAAACCAAAAGTCAACAGATGCAAGCTAAGAATCTTTTAAAATGTTAAAATTCAGCTTCGCATAAAGCTGAACAGGCTTTCACCTCATTCTAGAGGAAATACATATCAGTATTCCTAATAAAAATATTCATACTTCTTTTTTTCTCTCAAATTAAATAGTCAAGACTTGCTCTTTCTCTGTGTCCTTTCTGAGGAACATTATATCATATTTCTTGATAAGAACAAAATAACTGAAAGTATATTGGTCACAGTGCTTTCAACAATTTTTACCTACAACATTTTTTCAGTAGAACTCCTTCTGTTTCTATATTATTCTTAATTTCATACTGTTAATTCAGAGATTATGAATATGTATCAGTAGTAGTTCTAAGAATATTCAAAAGTACTTTATATGCATGCATGGCTTTTGCTTTACCTAGACAGTCTTTATCTCAATACACAAGTTTTCTAGTTTTTACTCTTCTGATTCCCTTCCCCTTCCCCTTCCCACCAGGGGCACTAAATGTAGTGTTTCAGTTGCTGGCTGGGGTTAAATCATGACACATCCCTTTACAAATATCCACTATTTAATCATCTTGGCTTTCCACATGTGCTGTACGGGTAGGACATACTGTAATCCTCATTCTACAGATAAAGAAAATGCTATCAAATAAATAACTTACCCCTCTGATGAAGTTGAGGAATTAAAAAAATCACTATTAAGAGCCTGTTCTCAATGCACTTCAGGCTGTTCTGTTGTGATCTGCCCATGGAGGCAGGCTGGCTTGCCTGGCTCTGGGCCATGCCACCCAAGACACCTCTTACACTCTGGGTTGGAAGAGAAGTGGGACAACAATGCCCAGACCAGTTGCAGGTGGGAAGGACCAATTGAGATACTCAGCAGGGTGGGAGTTGGGATGGCTGAACCTGCTCCAGAAGCCCTTTAGGGGAGTCTAGGCTGGTCCGTGACAGAATCACTGCTGGCGCTCTTGTAACAGCTAATAACTGCTGTGATGAACAGGTTTTGTGGTACTTCTGAATCCATAACCATACCATGTAACTCATCCTTTAGAATCATCCCATACATGGCATTTGGACACCATAATGGTACATGACTGGCACTCCCAAGGTTATTTAAGCCACTAAAACCATAGAGGTTTATTTTCCTGATAAAGGGTTAAAAAGCCCCACCAAACTGATCCTTGACAATTTTGGTTTATCAGAAAGCTCGTGGATGTTGGTGGCACAATCTCCCAAAGGCATTCTTGGGGTGACTGGGTGCGTTGCTATTTGTCTGCCTGTGCATAGGCAACTGCTGAATGCTGTGAGGTTTAGTCTTAATAGATAAGGGACATATACAAAACAAGAGCATACAGGGTTTAAGGAGGCTCAGCTTAAAATTTGTTAACAGATGAAAGACTATGCATGCTTGATTCAACAGACCAATAAATGAAAGAAATTTGTTGTGGTTTTCCATTACATACAAAAGCAGTAGGCTTCCTTTAGTGGATTAGTAAGAGCAACTAACCTTGCATGGCATTGATGTGCTGGGGTTGAAATGTTTGCAAACTATGAAATGGTACTGTTTAAACATCAAGTGTACTTACAAGATACTAATGAAGTTATGCATTAAACTAATCAGTGTTGTCACACAGTCATTCCCCCCATGTCTGGTGATCTTATAACAGGAGCAAGTGAAGCAATAAACAGGAGGATTAGCTGCAGAAAGTGTAGAGTAATTATGACTAATACATGTGTATGTAAATGCCATCCCTGGGAATAAAGGCAACATGTTTACAGGTTTGGTTAGAGAACTGTTTTCCTCCAAAGATGTACCTGAAAGCTCTCATTCACTTTACTTCTGTTGTACAACACAGAGAAATTGCTTCCACTAGGCTTATATGATCCTTTTATGTTAGAAGCAGGATGATGTACAACCACCAGGCATCTTGCCATGTGCAAGCTGAGTTATCTACTGTGTGAAGGGTATGCAGGCTGTGTCTAGGGTTGGTGAGGACAGGTGGGCTTTTCCAGAGGGTAGTTTGTTTCATGAGGTTTGGGAAATTGTTGTGGGGGAAAGAATTCCAGCAGTGTGTCTGTTCCCAGTGACTGGAGATGATCTCACCTGGTGAGCTTAGACTAGATGCATACTTCCCAGTAGCCTCGTTTAGATAGGACAATATTAAACTTTGATCTTGTGTTGTTTATTGCATAAACATACACTGTTTCCTATAATAACTTCAATGGCTTATATATGTCAGCTTAGAAAGAGAAAGCTAATGATCAACAGATATTTAACTATCTTATCTTTATCTCTAAATAAAGATAAGACAGTTAAATATCAAAGTACAATGTACTGTCCTTTACATCCAAATTGAATAAGAATAGCAATTACAAATAATAATTACATGCTGAACAGATGCAAGTCCCTCATATATGTTCTGGGTTCTAGCTGAAGCTTATACAGTTCCCTAAATGCATATCATAACTTCTAGCTGGGTTTTCTTTTAAATTAATAAAAACAAATGAAAGAAGCTCAAGTAAGTTCTAGAAATTCTGTCTATAAGTTACGCACATTTCTATAAAATGGTACAAAGTAATGTGGCTGTGGCCATACCTTCTAACTTGTACTTTTGGATTTCAGAATAGATAATTGTTGTCATGTAGCCCAGAGCTGAAGGTTGCAGGAAAAGGCCAGTTTTTATCACTTTAAATAGAATTTTGCCCAAGACTCAGCTGTAAATTTGTGGATTCAGTCCCAACAACTGTCAGAAACTCGATGTAGAGACAAAATTGCTGAAGTTCTCCAGGTGGTGGCACCACAACCTTGCTTTTCTCTAAGGCAAAATAGTGGGAAGCCAACATTTTGTTTCATAATATTTGTTCTCTTGTTAAATAAGCAGATTTTCTAACTTGATTTTAAGAGTCACACTTAAATCGTTAGTAAAATACAAAAAATACTTCTGATCGTTGTTAACTATGGTGCTTCATTTCTTTTTTTCAAGCTTTTAAAAATATTCTGTCATTCTGTGCATAAAGACTGTTTAGCATTTCATGCACTGTTTGCTCATGTTAAAAAATGAAGTGACAAAGAATAGAGGCAAAAGTCTCCTACTTGCAAGCAACAGTGGATGGATATTTGTTTGTAGTGTGGGACTGCTGTTCCACTAGAAGAAACACTTGACATTTTGATGAGTGTCTCCAGGGAAAATAGGTACTAACTTCAGAACGTAATTTTAATTATACTAAGGAGATTAAATTATTCGAAAGCATCCCACTGGTAGGGTGCAGCATTTCCTAAAACAGTTTAGTGGAAAATGCCACATTAATCAGTTCAGTATTTCACGCAAATGGCTTAATGATGGGAAGAAATGCAAAACACTGTAGTACGGGGGAATAAAAAAGAAGAAAAGAGGCAGAATGTTCATGTAAGGGAGTAGGATCATGTTTCATCTTTCCCTTTCAAAATTTTTACAGAAGAGAATAACACTGGGGAGAAGGCAGTACTGATTTTATTCTTGTTGGTGTGCTGGTACCCACAGTGGCTCTGGTGCCTGAGAAGCTCAGAACCCCACAAGCTGTGCCCATGGCTTTTCACTGAGTAGAAGGAGCATAAATGGAACCCACTGTTCACATGTTGGCATTTATGCTGGTGGGATTAGAACTCTCTTTAATGGAGAAGACAGATCAAGCATCTCCAGACCCACTTTGGTTTGTCTACTGAGGCACGAGGCCGCACGGATTCAGGTAGAATATTTTCTCCTCTCTTCAAAAAGGTAAAAGCCAGCAAAGGTAAAAGGTACAACAAAGGCAAAAGGTACAACATTTTTTAAATCAACAAAGAAATGAACAGAAGTATGAATTTTGGCTGTGCTCACTGCACTTCTGCAATTTGCACACAAATCTGGCCATTTTTGTCTTCTCACGTGCCCTCCATAGGCATTTGTGACATCCTGTTAATGACACACATCACTCGTGTTTTGCACATTCGTGTGCATAAACAATTTATTATCTTGTCCTTTCTCCTCATGCTCCCTCTCTCCCATCTTTATCCCCAGACCATCAGAAAAGAGTTTGCACAGCTGGTTCAACCAATATGAAGTGAAATAAAGTTGCCAGTCAAACCATTAACCTTATAAAACATCAGAGCATAGCTGCAATTTTTCTGAAGCAGTGACATACAAAGGTCTCTCCACACAGACTGTCCTTAGCAGTGATGTTTTTAGTAGCACAAGTGACCCATGTATGGCTGAGCACATTCAGCTAAGAGAAGTGAGGAGCCACACTAAAATTTTTGACTTTTTCTGCTCTTCTTCAAAGAGAGAGGAGGGAGTGAAGTCATGGGGCTTTTTGAGTGATGATATTGATAGAGATGACAAATACAGAAAAACAAAAGAGTGCTGGAGGTCTTCTCTTGACTTACTGCCGTTGAGGTACAATCAAATTGTGCTATCAGCATTTTGTTAATGTACACATCCTGGGGCAATGCCAAGAAGTTCATAAAGTGGTAAGTAACTGGCAACATGGATTTGCCAAGAATAGGTCATGTCAGACCACTCTAATTTCCTTCAATGACAGTGTAAATAGCTTTGTGGTAAAGGGATAAAGTAGTATCACAATATTTAACTTTGGTGTTTTTATTTGCACTGTCCCTGTGGCATGCTCATGGACAGACTAGTGCAGTGCTGTCCAGGGTAAAAGTACCAAAACCCATGACACAGACCTTAAGAAAACCAACCACAGGGAACAGCTATCACTGGTTCACCTCCAGCTTCACTCATACTGAGCGGCATGTTATGGCCTTCAGTCTTGTGTTGCCTACCATTGGATAAAGACTTGGTTGAAAAATGAAAGGGGATGACAGACATATTTTCATATAAGTCTAAGCTGGGAAGGATTGGAAATGTTTTAGATAACAGGGGTGGCATTCAAAAGGATCTCAGTGAAAATGAGAACTAAATGAGTTTAAATGGACTGAAATAAATAGGCTGTGATTCAGTAAGGATAAATTAAAATCTCTACCCATTGACTGAAAAAATGAACTGCAGTATGGTGAGGGGGCTGGCCAGTGAAACAGGCAGCAGTAGCACAGACAGGAATCATCAGCTTTTAACAGGTCAAAAAAACAAACACGAATTAAGCATGTCATGATGCCGTAGAGCACTTGAAACAATCCTCCCTTTCTCCCAAAGCCTCAGCTGGACTTTCACTTCTACAGGATTCACATAAAGATATAGATTGAGAGAAGTATTTCTCAGTCTGCAAAACCAAATGCAAAAGCAGAAGCAGTACAGAGGTTTTACATTATTAGGACTCCCACAGTCAGAAATGTGATGTAGAATATTACTGTCTGCTCTCAAATAGTTGAAAGCATTAGGGCTGACTTGAGAAGAAATGGAGGCAAAAGTGTTGGAGATTTTCCAGCAAGATTAGTGGAGGTAAACGTGTTTGGTTTGTTTAGGCAATGATTACAAACCTGTGAAATGATTAAAAACCTGTGAAAAGTATGGTCTTTTGGAAATGTTACATTTATGTAAATAGGAGAGTGGTGGTGACAATCAGAACTGGAAGCTGAGCTAATTGTAGAAAGACCCCTGCACTTGTGAACATGCAATATTATTCAGCAGTGTCCTCCAGGATGCACCAGAAGCCCAATGTACACAAGTCTGTTGCTGCGACCCTTCAGTGTCTCTGTAGGGAACAATCCCATTTTAATGGTTAGTGAGAAAGATAATACTTATGTCCATCTTTCTCTAGCTTTTAGGATGTCATAAAAAAAAATTAAAAATAAACAGAAACAGACCCAACACAAACCTGTTTGTTTCTTTTGTAATCATGTTGTTTACAAATTCTGTAATACCCAATAGGTTTTTTATTTGTTAGTCTGAATTGATACATTCATCTTTAAATAGATACAAACTACCTAATTTCTCTAGTTTACTCCCCACTCATTTCTCATAATTTCTGGCATTTCTAGTTCATTGTTGAGAGTGTAGGACTCCTTTTTGAAGGGAGGAGACCATGCACACAAACATCACAAGTCAAAGGCAAACTGTGCCCACAGGGTGTAGAAGCTTATGGGACATGTTACTGCTATCAGTACTAGACAATTCCTCTGACACCAGAGGTAGTGCTGTGGTTGCTGAGTCACCAGTGTCTCATCCAGAACATCATTCCAGATGCCTCTTTGGAGGTGAAGACATGGTCACTTCTATCAAAAGCAGAATAGCCTTGGTGTTACTGAACCCTAATAAAGACTGAGTCAAACAACTGAGATGGGCCAGAAGGGTCATGCACTGCATGCTTAGAGGTACGTGGCCACTGGTGCTTTTCCATCTGTTTTCTTACTCTTCTTTCTGATTTTGCTCTTCAGTTCTGCAGTTGGGAGTGCTGGAAGCTATTCCTTCCTCTGCCACTTGCTAACACCCTGTGTACAGAACAGGCTTGGTAGTGATTTGCTGTTGAGATTTAGCCCTTTTATACATCTGGGATATCTTATTTTCTAGAGTTTAATTTTTGAGGATAATACCTAGTTTGGTCTGATTTATGGTGTCTTTATTACTCCAATTACTGTTGGCTTTAGTGCTGTAGCTACTTCTTCAGTGCCAGAGAAATATAAGAAAGATGTTTTGAAAGGATATTCCAGAACTGGAGAAGTCACTGTTCTGCCTTTTTCTTCCTCTTCTCTTTTTAAATACTGCCCTTCAAACATTCTCTCAATGTCTAGAACAGAAGCCCTCACTTTTTGTTGCGATGCATGATTAAGGCTTTTTAAAGTTGTATATGTATTTTGTTTATTTGTTTGTATTGGTATGTCCCTTTCAACCCCCACCTCCAATTCCCTGTGGTATCACCCTGGAGGGAGTACCTTGTCAATCACCCTGAAAGACCTGAGGGAAATGTTCTCCCATTTGACCAGGTACTCAAGTACCCACCTTTCACATTGTTGTGTTAAACACCCCTGTCTTGAACCATCCCCTTCCTTCCCCCGCACTTGCCCGAAGTTCCCTCCTGCCCAGGCTGCGCCCTGGATACTTAAGGAGAGAACGAAGGCCCAAAATTGGCTCTAGCACACGGACTCCACAGGAATAAAACCCTTCCAACCCACACCCAGGGTCCGCTCTTCATTCCAAGCCTCAGACCACGCTGCAGCCTGAGGTTGAAAACCCACCAAACTTTCCTTTTATGCTGGTAACTACTGCTGGCCGGTAAGCAGCCCAGAAACCACCACAACTTTTATCCTTAAAAAAATGATTAAAAGAACCAAAGTCGACTTCCTGCCAGCTGTGAGCTGTTGCAAGTTTCTCTGGCACTGAGTGTTGTCTGGGTTGAGCCATGCTGGCACTGGGTGTCCCCTGGATGGTTCCTCTGTGAAACTATAGCTCCAACCACAACCAGAGTTGCTACTTCTTCGTGCAGCTTTACAGCCTGGAGACTCAGTGCACCTCAAGGATTATATATCTTATCCTTCAGCTTATTTTTTGGGCACTTGAAAACATCAGGTTTCATTTCCTTTTTATTTCAGCCACTTCTAATGTTCTCGGATGTGCGTTGTGATTATGAACCCTTCTGAGCACTAAAAATCTATTTCATGGTAACACAATTTTTTCTAAAGCTCTTCAGCTGAAACTCTGTACATGTCTCCCTAGTCTTGACGTTTAGCATTCCAGTTTACTCTAATTATTCCTGTGGGTACCAATAGGCAGCTACACAGTTGCCACCAATGGTGCTTGGCTGCCATTGCTTTTTCTTGGTTATTAAATTCAAAAACTCACATGAGGAAAAGTAGTCATTCTTTCTTTTGAAAGTGTTGACAGTCAGAGCTTTAGCCACTGCAGCTACTTTGTAATGAGTATGTCTACCTCCTGTCACTTCAAATAGTGACCTAAACTCTCCTGTCTGTTTTCTTTGGAAAACTCCCCAGATTTTTCCAAGCTGACATCTCTTTAGGAGAGAGCAGGCTTTCCTCCACGTTTTTTTCATGAATCCCAGCTGGATAAAATCTCTGAGGTTACTGAAGACAGAATATTGACAGGACTGATGGGAAATGAAAGCAAAATCAGATCTGACAAAAGATGCTTTAGACAGCTCAGTCTCTCACTTTAGTGTAATCTTGCAACACAACACTTGGTGTGAGATTACAAAGAATCACACCATGAAAGCTGATGATTTCACCTGGCCTCTGCAAGCAGACATAACCAGAACAACAGATAAATGTGAAGGTATTTTTTTATGCTGGATCTGAGTTATAATTATAGCTTTTGTTGATTCAGATGCCGTTAAGGATTGCAGGGAAGACAGCAGACAAGAGGTAGAAAGATGGAGAGGAAATGGTGAGAGGGAAAGAAAAAGACAGTGACAGAGAAACATATGAAGTAGAAAAAAATATCACAACTCTGTACTGTAGGAGCATCCGTAGACGGCAGGGAGAGGGAACTCTGCCAACCTGAGACATTCTAGAACATGTGGTTTTATTGCAAGGGTCGTGGGTAAAAAGGGCCTTGCCTTCAGCCACCAGCCTCGGCTGAAGGGAAGTCCCAAAGAGTGAGGGAGAGAGAACAAGAGGGTAAGAAGTAAGAGGGGAGAAAGCAAGAGAGCCAGAGAGAGATGGCAGGGGTTGGAGTGCAGGGGCAAGAGAGCTAAGAGAGAGAGCAAAGAGGAGGAGAGTCAGAGAGAGAGCAAGAGACGAGGAGAGTCAGAGAGAGAGCAAGAGAGGAGGAGAGTCAGAGAGCGAGGTCTTTGTTACAATACATTATATCTCCTTTTGTGTTGAATATTCTAATTTACACTAACCAACCAGTACATGACACAAAACCCTATAGAATCTACATATAGCCTATAAGAACTACTACATTACCATACTGTGTTATATTTTAAACTCTAAAAGCTACTCTTTAGACTATTCTCTTTTGCTACATTGACCTTTGGATTCCTTAGCCAGCAGAAGGGTATTGTTCAATCAAGAGGGATTCTCTTTCAGCTGGCTAGACTATTGTTTTCAGGTTACATAGTAACTAAGGCTCAGTATCCTACAACTCAAAGCAAGCTTTCATTTCTATTTCGATTATAGGTTTCATATTTTCAGAATCTTTTGCTAAGCAATCATATTTATAAGGTTTCCCTGATTCATCTTCCCCAACACTGTACATTGCAACAACATCCTGTTGTTCCTCTTCCAGTCTTAGTGATTGCAGTCTTGTCAAGATGGTTGTAGACTGTATCCATTCAAGTGGTGAGGGAAAAAGTCTGCAAAACGCCATGTCCATGGGGTTTATTTTGCTGAGGCTAGGTGGGAATGCCCCCTGTACCTCCCCTGGATGAGGTAATAGTGGATCACTGGACACTGACCACATCTTTTATATCTTCCTAGATGTTGCTGCTGTCTCTGAAGTTAGTGTAGTTGAATCAGTCATGGCCCATCAGTCATGGTGAATCCTTCATCCTGCCAGTGAATGTCCCAGTACTTGGGAGGGGAATTTTCACAGCTGAGTCATCATGTGAGAGAGGACACTGGCATGGTAGGAAGGATTTATCTCGCCTGGGAGCATTTGCCTCTTCTCAGCCTTTTCCCTTATCTGGAAACCCAGTTTGTAGCCTCAGGCCCTTCTGCACCCTGAGATCACTCTGTGTATCTCTAGTAAAGCACCCAGCCAGTTGTTTGAACCATTAGCACTAATAGTCCAATCTCTTCCAGCCCCTGTGTGATCACTGCAAGTGGTCAGATGTTTGAGTCATCAATCACCAGCAGTCCAGTTTCTCACAGTATCTGAGGTCCCTCCCAGGCTTTCTGACACCAGGCAAACAGTATATCCAGTCTCTGGTCATGGGACTTCAGATCCCTTTGCCTGAGTTTGGCAGTGAACTGGATAAAATGCAAAACCACACAAAGCCCCATGAATGAACAAACCCAACAGGCTCACCTGCTAGTAATGTGCCTTTTCTGCAGTGCTACAGGACAGAATATACTGTCTTTGGGTCAGAAACTTCCCTGTGGTCCATTGTGCAGTTACTGAGGGCAGGAGGTGATATTGGAAGGCAAGTAATAACAAAAATCTCCCTCATGTCAAGGAGAAAACCTTCAAGGACAAGGGCACCTGGCAGGAGGTGCCACTGAAGAGAACACCAAGGTTGATAAGCAGCTATTGCAGACAAGCTTTTATTTTAAAAGGGAATAAAGAGAAACAGCACAAGAAAGCTGATCCAGGCAGAGAGGCCTGCGTGATTTTTTTCTTTTTTAATACTCCATTTTAATGTTTATGAAGCAAATGCCTAAACAAGCACTGCTGGTGTTGTCAGTAATACTGTAACATTTGCCTTGAGTTCCTTTGTTGCTCAGGGAACATGTCAAATTTTCAGTGCATTTAGCCTCACCATTTCCTTCACAAATAACTGCTGCAAAATTGTGCAACCACACCAGTTTCACTAGAAATAAAATGCTGAGAAAATGAAATTTCTCCAGTGCTGTTTCCAGATATTCTGCAGTGTAATCTTTTCATTAATTTGGTTCAACAAAAATCTAAGTTATAAAACCATAGTATTCCTGTAAGATAAAATAATAAAGATCAGCAGTGAGATACAAAATATACAGTATTTGTACTTTTGTGGATTCTAGTGCAAGGTTGTGTCAACAGAATATTTTTTAGAATATTAGCACACAATATCATCAAGGAGGACAACAGGAAATAAATGTAAGAGACAAAAAACACTGAAGACCTCAGTAACTTCACAGGCTATTGTTTGAACTAAAATTAAATACCCTGTGCTATATGAAATCCCTTTGGTCAAGGTATTTCTTGCTATAAATATTTTATGTTGGAAAGTGATGACCAGCTTTATTTTTAAGGCATCTGCAGTGACCTCCGAGGCAGACCGTGGAAGGAAGCTGGTTGCATTGATTGAAATGCTGTTGCTGAATTCCAGATGAGGGACACAGACGTCTCATCCAGCTGTCCCTGCCTAATCCAGCAACTAGAAATAATTCATATGTGCACACACCATATTTTATCCAATGAGAATTTAATTCCACGTTTCTTCTTCAAAGGTCAAAGAGCTCAAGAGAGAAGAAAATGGGAGAGGAAGCTTATTTTCTTTCTCGTGTGGAACTGAGAACAGGAAATCATTCTAATAAACTTTACTACGGGCCTCACAGCAGAGTAACAGCCGTGGACAAAAGTATTCCTACATCACAGCAGTTCTGCAATGAGATGAGTCATTTGGAGACAGACACTTGTTTTTTTTTTTCTTGTCTTACTGAAATGGAGGTTCCTTTAGGTATTTCACTGTTGTACAAAATTTGATTTGGAAGGCACAGGGAAACAGAGGTGGTGAGTGACAATGTAAATCCTTCAGGTAGCTAAATGTGTGTAGGGAAGGAAATACCAGAGTTAAGGTAGTGTTTTGCAAATCCATTTGAATTTTTCCAGCGTCTTCTAAGGAATTAGAATTTTGCCTTTCCTCACAGCATGATTAAGCAGCTCGGTAGTAGAAATATCAGTGCTTATTTGTATGATTTTGTGTGATTTTGATGCTGCATGAAACCTTGCACAATGTTAGGCTTATTTTAAAATGTTCATGTTTTGAAATGAATGAGAGAATCACTGTAGTAACTTGTCATGGTCTCTATTCTGTAAAACTCAAAGCTTGAATACAAATAAATATACACAATGAAATTTGGCCACCCATGCAACTGATTAAGTCAATTAGATACTGTCCCCCCTGTCATTATTCTGTTAATTGGCCTATAGTAATGGCTTTTATGTAACAGAGGAAGCAATTTTGAAGTAATAAATTTGTCATAAGTCATCTGAATGTTCACGTGTAGGCTTAATCCATATATGCCCTTTGAATACTGTGGATCATGTGTTTCCATAGAAACATTATAAACCATCAGGAATTAAATTTGGAACAATATGTTAGTAAATTATTTTCTTTCTTTAGAAAATATTTGTATGATATTATTTGTTATTATAAAGAACAATAATGTCCATTGGCAAAATTTAGGCTTTGAAATATTTGTCTTTTCTGACTTTTTTTCCAGTTTTTCCAATCTTATTCCACTGTGAGGCATATTTGCCTTTCTACTATCATATAATGCTTCTTCAGCTTAATTTTTATCTCAAATACACTATTATAGTTCTGCAATTTCTTTGTTGACTGAACAGGAGAAAATGCAGGAAAATAGTAATTAAGAGTAAAACAAACTCTGCTATGTCCTACTTTTTCCTGCTAATTTCTTTCTGGGTCACCACCTTTTTGGGGTTTTTTTTGTTTGTTTGGTTGGTTTTTTTCATAAAACAACACGCAAGTGCTCTCATCCACAGAATAGCAAATTAGTGGAAAACAGGTTCGAAGACATATTTTCTCCCTTATGCTACTGCTGATGTCAGCAATAAATTTGCTGGGAAATGAAGGTTTTTTCTCTGTAAATGAACAGGTGTTTTGCTGTTGAGTTCAGCAAAATCTATTACCTAGCTCTACCTTTTCCACATCTCATATTTTGAATTATTACTCTGAACAGTGGACTACTAAGAAACCAGAACCATGTGTACATAACAAGGGAACCTCCTGCTGTAATAAGGCTTTTTCTGGAATGTCAAAGTTCAAGCCTCCCAGTGCCAGAGCATTTCAGAAACACTTCTTGGTCTGAACTTAGCCTTGGTCCTTTTCATGGCAAGGCTGGATCTCTTCATCATCAGCTTTAGCTCTTCATACACTGTTTCTGTAGCCATGGGTAAGCACAGCATCTTGCATATTAGGGGTTCAGTAATCTCTTCACAAAGTTGTTGAATTACGAAGTGACACATCTGATTCACTTGACAGTTCTTTTTACAACTGGGCAAGTTTTGAGGAATGTAAGGAAGAGCAGTAGCTGATGAGAAAGGCAGTAAGAACAAAAAGGGCACTGTAAGACAACAGAAAGAGCTTAAGCAAATTAACCATTAATTTATAATCCTACAGCTCAGTAGAAGACCTTCCAAAAGGTCGAGTTGTTGACATCTTCAAGTTGAATATCTGTGAAAACTCTTTAATATATAAATGTGGTGCCCAAAATTGTTCCATACTGTTGAAAATGTATTACAGAAGTTGAAAGAATAAGGACACTTTCTGCAAAGAGTGAATTCAAATAATGTAGACTACAATATTTCTTATTGAAGTTGTCAAATTATGTACAGTAATTAAATTTTGTCAATGAGTGAAAGTCACAGAAAGGTTCAAAATATGACCAAGCTACCAGTGAAACACATCAGTCTCCAAATGACTTTAGGAGAAAGCAAAGCTGGTAGACACTGCTACACGACCATGTGGAACAATGGGGGACCCATCAGGACATGAGAGCTCTGGCCCTGGCAGGTCCAGTCTACAATTCTGCCAGCAGGAACAAGAACATGAAGAGTGCAGGTAGTGGTGCAACAAATGCTTTTATAAAGGCTTTTTGAAAGTATGAGTGCAGCACCTGTGTGCAGCACTTTGTGCTTAAAAATGGACAAGCATAAAGTGTACAATGTCAGCAGAAAGTAAGTTTTACAGAGTGCTTGTTAGTGCTTCACAGTGTCCCTGCCACTAGCTGACACCTTACTGAAAGAGTGCACCCTGCCTAGCATTGTGAAGATTCTGCTCTTATATTCAGGTCTAGGCCTCGTTCTGTCCTTCCTGCCTCTGACTAAGGTCTGTATCAACCACCTCACAGAGAAACACCTCATCCCCTACTTTTATCTTTCTACTCTTTCTGATGTTTCTGAGTACACTCCACACCTGAAGCTCTTGCTGACCTTCCTTGCTGTGCTGCTGTCTTCTCTTGTGTCCATTCATCCTCCCCAACACCAGTTCAAAATTTCTTTTAGGTAATTCCTCCCCCCCTTTTCTCCTTTGAAGAATATTTCTTGGTTCCTGTCTACTCTATGACCTTTCCTTTGATGATATCCTCTGCCTAACCTGCTTGAACTACTATATTTAACCTTAAAAAAACAAGCAACTATTTTAAACTTTTCTGTTGCCCATAAGTGATCCTTTGATCAAATAAAATATTTCTCTCTTCTTTTCTTCAGTCATGTGATGATTAGCTTAAAATTAACTTGGCCAAAACTGAACTCCTTTCAATCTTTTGCTAACTTCAATGCTTTTCTTAAGCACCAGACATACCAATATTATGGTTTTCTGTTACTCTAGTTCACAATTGAAGTGCAATTTTTAACACTTCTTTCTCACTTTCTCTGCATACCTATCTTCAGCCATGTTTATCCTGCCAGCACTTTCTAGACTCTAGTCCTGCTGATCTGCTCTTCTTATTCAACAGTTTCAGTCAGATCATTAGCTGCATGCATCATATATTATCCTTCTTCTGGACTTTCCCAAACTTGTGGCATAATACTTCAGCACTCAAAGAACAGATGAAGGCATTTTCCTCAGCTGCAGTAAATCTTTTTGTTATCCTCCTATTCACCATCATATGAAAGTTCTTTTTTAGAGTTTCTTTCTTACATCTGCCTTATATTCATTATGTTAGTGATGATTTCTTTGAAAATCCAATTTCCCAATAATAGGCAAATATGTTTACTTTCTTTCCCCCTACTGCTCCTTGCACTCAAACTGCTGCCTTAAATTAAAAGAGGAAAGCATAGCAGATACATGGATCAAGATCTAGTTCAGTCAAATTGAAAAATCCAGAAAAAAGAACAAAATAACAAAGCCACCTGCAATGGCTTCATGGGGTTATGAGGTTTATTTATTTTATTTACCAAAGGATACAAGGTTTATTTATTTTAGAGGTTTCAAATTTTCAGAGTGATGAGTTTGTAGCCAAGATTTTATTACTTCCTTTCAAAGGCAAAGTATTCTCCCACTCTTTGACATGCCCTCACATGGTTAGCTTCCAAACATTTCACAACACACTCAACTGTGTGACCCTCTATTGATAAAGTTAATTTTATTGAAAGTGGGTTTTGAGTTAAAACATGATGGCACAATTTGTGTCTGACTGTTAAAACTGTGATATTGATGAAGTGATAGGGGCTGAGGATGAAATGCTGCTGCTTTAATTAGGTTTTGGGTTGTATCCCTGCTGTTGCTGTACAGTTAAAAGTACGTCAAGAATATTTGGCGTGTTTTCTGAATAAACACATTCACATAAATAAGGATTCTCATTGTTATTAATACAGTCTCTTCTAGTTTCTAACACAGTCTCTTTTTCTAATAGTTTCTAATAGACTGAAGCAACAAGCAGGAAAAAAAAGGGAAAGACAACCCCCTCTTTGAAAGGTTTATACCCTTAAGGTAAGAAAAAATATAGCAGTTCAAACAAACAAAATGAGGCTCAGGAGGTAAGGGTTAGCCAGAGGTCTTCAGTAGTCACACAGCCAGTTTTTGAAAAGGCTGGTGATTATACCAGATAAAGAGCTCTTATGATGTTGTTAGCAGGAAAAAAGGAACATGCTAAACATAGCTATTTTAGTTTATCACTGCCCAATTCAGAATAAGGAAGCTGTGTTTAAAGGTCATCATGCTATGGGAATCACAGGGGAAGATTTGAAGGAATATCACCATGGATTTGGGTAAAACTGCTCTTTGAAATGTTATCTCAAACCCTTTCTCCTCACATGCTTTTTATCACCCTCACATATCCTCCTTCCTCTGAGATTATCATATTTACTAATTTCTCGTAAGCAGAGACTGTATCCCTCTCCATGTCTGCACAGTCCTTAATGCAAGGGAGGCACAAGTAAGGTACATCCCATGATTACTAGGAAAACTGTCATCACACCTATTCTGCATTTCTGTGCCCTTTGCTTTGCTTGCAAAGTTTAAGAAGAAGTAAAAACATCAACACCGAGATCTTTAAACCCCTGTCTGTATATCCCCCATGCATGATGAATGGGGAAGAAGCTAGCAGAAAGGTTGTATCTGGGCACACAAGATGAACAAAAACAAGGCTCTTTAGTAACTCAAATAGATTTAATACTTGTATCTTGACCCTACAGGTCATACATCTAAACCTTCATATTAGCCCCATTGCACCCTGTTGTGGTTGAGGAATGGTATTCTCTAGTTTAGTGCTCCCACTGAGACTCTCCAAACCATGTGCCATTTGCTTGCCCCCTTCTCCTCTCCCGCTTCCCTCTCTGTGGAGGGCTGGAGATGAGAGTTGGAGGCACAAAAAGTGAAGATCATGGGTTGGTATAAAATTAGTTTACTGGAAAGGGCATTGCACACTGGACACCACATAACATGCACCACACAGTGCACACCTGTGCTGAACACACCACATGCTGGTCCCAGCACACCTGTGCCATGCTCTGACTGTCTGCCCTCCCTGTAACACCTGTCTCAAGGGATAACACTGCATGACTACCTTCAATCCATCATTTCACAATGTTAAACTTCTTGACTTCACAAATCTAAATCATATTCACTTTTTCTATGATTTCCTTTTTATCTAAGAGGTTGGAAATAAATTCTATGAAGTACACCAGGGCCACTGACACTTACCTTCACTGTGTCTTGGACCACAAGCTTTCAGCAGAAATCTGCTGGCACTCTAGAGAACAAACAGATTTTGTTTCCAGCTGATGGCTGTTACCTTAAGGACACGACTGCCTGCTGGGAACATGTGCTTGGTCTATCAGCTGATCATGGTAGCCCAGTCTCAATGCCTACTATTTTACTGTGTTTCTGTTTCCACTTCAGCTCAGCAGGCTGTTGAGGTTTTCCTGAGCCAAGTGATCCAGAAGAGGGAAATTGTGATTTCTGACTGTGTAGTGTATCAAAAACTAAACGGATTTCCTGCAGTGAAGTAGATGGTCTTTGTAACCTAAGGGCTTTCTCCCCAGTCAATAATGTGATGCCTGTAACAGTGTAAATGGCTCAGAAACAGGAAATTATTGAAGTTAATGAATAAATGAATTGAATAATACAGTCAGGAAGCCAGAACATTAGAGTTAATCTAGACAATCACAGCAGTAGATCAAACAAGTCATGGTTTGGCTAATTACCATCATCCCAGTCAAGAATCCAAGAAGAACCCTCAGACATTGGACAGTTAGCTCCATTCCTTCATCAGTTCCGAGATGGTGCACTGGCACTGTATTGAGGATAAAAATCTGAACAGAGCAGGATACTTCATTAGATATTTGCAAGCCATTTAAGAGGAAACAATAGATATCTCTTTCCCAATATGAAATATATACTACTTCATCAAGTCAACACATTGCAGGGGTGTATGGCTACATACCTGAACAAACAATGATTTAAAACAGAAAATTTAAAAACATTTGAAATAGTAAGAAAATTATAATGTGGTTGGGTACTACTAGTGAACAACAATTACATCACTATGAAAGTACAAATTCTGTTTTCTTTTACATTACTAATGTGGAGAAAAGAACATGTAGTCTGTAGAGAGAAAGGGAGAGTCTGTATTTCAAAGGATAAGACATTCTAAATGTTTGAAGGGAGTAATCTTATTACAGACCTGCATTCTGTAGATGAGTGCTACTATTGAGTGAAGGGGGAAAACTTAGAGCTAACTATACTCACATAGAAGTTGTGCAGTAAACACTGGGATGAATATAAATTTATAGTACTTACCAGATGGACTGAGTGGCTTACTCTCTCTTCTCCTTCAAATGCCTCACTGTTTTGGAAATTTTTTATGTATTGTGCTGCTTTTGTGCTTACAGAAATGCACTCTTCGTTGTGACTTGCCCTTATCAAATGTGCTTTCTTAATGGAAGTATCTTTAATGGAAGACAGATAATTTTGATCCTCTAAGGTCATGCTGCTCTTCTCAAAGGTTAGGACGTATGCTGAAGTTAGGCTGGTTTTCTTCAGCTAGCTACATTATTGCCTTTTAAAAAAGACTTGTAATGGGTGACATGATCCTACAGAAGTGCCATATATTATTAGAAAAGTAATAGTCTGCAAGAAATTCAATTTTATAAATACTTTGTAAAGTTTAACCTATCTCTGCTTAGAGATAGGTTAGAAAAAAACTTTGCTCTTTCTCACATTTGTAACAATTGGCTTGTAGTAAACACATCAATACTAACGAGTCAGCAATTAACAGCTTCGCAGAATATACCCGGCTTTTCTGAAAGCTACAAAAACAGAGACTGGTGGGCAAACTGACATTAAAACACTCACCAAGAACAAAAACAGATCTAGAGCTGTGTAAAGCAAAATTTAAGTGGCTGGAGAGGACTGGTCAGGAGCCAGCAGTACCAGTGCTGCTTACATTCTTGGGGAATGGCCTCCTCAGTCATGGCCTTTGCCAAGAATATGAAGGCTTAAGAGCATTTCCTGCTTGTTTAGTTTTGAGCTGCTGGTTTCTTTGATTTTATTTTACTTTGGTTGGGAGGTTTCTTGGGTTTTGGATTTTTTTTTAAATTATATCATTTTTCCGTTTCTTTATTCATTTCCATGCAAGTCCTTATGCCCACCCCCAAGGGCTCAAGTAGGAAATAGAAATTCAAGGTCCAATATTAAGTAATATAAGTAATCTAATTACAGAGACATAAGTAATTTATAGTTTTTAATACTGATTTATGAAGGCTTTTATATCTCACACTTGAGAAAGACCTAATGAATTCATATCTAGTATCTCTTGTAATGTCTCACAACGTGCTGTGATAGGATGTAGTTAGGATTCTTCCAGGATTTCAAATTTTTATTGGTCTACAAGGCTGAATATAATCCCTTTCAGCAATTCCAGTAGATATGCAAACTAAAATGTGTATATAGAGAAGATTTCACTGGATTTAAACTCTAAGTCATGTCAAAAGGAATTTCTCCATTTTGTCCTAGTTTATCTTTCTAAGCAATATTCTCCTGCAGTCCAAAAATGTGCACATTGAATCTATCCAGGATGGAGGTCAAAAATGCAAGTAATTTCTAAGATCTTTATATATATATATATATATATATATATATATATATATGCACTAGTTTAACACCAGCTTTGAAAAACAGTTCTTTTCTTAAGGACATGGGTATTTCAGAAACAAGCAGATTTTACAAGTTTCTGGATCTTCACATCATGGAATTTCCTGGGGTAACTATGCAGGAATCAGGGTTATGCTTGATTTACTGAATGTTTTCCTTGGCCAGCTGTAGATAAGTCTAGCATCACAACAATCTAAAATCCATGAAAGGCAAAATAAGAAGTGATAAAACTGTGTCCAGGACCGACACAAAAAGGGGTCTCACCCTGACCTGTCCTTGTATGCATGAACAGAAGTATCAGATAGGAGCAAGAGAATTAACCAAGCCGGCAGTGTGGCATTGCTGGGGCTTGTTGCATTCCCCTGAGAACAGCATTAGTAGTCTGGATACAGAAATAGGTCCAGCAAATGCACAGAGGAAATGCTGTAAAAAGAACAAACTTCAGGAGCTTGAGTTATTTATCTTACCAAAATTAATAATAAAAATTATTTGGTATATAGGTGCCTACAGGGGAGAAAATATAAAACATGATAGGTCCCTTACGTTTCCCAGAGAAAGATCCAGTTGAAATATACAGTTGTCTTGAAACCAACTGAATTCAAATTACTTTCAAATTTCAATAGTTAACAGCAGAGTGGGATGGCTACAACTTTTTGCTTCTCTACATTTTATAGAATCACAGAATATTCTGGGTTGGAAGAAACTGTGAGGATCACCAAAGTCCAGCTGCTGACTCTGCACAGGACACTGGGTTCTGTGGCCACTTCCCTGGGGAGCCTGTTCCAGTGCCCAGCCACCCTCTGGGTGAAAAACCTTTTCCTGATATTCAACCTAAACCTCCCCTGGCACAACTTCAGGCTGTTTCCTCATGTTCTGTCACTTCTCACCAGAGATAAGAGGTCAGTGCCTGCCCCTCTTCTTCCCCTCAAAGGGAGCTGTAAACAGCAATGAGGTCTCCCCTCAGTCTCCTCTTCTCCAGGCTGAGCAAACCAGAGGTTCAGAGGACGGATTTTACTGAGGGCTGCCCACATACCTCTAGAGTCTGGGGAAAGGTGATCCAGAGGCCTTGGGAATGGTGAATAGACCAGGCCTTGGTGCTGAGGAGAGAGCCATGAGTCTGCTGAATCTGAGCTGAGTCCCTCCAGTCCTGAAAAGGTCCTTTGCTGGACTGTGATCTGAAATTTGAAAGCTGCATAAGGTATAAAAATTTTCTTGTTTAAACAACTCTGTATGAAGATGCTTCCTATTCAGGAAAATAATTCAATATTCCACGATGAATTTTCTCAAACTGGGCTCATCTTGCTGCATGGTGGGTCACAAATCTTAGTTTATTTCAATAAAAACTGGTATTTTTTTACTCAAAGAAAATTGAAGCTAAATATTGTAGGCAGTGTAATCTATTTTTTTTGTCATAATTACTATTTGTATTATTATTGTTATTTTTACGATATTTTTATTATCCTTTGTTAAATGCTCACAATGTGCTCCACACTGTGAGAAGATACAGTAGACAACGCCTGCCCCTGTGTGCATATAATTTCAGCCTCTGATCTGGCAATTTAAAATGCATGGCTGGAATCCACATTAAAGTTATTAGTGTTCCACCTGAGTGGTCTGCCTGAGCACTATAAACTACGGGATTGGGGCTGTGAGAATTTGCATGTGGATATAAGATTCTCCTTAGTCTCTTAATCAAACCTTGTGGCTGATACAGACAGTGATTTTCATACCTAGGCCTGCCCTGAAACCAGGTGTGCAGCTTTATGGATTTGTAGTTGTTTTAGGTGTTTTGAAAGAAAATCTTTCTCTGGCCCAAATTTCACATGAGCCAGAGGCTCCTTCAAGCGAGCTGCCTGCCATTGGAATGACTGTCACTGTCAGTTTTGCTGTGGACAAGGGCTCTGGAAATCACCTGTGGCTCTGGGGCAAAGCTGGGAATTACTGCTGGGAGCTGCTGGGTGCATCCAGCAACCACTGGAGGGGATGGGCAGGCCAGCAGCACCTGCTGCAGGACTTGGAGCCTGGATCCTGTGTGGGGACACCTACACTGCTCCAGGTTTCCTCACAGGAACTGTTAGGAACAACAAATCTGTTTCAGAAAAAGAATCAAGCTGGGATGTTTCAAGGGAAGCTATCTAGGTTCAGTTAACTGGCATTTTTGGTGGAAATTGTGTTCATCAGTACCCATCTGATTCATCCTTGGATCTTCAGTCATCTTATTTACAAGTCTGTCTGAGTCCTAATTTACTTGTGTGCTTAAAATTGAAAAATACTTCAATGAAAAAGAAGAACACAGCCAGTGGAAATTAATTCCCTGTTGCAATTTTGTTTCACTATTGAAGAAGTAACTGATGATGAGGAAGATGGTGGGAGTGATTTGGACACAAGGCATTTGGGAAGGTCACTGCTCCCGCACAGCACTGTAAATCTGAACTGTGTGCAGCATCTACCACCAAACATGTAGTGCTATATTTAGAGGAGCTTAGCAAATACTATTGAGTATAGGATGTTGAACAAAAACAGTAATTTTCATCAGTGTATTATCTTCCCCCTTTTTACACTGATTCTTCAGGAGAAAACAGCCAGCTAAACTCTAGCTGAGATTAGCAAAAAAAGCAGCAACCCAACTGGAAGTAATTTCACTGTTGACTGCATTGCAGTGTATACAACAGATTTCATTCCAGATTCAGAAGAGAGCAATAGCATCATGGCTTTGCTGTCTGACCTCTACCAGCTGCAGCTAGTCAGCATAATACAGAATTTTTTTTTTCCTCTCTGTAATAGTGAGTGGCTATTTTAACTTTCTTTCAGATTACATATGAATTTTTAAGCCAGCTTCAGAAGCTCAGTGGAACTGAGATAATTAATTGGGTGACCTTACCTCCAATGTAAGGCTGCCTCCTTTCTCTTTGCTTCAATTTCCATCTTGGACCAGAAAATATCCTTCAAAGTTGTTGAGACACTTCTGTTAGACTTAAAGATCATGAAAGTTACAGCTGGAGAAGAGCACGCTGCCCTCTTAAATGTTAGGCGAGTACAGCACAGGCTCAGGTGCTGCCCTCAATTTCACCAGTAGAGATCTGGAGAAATTTTGTTTTCTTCAATGACATTAATTGAAGACTTCCAGTTTCTTGATTGAAAGTCAAGAGCACTACCTTCACATTTCCATTTGCGCTCCTTCCTCAACTCCAGTTTAGGAATTATTTCAATCAAATAGGATTTGGGGATATTCTGTATAGCAGAAGGTTTATAAGTGTCAATGGTATAATTGCCTGCATGAGATGAGATGCTAGTCAGGTAGTCTGTTTAAAAAGAGCTTGTTTATCCTCTGTGGGCACCACAAGCATGACCAGTCTGAATTTATGAGGTGTAGAGATTTCAGGGAAACCGAGCACCAGGTATTAATTTCTTCCTGCAAATCTACAACTGTCCTGATTTAAGTTTGTTCTTGATGTCCCATACTAAGCTCATGCTCTTTTAAAGGAAATATCTTCATCAGAATTTTTAGAGATCAAGGATTTGCTTTACCTCTTGCTTATCTTCACTTCTTCCCTCTTGGTGCCCTTTCTGTTTTTCTGTGGTTTTCCCTTCTAGTCTCAGCCCCTTCTCCCTGTATCGTTCCTTTCCCCGTTCTTCTGATTTAGTCAGACCCTTTCTTCATTTCATTCTCTCTCATTTCTCTGCACACTAAAGAAAACCCATGTCTTATACATGTTTTCAGGTTTTGGAGAGGAGAAATTTAGCTTAGATTGTTGTGTAATTACTTCACCTCTTTTGGAATAATAGCTTGAAAAAATACTCTAATTTGTGTAATTTTTTTCTGAAATCATGCTAGCACAAAATTTGAGTAATTGGATTTTGCTCGTCAACTAAACAGCTATTACAGTGTATGTTCTTTAACAATTTCTGCTTATGTTTGGATAATTACTATTATCTTCACACTCACCTCAGTTCTGCTGTAGAGTTTTTTCTGAGTAAAATTTCCCTGAAAACTTTGTTTGAGTGTGCAAATAACTGCAGGACTCTCAGGCCTGAATGCTCAATGCCTGTGCAAGACCACTCGTGGTGTTCTTTAAGGTGAACTCCTTCTTCCTGGCAGCTGCCTCCCTTGCAGTCAAAACCTGTAACAAAAATTCAGCTGTGTGTCAGTGCCATAAAAAACAATGAAGGTACAGCAGTAATTATTGTCTGTAGTCTCCAGCAGAGCTGGTCCTGAATGGGAAGAGTAGGAAGGTATCTCCCATCCCTAATAAACCAGCATTAAACACAAAGTTGCTGGAATACCACTCTGTGTTTTTGGTGATAGTTACTGACCCATGAATGCACAAAAATAAAGATAACTAAGACTTTTCTTTTTCTCAAAAGAAAAGCTCTATCCTCAATCTAAAAATAGGTTTTGCCCATATTTTGTCTTTCTTCATGTTATCTTTTTACAAATGTGCGATTTCTGCTTGGAGAAATAAGAAAATTCTGCTCATTGCAGCAGGAGACAAGGGTCAATATTTCTCAGAGGACCAAAGTCTACCCTTTCTTAAAGCAAGTCACCTCAGAGTAAGCACTAAAATATCCAGGTTAAACTCAGAATTTCTTGGTCTCTAGGTTTTGTGCTGGTTCAGCTGTGTTTTCCCTGAAGTTAATACTGATATGGTTTTTTAGCCCAACTTATCTTCAGTTTTATTCATCTAAACCAGGGACATTCAGTTTTAGGTTAAAAACTCTCCTGAAGCCTGGTCCATGGCAAGTTGAACCTGAGCCAGCAGTGCCCTGGCAGCCAGGAGGGCCACCCGTGTCCTGGGGACATCAGGGACAGCATCTCCAGCCAGGCAAGAGAGGGGATTGTCCCCTCTGCTCTGGGCTGGGGAGCCTCACCTCCAGGGCTGGGGGAGGTTTGGTCACAACAATATAAGAAAGACAAAAATCTGTTAGAAAATGTCCAAAGGAGGGCATGAAGATGGTGAAGGGTCTTGAGGTGAAGCCTTACACAGAACATCTGGTCTGTTCAGCCTGGGGAAGAGGAGATTGAGGGGAGACCTCCCTGCAGTGGACAACTTCCTTGAGAGGGAAAGAGAAGGGGCTCTCTTCTCTGCCATGACCAGCGACAGAGCACAGGGAAACAGCATGAAGCTGTGTCAGGGTGGGTGTGTGTTGGCTCTTAGGAAAAGGTTCTTCTCCCAGAGAGTGGCTGGGCACTGGAACAGGCACCCCAGGGAAGTGGTCTCAGCAGCAGCCTGACACAGTTCAAGGAGAGTTTGAACAATGATCTCAGGAACACAGTGTAATTTCTGGGATTGTGCTGCATCCAGGAGCTGGACTTAATGATCCTTGTGGGTCCCTTTCACCTCAGGATATTCTATGATTAAACCTCCCTTTGAGTTTCTGACTTTTTGCTTGGTGATGGAGATACTGAAGGGAGGTGGGAATGCCTGTGCAGGAAAGCCTCACTGGAGGAAAAGCTGGACATTACTTGATTCCTCTGACCTTTCTGAAATGGCTGGAAACAACCCACACTAGGAGCAACAGTTATCACAGTATAAAAAACTATAGAATTACAGTCAGAAAAATTACACACCCTAGAATTTAAGAAGCACAGTAGTGTGTTTTACTCCAAATAAACAGATTTGTATTCTGGCAAGGACTTTGCAGAAATGAATACAACTGACAGTTGGGTAGCATTTACCTTCTGCATTGGGATTCCAGGCACATCCTTGAGAGTGACAGGGCTTTTCACAGTGGCTGGGTGGTAGACACAGCTGAAATCTGCATAACACGTCAGGAGAAACAACAAATTTCATTTAAAAATCGTGTTGTTTTTTAGAAACAAAGATATCCTAGAAGTATTTTAAGACTAGTGCTTCCATTAGCATTCGCATTTAATTCAGTACAACATTCCTGAAAATGATGGACGCTGACTAGATTTTTACAGTATTTTATTAATTAAAGGGAATATCCCTATCCATTTGAAAAGTACTCTGAAGCTACTGAGAAATTTAGTACCTCAGAACAACAGTTCTCTAGGAACATCTGTCATGTCTCTTGCATAAAAAGCAACTTCTTTGTTGACTCTGTACATATTTATTTATTGTGTGTTGCATTTTAAATATAAACCAGTGTGATAGGGCTTTTTGTTTGTTTTGAATTGTTTGCTTTGAGCTAACAGAACACACACTAGCTTGCTATTAGAAATCAGATGTTCATTTAGAGAAAGCAATTCTTTAAGTAAGCTAAAGACTAAGGAATAAGTGAGAGACAAAACCTTCTACAGCTTTGGTCTCATTCACTATTTTGTTTAGGTGTTGAATAATTCCATCACTAATGAAGCCATTTGTGCATCAAGTCTGAAAGGTACGATCTGATTTACCAATAGATTCCTTTTTGCTTTGCTTCCCCGTAAATTAAGGAGTCCTTGAGTGTCAGTGCTGGGAGAAAAAAAAATAAAAAAAGGTTTGTCGTCATGCTCAGGCAATTGCCACAACTATGCCATGAAACAACTCAGGTAAAATGTTTTAGACTGATCAGCCTCAGGAGAAATATTAAGATAGCAATTAAGTAATGCAAGTTTAGTTCAATTCCAAACTGTTTTACATAAAAGAACAAATTGCTTTAAGATAAACATTTTGATATGTCCACTAATCTGCTTCTGCTTAGAAGACAGTCAAAATCTAATAAAGCACCAGAATAAAATCGCTGCCATACAGTGGCATGGTATGCATCCAGAAAATGGTGGTCTGGACAATGCAAGGTAAAAGGATTAAGAAAGTAGAAGCTACTTGAGTACTCAACTGTCTGGAGATTTATCAGATGGGTTGTGCCTTAATATTTCTCAAAGGTTTTTTAATCTCTTCTCAGATACTTTTCACTCTCATCTCTGAAATCAATACCGGCGCTCTTGATTCCTCTAGCAATCATCCCTGGGCCCTGAGGTCTCTTCTGATTTCCCTCAGACTTCTCTTGGTTATTTCACTGCTGCCAGTTTAAACAAAAATAACAGACAGTAATCAGAAGGCCTTACTGGACTGGAAGATTTTTCAGTAATATCCCTTATCTCAGCTCCTGGGGGACAGAAGACTTTCTTGTGAGTTGGGTCTCCATTCCCTGTAGAAGGGAGATTCCTATTACAATTATCCTTCTTTTCTTTTTAACAGGGGAGGCCTTGATGCAGGGTACAGGTGGTGTTGTTTCTCCATGCAGGGTACAGCAGGTGCTGTTTTGGGACACCCTGCTGTGTGCACCCTGCACACTTGCAGCAGAATTCCCTGTAGATGCTGGCAGGGAAGTGAGACCGGGTACTGCTCACATGGAGTAAGGGGAGCACCTGTATTTTTTATGCTTCCTCCTAGAGTTTCAGAGGGATCTTGCTTTAGCAAAGGGAGTTACCACAACCTCAACTCCTGCTGTTCCTGCATAGCCCAAGGCCAGCAGGAGTAACGATGCTGGAATGATGCAGTGACATCAGTGGGAGCACTCTGAGGAGACACAGCCTGAACCTCAGGCCCTCCAACAGTCCATTGCAATGGGCTGTCACAGTACTGAATTGTCATCAATCTACTCCTCAAAACTATGACTCTGGATTTATTTGTATTATATAAATATGGAGTAACTCCATGCCTTTCATTATTTCTCACTTACCTTTCTTCCATAAAAAACAAAGTTTGATCCACATAAATGGGTGAAAAAGACACAAGATTGGCACTAGGTTGTCAAACTCCATCATTCCATATGGGAATATTGGCCCATATATGGCCTTCTTATTAATTACAAAATGGTATGGTTGATTAGCTCTAATTTGATTCTGTACTTAAGTCTCTTCAGCAGGAAGCAGAATTTGGGTGGGAAAAAGTGAGAGTAAAGCAGATTTTGTTCTGTGTGGAAGTTCCATCTGTTATGGATGTTCTGTGCTTTATTTTTAATTGCGTAAGGACAAACCCACCCAGGAAGTGACATTTATAGTTAGTCCACCCCAAGACGTTGAATTTTTTAAAATGCAGAATAAAAACCACAAAACATTAAGAAGGAAGATATAATGGACTTCAAAGAGGTTATTCCATTTAATGTATGTGAAAAATTCATCTTTTCCCTAGGCAAGCTGTTTTCCACTGCTCTCAAGTAAGTAGGAAATTTTATTTCTAGTTTTGCCATATTATCATCAAGCTGAAACAATCTTCACAATTCTCAACGATGTACCGGTGAAAAATATACTATTCTCACTTGCATCATGCTGTTTTTATGGCAGGTGACTGATGTCAGAATTGGGACACATGGCTTTTTGAGTGACATAGCTCAAACTTCAAATATTTGTTACAAAGAGTTTGAAAAGTTCCATGTGGTCTACGGTGGGGGAGTACAGTGAACTTTTCAGGAGATTATGAAAAAACACATCTGAAAACTGGCTCACAGCTAGGAATTGGGTACTCGGGGGATGTTGAAACAACAAGCCTGCTGCTGGATCTGAAGGAACCCAGTCACAAGCCAGGCCCTTCCTATTCCCCAAAGCCTTGTTTTCCCTTCCCTGGATTCCATCAGAATCACCTGAACCTTCCAAGATGAGGGAAAGCATCCCAAGATGTTTGGATTATGGAAAATTCCAGTTGAATGTTCTTGTGCACACTCTCATGCAGCCACAGGTCATTTTCTCAGTTCCTGCCATTCCAGCCCACGAGCAGGAGGAGCTGGAAACCAAACCAAGCCTGCTTGCTTAGGTTACATTTGCAGAGATTCTTGCACAAATGCCCTTCCATTCCTAGGAGTGTGAGCAGCCTCACTGGCATAAATGGGATGAAGCACATAAGGTCTGGGAGTCGTATGTGTGTAAAGGACTGCAGCAAGAGAGGGAGAGGAATTTTTTCCACTGAGAATATTCCAAATTTTTAAAATAGCCAAAACACAACTTACCTCATCTCCATTCATTGGGATTTATTGCACACATATATTTGCACACATGTATTTACACAGTTCATGTAAATACAGTAAAATTTGGAGCTAACTGTGTTGCTCTCTGTCACTAGTTGCTGACTTCCTAACAGGCTTTTTCTTTCCATGAAAATTTTGAACTTCAGATCTACATTGCCCACTAAGACGAAGTACATTGTAAAATTAGTGAAGAGCTTACATTGTTAACTTGGCAGCATTATTTCTTTTGGACAAAAGCTAGTTAAGCATAGCTCTGTGTCTTTAGAAATGCAAGCACAAGCTACAAACCCTGGCACTTTATGCATAGAAACTTTCAACAACAGTAGCACATGGACTTCAAATATGGGAAGCTATTTGGGCCTAAGATGTGGGACTGTAATTTTATGTAATCACTCTTTCCGGTCTTTTTTCAGGACAAGGAAGGACAAGGTTTGATACAATTTTAAATTTTATTTTAGCATGAAGCTTTCTTAGGGTCTTCCTAGCATCTTCAAGGACAGTATAGACATTTCCAGAAAAAAAATTTGAATTTTTGATAAATCTCATCCTATGTATAAAAAATATGCTTATAATAAGGGTCAAATCCTGTTTTTCTGCAGCAACGTCAACCCAGAATAACCCAGCAGAGAGATGTAATTAAATGTTCAAAGCTATCTCTACTGGCCTTGTTGCAGATATGAAAAGTGGTAATAGTTGAAAGAGTTTGGCCTGCAAGATACGTGTTATGAGAGTGTCTCTGCATCTCTTTGCCTTGTTTCTTGGAAGGGGGAGATGCCTGGGATAACCTAACTAGATTAGAGTTATCCCTGTGGCCTTCCCACACTGTGACAAGGCTCTGAAAAAGGCCCTCGAAGCATTCCTGTTCTGCATCCCAATCCATCCCCTAAGTGTCACGAGACTCCCTTGCTTCAGTAGCTTCAGGATGAGCAGTAAGCATGAAAAGGATGGGTGGCAGAGGACACTTTGGATGGATCCCTTTGGACAACAGAACATATAATTGCTTTTGTAAATGTAATCTCAGAATGCAAATGTCTCCTCTTCCCAAGAAACCAAAACACCAAAACTGCTGTTCTGCCTGTTAAGGCTGTTTTGGTAGCTAAGAAAAACTTGCTGCCTTATCTATATTATGTTATGTTATTCTTAGAAAAGGTAGCTGTCTTGGGTAGCCTTGGAAGATGTAACCAAAAGTATGTATTCTATTACTATCTGTTGAAACCTGTTGGGGAAGTGTTTTTTCAGGCACTGAAATGTGTCTTTGTTTGAAAAAGACAGGTGTCGGCCAGGGAAAAGCCAGTGCCTCCCTTGGAATGGAGAAGGTAAACCCCCTCCTCCAAATTATTATAATTTTGAAATTACAGGGCTTTCAGGTAAAGATATGGGAACAGGAATAGTAATTCTTTACTAGGAATATTAAAAATAAAAATGTAGTACAAAAAAAAAAAAGCAAACAAACACAAAAAGCAAACACTGACAGAGTCAGAATACAGCCTGACACCCTGTTGGTCAGGGTGTTGGCAGCAGTCCAATTAAATCCTCCTGGAGTGACAGATGTGGTTTTGCTGGAGCAGAGATGATCCTGTGGAAGAGTGTAGTTTTCCTCTGAAGGTCCAGTGGTGGTAGGATGGGTCCAGTCTTCCTCCGGGAATCCAGTGAAAACAGGCTGTCCTGGTGCTTTGAATCTCAGGTTTTATCCAGGCAGGAATGGTTTGTTCCCATTATGTCCATGGCATGATGTAATGTTATCAGTCATTGGTGAGCCTTAATGGCCCATTAACAGCAGATATCCCCCTGGAGGGTGGAAAGAGATAAGAACACTGCCCCACCTGGTTTTAGCAGCTGGCCCAGAAAAAGAAGACACCCACCCCTGCCCCAGAGTCACAAGGAATGGGTCATAGGAGGGAAAAACACCTCCCCAACCAATTTCAACAGATGGTGATACAATACATACTTTTGGTTACATCTTGCATCGCAACCCAAGACAGTAGCTCACTACTTTATGAATTGTTTAGTAAAGACTTGTAGTCAAATATGCTTGATCTGTGGTCAGAACAACTGTTTGCATACGGCAGTACTGAAGTGACAATGAAATTTTTGGGTTAGAGGTGAAAAAACCAGCCCATTCCAAGACACAAAAGGTTTACACTGCTGAATGCATTTAGAGAACATAGGTGAAAACATGTCAAAGGAATGTTTTTGTACAGCACATAAAGCTTTTTTCCTTTGTAGTAAGGAGTTAACAAGTGTAAGAAACCATCTGCACATTTGCTTTCCTGTGTAGGGTCAGGCTCCTTATACAGCCTGGAGACAACCACGACAGCAGCTCAGCTGCATGAGCCCCTGCACTTAAGGAAGAACTATTTCATAGTTTCCCTTCTGGCCTCCAGTCTTTATCCAAGGGCAACTTTCCCAGCCAGGGCATGATTATGGGAGCAGAGGGCTCCCAGCTGATAGGTGTTGTGGTCCACTGCAGCACACTGCGCACACTCCTGCGCTGTCTGCAGAGATAGCAGCTCTGTGCTAATTAAAGAATTGTGCCCATTAGCTGCATCTGGTCTCTGAGTCAGAGCAGATTATAAAGTGTGTTTCAGAGCCTAGTTCCCAGTGTGCATCATTTGGTGTGAGAAGTGGCTTTCTGTTTGATGCCTTCTGTTCCACCTTGACTGGCCTTGGATGCACAAGTGGACAGAGGAACAGACAGTGAAGCAGCTTCTTTCTCCATTGCTACTGATTCATACCTGGCTTCTTTGAGACATTTGTGTTTCCACCTCCCTCACACAGCCTCTGACCTGTCCCAGGGACACAGCATCATTGAAAAGCAGACTATATTTGTTTATATCACTACCACAACCAAGGCAAACAACTTGCTTCTTATTTTAAATATGCAGAAGTCTGATCTCTTAGCTGGATGAGTAGCAGAGGACCTTGGCTCTCAGCATCTGCAAAATAAAATTGATTAAGTTTGTTTTATTTCCTGCAGGTGTTCAGCAGTATTTTTGCCAAGTAGTAGATAAATTGTAAAGAAATATCTTTTGGGGAATGGAACAATGAAATAACATTGTTGCTAGCAATATCTCTTTAGGCTAAGTCATTCTAGTGATGATGCTAGATAATACTCTGTGATGAAATGATGCTAATGATATTGAGACTTCCTGCAGTGGTGGATAAGGCACTTTCAGATCTTGGTTTTGGTGGAGGGAGAGAATGGATTTAGAGAGTTAAAACTATGTAAATGTACATACAGGTAACAATCTGAACTGATACGTTGCCCATTTCTAAATGTTTTATACAAAGAAAATCTCATGCTGAAATTCCTGGCATGTGATATGGTTTAGGCAAATCCTTAGGCATTCAGGCTTTTAAAGTCCATATGGAAGTGATGTGACCACTGGGACTCACAAAGATCTTTTTTTCCAGTAAGGATGTGTCAGAGAAACAATTTTCTTTCCTAGAAAACCTATCAGATCTCCTTATGTTCAAGCCAATGTGGAAGTCTTGTCATTCAGAGCTCAGAAACACATTTAGAGGTTACAGCTAATACCTTGATTGAACTCTTGATCCACCATTATAAAACATAGACTTCCTTCTCATAAAACTTGATGTCTTCTTGATTGATTCTTCAGACAGATTTTCTGTCTGGGGTTAGACCAAGCTGCTGAGACCACAGCTGCCTTTTTCACTGTTCCCATCCAAGCCGTTTGCACTGAATCTGTCTCGCACAAGGGAATTTATTCCCAGTGGGACAGCACTGCAGAGGGCTTCCAATGACAAAATGCCTTCAGGCAGGCTGAGAACTCAGAGGCTGAAGGCCCTGCTAAGTGCTATGGGGGCTGAACCACAGAGGTGTCCAGGTACCAGCTTTCCTGCAGTGCCCTGGGAATGGGAGCAGCTGGGTGAGAAGCAGCTTGCTTAGCCTCAGAGTTGGAAGAATGCATGCTGGCAGGGTAGGGCTAAGGTTAGAAGAGGAAACAGTTTGGGAAACTGTCAGGATCCCAACTTTAGCTGGAGTGAAAGGCAGCAGACTGCTAGCTGTGGGAGTCTGTGGTCTTCCTCAGGAGGAATATTCCATTCAGGAATATAAAATTGTCTTTTAACTGCAGCAAATTACTTCCTCTGGCGCCTTAAGGGAGTGAATGTGATGTTTCTCTCAAATAAGGACCTGTGACCCTCCAAAGATAATTTCAATTCACTGTAGGTGTTTATTTTAACTGCTAAGAGATAGGACATGAGGCTTACACTGGTCTGTATCTGAAGAGGGAGGATCCTACATAGGCTGTTAAGGGCTTCAGGATTATTTAGAGATGTGAATAGTTACACAGGTTTCATTTAGACTGCTAAGTCATGCACCCAGTATTTATGTGACAGACTAACAGTGCATGGACTGCATCAGAAAATCTCTTTCTAGTCCCGGGATGATTTTGTCAAGCTACAGGTGAGTCAGTGTGGCAGGGTTATTGCAGCTATAGTTGTCACTGCTTTGCTCTACGGCTGGAGAGTCCCACCTCCAGTGCTGTCAGTCAGGAGCCTTTAAATATACAAAGTGGTCTTAGAAAAAAAAATACTTTTAAAAAATATAATTCCACACAAAATCTATTTCTCTGCTGTGAATTGAATAGCTCTTTTTTAATATACTAAGCCATTAAAAAAATTAAGCTTCTTTCTTTTACAACAAAGTAAGGCAACTACACTTTATCTGGAGAACATGAATGCCTAAAGCTGCAGTTTCTTTTTCACCAGCTCTCAGCAAGTGGCCATTTAGTCTTAATTGCTACTCACAGTGTAGTCCAATTAAGAATGGCATTAGCAGGCCAAGAACTATTTGTTAATCGGTAAAAGGTATGACAGACAGTTCTTGTTTTCCCTTAGGTTTTGATTCCCATTTTTGTGTGAAAATCTAACCAGCTGGAACCAGCTCTCCAAGCAATGCAAAAGTATTATCAAGCTATCAGTTATAAACAAAATAAATGTACTTGTGTAATTCAGAAGTGCAAAACTTTATAAAATGCTTATTTATATTTGGAAAGGCACATGTTGCTGAACTGACAGAGCCAAGTGACAGTATTGACATTTGACTTGAGAAATGGTTCCAAGCTTCCTTGAGCTGGAGGTAACTTGTAGGAAGACAGCTTATGGTCTGGCACTTCAGGGTGCTTGTCCAGACAAAACAGGTGGTCCTTTTCTGCTGGAAGAATATTTTTTTTCCAGGACAGGAATTTGAGGTGAGTTGTGGAATTCCTATGGAAACTTTCACCTATCCTTGAAGGGAGCAGTTGAGGAGTCACACTTATCAATCCAGATATTTCCTATCATTACTGACACTTGCAGTGGCAGATTCAGTAAAGTACATTCATGTAGTATTTTTTTTCTCAGAAAAACACTATACTCTGCATGGTTGTTTTGTGGTTATAGTTTCAAATCAATACATGCTTTGGTTGTGCCTCTTTACATGAATGGAATACTTGGTGCTGTTTTTCAGTCTGACATTAAGGTGTTTTATGCCATTTGGTCTGAAGTCAGCATATTTGTAATATCAGAAAAGGGAGATAACAAAGTGAGTGGATAGACAAGGGCAGAGACCCAAATGCAGTGTATTTCAGGATGTGGAGGAATATACACATGGAATAGAAGCCTGCAGTAGGACTACTTTTGTGGGCCTCACAAGTGTTAACCATGCCCTTTTCCACAGCAAGCTCAATCCACTCTCCCCTAATGGGAAGTGGCAGGGCTAAGCAAGAAGAGGTTCTGCCTATAAGACAGAAATAACACAGAAATCTTTGTACAGGGACCAAACTTAGGAAAATCAAGGGTTTGGGAAGGTGTTTATTCCAGTGCAGTCCACGTGCCAGAACTCCTTGGGCCCTTGTGCTCCCTTTTTCCAGGGTGCAACCTGGGAGGGAGGAAACTCTGGGCCAGTGAGGGAAGGAGGGGGGTGGTCCAGGACAGGGTGGTCCAGGACAGGGTGGTGCCATGTGATTAAGGGTGGGGGTGTTTAAGAAGGGTCTCGAAGGGACATACTAATAGAAAAACATACAAAATACAGATACAACTTTGAAAACCTCAATCATGCACTGCAACATCTTATAATTGAGAAGTTTATTGTATAGCACCTAAAAATTAATGTCTAATGATTTTCAATTAAAATGTTTACAATATATTCAGGATTTGTTTTCTCTTGGGTTATGATCTCACTGTTCCTGTCTGAGTAACAGTTTGCCGTGTCTGGAGGCATTTCCTTCCAGAGTTTTTTTTTATTTTGTGCACTTTGCACTTGAAAGCCCATTCACATTTCATGGCAAAGGATGTAAAAGAACCAGACATTCACCCTTGAGTTCTAAGGACAACACATGAATCTAACAGTTGTAGGGCTACTACACAGAAAACAGGATTTCTCTTAGTACACTGTTAGCTCTCCTGATCCAGCAAAAAACACAGTTATGGATTTTCCCTTAATTTCATTCCATTTTATTTGAGCTGCTGGACACCCAGAAGTGTGCCTCAAATGAACCACAGGTATGCAGTGGCACTGACCTTAAAACCACTGGCCTTGTTGTATATACCTGACTGCAATATTTTGTATGTCCCTCTCTGGTTCTGTCACATTCACCATATAATTTCCTTCCCCATTGTAGCATATATCAGCATCATACTCGGGGGGTCCAGAACCATTAAAACATTTTTAGAAATGCTTTGCAATATGAGTGTGGATTTTAGGCATACAGCATGAAAAAAGCTAATGGATTTAAACATTTACAAAGAGAAATCCAAAACAGTTGCACACCTGTTTAACAGGATGGTCTTCCCAGAATATGCATACTATTTCAGTCAGAAATAATATATTGAAATCCCAGACCTTTGCCACTAGGTGGTAGACACATTTTGTTTCTTAGTTGTGTATGCTCTTGTTTGCATATAAGGTTTGGTCTGAGTGCATTCATGACAGTTTACGTAAATGATGAAGTCTCCAGGTTTTCCCTGGTGAAGAATTTTGATATGCTTGTTAAAGCTCTGACATAATTGTTGGATACTTAGTTATCAGATAATCACTCCAGTGATTTGGCAAGTGTTTTTTCCCTTTATGTGGTGGTGCTGGGGTTATGCGATCCTTTCAAACTAGAACATACTGGTTCTGCTGCCAGAGGAGGTGGCACCACCTACCACTTCTATCTCCCTCTAGCACCCTGTTTCTGCTGCTGCTTGCCCAGCCATGTGCAGGGAACAGTTGAGAACTGGCACACTGCACAACTATATGATTGCAGGTCCCAACATCAGGGACATGGTGAAGACCATCTTCTAGGAAAGAGGAGGTGACATTCCTTCTGGTGACAACAAGGACTTCTGCTGAATTCAAGTGACTCTGCAGTGTGAACTGTGAGATTAAAGATGGTCCAAATCTCAGAGGGTCCCACCTTCATTAACTATGTTCATTAAGGCCTCAGTTCAACAAAATTTTCAAGAACATAACTCATTTTAAGTATCTGAACTGTACAATTGACTTCAAGTGGTGAATATCCTTAAAATGAGGTGAGTGCTAAAGCAATTGAGGGATGAAACCATACAACCTATTGCAGCTACCCCAGAAATCAGCTGCAAAATGTCCATGGATTTAACCAAGCAGAGCTGTGCTGCCAGTCTGCACTGAAATCATAGAATCCTAGAGTGTCCCTCTGGCCATGGCCACCTGGATCAAACTGAGTGCACATGCTCCTCTCCCTCCACTGTCACCTCCTCACCCTGGCACCTGGGCAATGGTGCTGCATGGGTGCCTGGGGGCTCGCCCCAGCCACTTCAGGGACTCAGAAGATGAGAACATGCTGGTCCTGAACTTAAGAGTTAGCTTCTGTACCTGGTCCCAAATCCTTTATGCCAGTAAGACTTCTCTAAAATCATCCTGAATTTTCAGCTGTGAAAAGATTTAGGGTTGAGCCCAGAGCAGTGCTCAGGGTTTAGAGATTTTCACTCCCCTGCGGTAATTCTAGCAGAGATTGATTTTTTTTAATCTATTCTCTAAGTAAGTATGAAATCTTTTAAGTAACATGTCAGAAATAATTATTAAAAACCCCCTTATTTGTATCCCTGCAGAATACACAGAGCCATTGAAAATTGTAATAGTCCTGAATTTCTAGCAGGAGAGCTGAGTAGTGTGTTTCTGTAGAAGGTGTACTGTGAGATCAAATCACTCAGCTGCACTCACACTTGGTGTGTGGAACTGTCATTGCAATCATCAGCAATGACAGGTGCTTCTCTACTGAGAAGAGCTGCTGAAACACATATTTTATGCTATTGTGCTATGGGATTTAGGTTTTGATGATAATCCTGATTTTGACTTCGGTTGATTTGATAAGCCAAACTCAGGCCATGGATAAGGAATCTTTACGCCAATATTCAATATCAGATATTGTCATATTCAGCTATATGTAAGGGAGAAAGATAATTGTGTCCTGTAATGCAGAAGTTAGTCAGGCAGTTCTCCTGCCCAGCCTTCTATCTGGTGTGTACAATCCTCCTTTCTCCACAGACTTCTCTGAGTACATGGAAAAGGACCCCAAGGCAACTAAGGTCTTCTCGCCTTGGGAAAATTTGGACTAAAAATGAAGGAGGCAGAGATTCAATGTCATTGTTCTTATGCTTCTAGTTTGGGTCAATATTTTCACCTGATACACAAATGTAACTGGTACCTTGTATTTTTGGAAGACTTTTGTTAATATTATATTCCTGTACAAATTTATTTCCCTCATACCCAGGGCCCCCCATCTCTATCTCCAGCTTTTCCTTCTGTCTACCTACAGTGGGTTTGGCCTACAAGAATTGGTAATTCTATCATTTTTCTGAAGTGGGAGGCTGTGTTCCCTATCCGGGTTTTATGAGCACTGGGTTTTATGCAAAGAAAAGGGCACCTAAGAGTGCAAAGGGTGGAGATGCTGGTCCACATGTACTTGGTTGTGAGCTGCCATGTGCTGTTCAGGGACATCTAGCATGGAGCTGGACTTGGGCTTTAAGTCTCTTTAGATAATATGCTGACCTCTTCTGTAGCTGGAATGAAGATGTTGGCAGCAAGACTTCATTCTTACCTCTCACTCATGCAAATTTGTTACTACCTGTTCTGTGCCAAATGAAATTTTCTGGGAAACAATAATATTATGAATCTTCCATTTCTGTTGATGTAAAATGAGATGCTAATGGAATACAAATTGTGGTCTATGTGAGAACTATACATATACAGCTATAAATGTCTTATCTATTTCTACAAAAATTCATAGATGTTATAGAATGCAAAGATCTACATGGTCTGCCCCATTGCTAATAGTTCCTTAAGTATTATAGTTAAAAGTTGTCAGATGTGTTCTAGAATATAATTTATATGGAGAAATACAATATGATGATGCTTAATTCAGTGACATTCAACAATATATTTCATGCCAAAGCTTCACAATCTATTAAGCCAAAGACATTTACTGAGAATTGACTTCAATCCTTAGGAAGTTGAATGTAGCTTTGGTGGGATTAATGGCTTAAAGTTAATTGTTTTTGCTAATGTTTTATTTGAAATGTCCTGCTCAGCAAAGGTAATGTGACATTTTGCTCCCTAGTGATGTTGAGCCAAACTCACTGCTGACATAGGCAGGTGTAACCTCATTGACTTAATTAGATGCTGCAGCTACTGATGTCAGTGAATCTGGTATCTTGCCCTTTTGCAGAGAAGGGGAAAATGTAAAGGTTGGGTCTTAGAAACCTGGAGGTAGAGCACAGAGGACAAAAGAAAGAGGAAATACCAGTGTCTGAAATGAGCTGGCCAGGTATTCTAGAAGAGTAACTAGTAAAAGCAGCCAAAGCTGTTTGCCCTCTCTAGGAAGGACTGTGTCTTAAATCTTGCTGAATAAATCATATGGAAGTAATCTGAGGTTTTAATAACCACTTGAAAGAAACAAACATATAACTGTTTCTGGAGCAAAGAATAACCATTGCCCTTTTCTGAGGAAGAAACTTGCTCTTTAGAAAGAAAATAGACATGGTGAAAAAAGGCTGATGACCTGGAGCAGGAGGGAGTGGTTCACATTTACAAGTGCATATTAACCCTGAAAGGCTGGAAGAGATAATGGGGAGGTGGAAGACAATTAAGGAGGTGCCTGGCCACTTATCCCTACAAGACAAAGACAGTGTCCCCAGGAGGTGCCAGGAGATCCCTCCTCAGCCACTGCAGTAGGAGTTCCATTGTGCAGAACAGAGCTACAGGCCCAATTGCTTCCAGTGGAAAATTTGCTAGCATTGCATGTGTAGGACTCAGACTCTTGAGGATGGACTTGATTTGTATTTTTTTATGCTACATTTTCTTTCCTTCAGGGGAATTTGAGGCCTCTCACTACAACACTGTAACTTCATTCAGGAAATAAAATCTGAAGGGTGGATCTATGGTCACTCTAAGTCCACATTACATGCACAGTGAAGGAGAGAGAGATAATCCTTTGAACAGAAACAGATGGATCATATAAATTTCATTTGATGATGGAGACCATACCTTCCCAGGAAAAATCTACAGACCTCACCAAAGCTGTGGATGTGGTCAGAGTGTAGCTAGTGCAGCCTCACCTCAAGTCCTGGGTGGGGTTTTGGGCACCTCAATGTAAAAAAGACATAAAACTATTAAAGAGTGTCCAAAGAAGGGCCACAAAAATGGTGAAGAGGTGAAGCTGTACGAGCAGTGGCTGAGGTCACTTCACCCTGGAGGAGACTGAGGGTTGTTGACATTATCACAAATTACAACTTCCTCATGAGGGGAAGAGGAGGGGCAGGAACTGGTCACTCTTATGACCAGTGACAGGGCCCAAAAAAATGATATAAAAGTGAGTCAGGGGAGGTTCAGCTCAGGGATATCAGGAAAAGGTTCTTCACCCAGAGGGTGATTAGGCACTGGAACAGGAGGGTGGTTAGGCACTGGAACAGGCTCCTCAGGGAATTGGCCACAGTACAGTGATCCACTGGCTTTAGGTTTCCTGAGCCAGTTTATTTTAGATGTCATGAAGAGCATCGGTAAACCCTATGGGTTGCCAGCAAGAAGATTAGGATAGATGATGGGGATTGTCCTGGAAGAGCATTGTGCTGCATGCAGTCTGTGGCAATGTAGTTTCTTGATCCTGACTCCACTCCTGGCCCACAGCCTGGCAAAGCTGGTCTTGGAAGTAGTGCTGTTGGAAGCATTGATGTCAACTGGCCCAAAGTTTATCACTTGTCATGGGATGTCTGAAATGTTTCCTAAAATTTTGACTACTCACAGCAGGTGAAAAGCTCAGATAGAAAAGGTGAAAGAACTCTTGAGAATGCAGAAACTGAAATAAATCCCAGAGAGTCGTTAAAAAAAAAAAAAAAGTTGTGTGTATTTGAGAGAGATTAATCAAAGGATTATTGCCCTCACCCCTGGTTCTTAAAAGCACATTCACAATGTTTGACAAAATGTGTATTCTCATCCTCAGCCCACCACCTCCCCCTCCCCTATGATCTGTGGGAAGAAAACAAAAGTATGGAGGGTTACCATGGGATAGAGATGAGACTTGCCCTGCCATGTGCAGAGCATGCTCCTGGGTAAGGTAATACCCCAAGCCTTTTAATCCCTGTTTGAATTCCTGGTACATGTGGCACTGCACACAGTTCAGGAAGCAGATATTGACTTTAGTCCAGGAATGCTATTGCCAATGCAATTGGCTCTGAATGTAATTTCAAAGCTTGCTAACTGGCTTTGTTTTCAGTCCACAAGCATTCCTGATGATAATAAAGGGACTGTGCTCAGAAGTTATATATAAAAATGTATTTTCTTGAAAAGATTGGGCAGTTTATTACGATGAAATCCATGTAAGCTGAGAATCCTCTTCCAGTAGTTCATATAAGTGGGAAGAAGGGGGAAAGCGGCAGATTATATAAAAATAATTAGGTTTTGAAGCATTTTTTGTGTGGGAAGTATTTTTTTATGCAATAAGAAACAACCTAATGCAATGTCTTGCCCTTTAGTCTTGGTCATACTGACATTCATATATCATCATTGTAAGCCTTTCAAATGCCTTCCTGCGTCAAGAGTTCCACATTTAGAATGCAGGAATGATTTTTATTGGGTGACTCTCTTATTGGGTGACTGTGCTTACAGTTTCAAAATTCTCTGAACTTTGGTCCAACACAAATGCCTTTCCATAAAATAGGCAACAAGTTAAGATGGTCTGACGTAGTTTTCTCCAGTCAGAAATGCCATTTCCTGGTTTATATAAAACATAGATATTTTATAGGTTGTTAGAGTATTGAAAACTTTATGAACAGAGGAAATCTGCAAATAAATTGTTCTTCTGAACTATCTAGGAAGTGTGTATCACTAGTCAGATTCTTATCTCAGACTTGGTGCACTGGAACAATCAAATTTAGGTGTTAGATGCCTAGTAATGTACTCAATACAGAGGAAACTCAATTTAACATGAAAACAGCAAGTTACTTAAACCAAATAACAATGTTTGGATTGGATTTTAATTCTAGTGATCTGCATGTACAGGATGAATGTGAAGTGGTGAATATTCTTTATGCTAGCTTGTAATATGTATCAATGCATTATATTATTGATGTCTTAAGTTCTAGCTTTCTTGTTTTTCAGATTCTGTGCTGCCTAGGGGTATAGTTCTGAGCCTCACATTAAGTGTCAGTAAGCTGTCTTCAGAGAGTAGGTAGAAAAAACAAATCCTTTTCCAGATGGAGACCAAGGACAACTGTTACAAGTTTTCAGGCCCAACAGCATAAATAACCGTGCACTGAAGGGAGAAAACAAGAAGGATGAGACTTCATAATCTTAAGCTGTAATTGGACAATTAAACCCCAATATGTAAATAGATCAAAACTTATAAAAGTGTGAGACCTCATGACCAATCAGCCATTTTGTGACCATCTTAAGTCCACCTTGTGTAGCCCTGGTTAGGCTCCTGTACTGCCCAAAGTGTGCCCTTAAAGGCCTTTCGATAAATACTTGCTTTATTCTCTTAGCTCTGTCCAGTCTCTGTTCCAGGTCAGCCTTCTCAAGATATAATCAGTATTATTATTATGTTAATATTCCAGGAAGACACTACAGGAATTGCCAGAATAGAAGGTGACCCTGTTACAGTCATGTAACCTTATAATTGTATAAAGCTGTGCAAGGAACTGAGTGATGTTCTCCTAAGAGCTCAATATAAAGGCTTTGTTATTTGCTCAACAGTAGAGGTTTTCTTTTATTTACAATTTACCTGAGTTTTGTCAATGCTTCCAGATGTATTTTGGTGAAAGTCAAGGTAAGTTCAGCCATCAAAAAAAACCAGTTTACAAACTAAGCCTAGAGATGTGTATGACTGAAGAAGAGATGTATAGCAGTGAAGATCAGAGAAACTGGCAAGAGGGAAAAGAGGGTAATTTTTGTACAGTAAAAAATGCTTGTTAGTTATTTTACAGCTACATCACAATGGGATCCATTTTTTTAGAAACTCACTTTGTGATTTTGGAAGCAGGTTTAAATATCTTACTCATCAAGGAAGTTTCTAGAATGGGTTTTAGCACCTCCTGTACCATCTCTCACCACTGTAAGTCTTGACAAGGGAGACAGAAAAGAGATGAAAAGTGAAGGACTGTTTATCACCCCAGACTAGTAATTCATGTAAGAAATTTTTCTATCCCTTTTATATCACAAATATCTCCACCATTCAATACTACTGGAACTTCCACCGTCTTCATGGAGTTCCTCTAATACTTCCAACACTGTTTTTGATTTCCTGAGACCACTGACATCCCATGAGGTCAGTTCTGCATCTCTGCTTCTCCTCATCCACAGAAGCTGAGTCAGGCAGCTCTTCTCTCCTGCCAGCTGCTGTCACAGCCCAGAGCCTGGGGAGCCTCCCCTGGGCAGCACAGCACTGCAAATGGTAGGGGTTTTTAAAATCTGAGTATGGCCTAAATATTTATTTACAACATCTGTACTTGCTAAGAGGTTCCTCTGGACATGCTGAATAAATGGAGGTTTTGATAGCCACATGCATCGTGGGGTGAGAGAGACTGTCACAGTGATGTTTATCTGTGAGCTGTCATTTCAGAAGGTAGAAGTGCTGTCTTGCAAGATAGGCTTTGCAACAGTGCATTATTTATTAATTGATTAGTGGTATGTTATTTATTAGGATTTGGTTCTGTCATCCTTTGCTCATAATCTTTAATTTAGACTGTAGGTTTTGATTTACTAATTTTGCGGTATCAATAAAATTCTGAGTTTTTAAATTTGGAAATTATTGTGTTGGAAATTGTGACCTCTGTGCAGAGAGAAAGCTGGGGTGCACAACCACATTGTATTGAAGCCTGAAACTGGAATATGCAGCAACACCAACTCCCAAAATAGAGAATAAAAATCCGTAGTATCCCACACTGAATTACAGAGGACAGGACCATGGTCAGTAAAAACAATAGATCAGATACTAGAAGCAACAGTACAGGGGCATTAATACTCTAATTTACTAATTAGCTCTGCCCTGCCATGTTGATGGTTTTATACTTCTTCTGGAGGTAGCTCAGATGTTACTGGCTTAAGGTTTTCTTCTGCACTTCTTCTGCAGGACAGACCCTTGGCTCTGTTACACAGAGCACAGTATGGCCTCAGGGCCTGGAGTGACTGTGAAAATGTTCTTTATACAATAACCAGATAAAACAAAATCACTGTACATAATATGTGTCTTCATGTGTGCAGTGGTTTCTCCCTGGGGGGCTGCTACTGGCAGGCTGCTTACCCCAGACCAACTGCAGTAGTTCGTGTGGGTTCCTCAGGTCTGCTAGCTGGAAGTGTGGGTGAGGCTTTGGAATCAAGAGCGGCTTCTGCAGTGGGTTTGAAAGGTGTTTATTGTTGCAGCTCCACGTGCAAAAGGCAAGGCTCAGCCTGTCCTTCTCCCTTATGAACCCCAGGACATAGCCTGAGGCCACAGGAAAATTCAGGCCAATGGATGGGAAGGGGTTGGGTGTTCTAGAAGGGGACACTGAGCAGGACAGTTGAAGAGGGCAGGTGCCTGAGCACCTGGCCAAATGGGAGATGATTTCTCTTCAAGTTACCAGGGTGACTGACAAGGGGCTCCTCTCTGGGAGATACCAAGGGGATCAGGGGATGGGTGGAGGGATTTGGGAAGGGACATACCAATATGATATAAATAAAATACATATAAAACTTGGAAAGGCCTAATCATGCATTGCAACACATGTGGGCATGCATGCCAAAAAGATTTTTGCTTTTTTATACAATTTTCATATATGTGTAGCTCTGTAAACTAATAGTACGTAGTTATATATCTCCATCATTAACTCAAGTATGTTTCCTATCCTTTCTCTTAGTTTTTAGAACAATAAGCTAACCTTCTAAATGTATTCCTCAAATATTGTATAGTCTCATTGTCTGAAAGAGGATCTAGATGAAGAGCATTTTTTTTTCCAACCAGAATCTGAGAAGTCATAACAAAAAGTGGGACAAAGAAGCCCTTGGACCAGCTCCAAGGGTTGCTTGGGTTACTGGGCCAACTGAATCTCCTACTGGATGTACCTGCTAGATATGCTAATTAATCAATCTTACAAAATTGTGGAAGTCAGGCGCTGGGTGTGCCCCAGGTGTCCATCACCACCGGACACCTGGAAGCTTCTGAAAAAAGGTCTGCTTTTTGCTTTACTATTCTGACACTGTTGCAAGGGTTTTTTTGTTTTTTTTTTTCTCTTTTGATTATAGGCAACAGCACAACAGAGCAAACATTCTTCTAGACCACCAGCACCTGGTCCTCTCAGCCCCACAGGTACAGTTAAAGGAATTTCAACTTTAAAGCCAACTTTGGAATGTTTTGCTAAGAGTAAGCTGAAGTTCTGCTTTCCAGGATCCAAGAGCTGCCTCTGCACACCAGGGTTTGCAAATCTCCAGTGCAAAGTCTCTGTGGCTGTTAGCATAGCATAGCTGCAATCCCAACTGTAAACCAGCCTGTGAAGTCACATCCACAGTCCACATCCACAGTCCACATCCAAATCCCTGTTTAGGGGATACTGTTTACATACAAAGCCATAACAGGACAGGGAAAAAGGAAGAGTGGAAAATTGGATTGGAATTGCCCCAAATGGTTTGTTTCTGGTGTTCCAGAGACATTTTAATCATTGCTTTACAGTCAAATCCCTTTGTTTCAGCAATCCCATTTTTGGTGGTCCCTTGGCATTCCTATTCTCTTCAAGATATGGGATTCCAAAAAAAGACAAATGTCTGCTTCTCTCTTATTAACAAGCTACTAGCCATCGGTTGGAGTGACTAACTTCTGGAGCACCATCCATTTTTAATTGCTTTGAGGCTTGGATGTAATTTGTTTCCAGATATATTTTCTTACTATTCACCCCCCCAGCAGTGAACAATAGTGGCAGTGGTGATATATTGGGAATATCAATACTGTAAATACTGTTTATCAATTTATAAAAGCAATAAAATACTTAAAGTCACATCTGCATCAACCCTCAATATTTAGGTGGCATAGGATGGCCATCTGTGTCCTGGGCTACATCAGGCCCAGCATGGCCAGCCAGGCAAGGGAGGGGATTGTCCCTCTGTGCTCTGCACTGGGGCAGCTTCAGCATGAGTCCTGGGGGCAGTTCTGGGTGCCACAATATAAAAAAGACATAAAGTTATTGGAAAGTGTCCAGAAGAGGGCATGAGGGTGGTGAAGGGCCTTGAAATGAAGCTCTGTGAGAAGTGGCTGAGGTCACTTGATCTGTTCAGCCTGGAGGAGACTGAGGGGAGACCCCACTGAGCTCTCTGACATCTTCCCCAGGGCAAGCAGAGGGGCAGGTACCAATCTCTTTACTCTCATGATCAGTGGCAGGACTTGAAGAAGTGGTTTGAATGACCAGGAGAGGTTTAGGCTGGATATCAAGAAAAAAGCTTCTTGCCCAGAGGGTGGCTGGATACTGGTACAGGCTCCTCAGGGATGTGGTCACTGCACCAAGCCTGATAGAGTTCAAGAAGCATATGGACAGTGCTTTCAGGCATAGGTGTGACTTTTGGGGTGTTCTGCACAGGGACAGGAGTTGGATTTTGATGATCCTTATGACTCCCTTCCAACTCAGCATGTTCTGTGATTCTATGATTCTGTGATTCTATGAATTGTTCTCTGGTGCTTAACATCTATTTTAGTTCAAAGAATTAATTTAGAATGTCTGTCTAGATTATTTAACTTAGTATTCATTATAAATTGTTTGTTTTCTAAAGTTTTACTAGTATTTCATATTTTTAAAAGAATATTTCAGAGCATAATCAGGAAAAAGAAAACAGTAAGTGGTTTAAAAAAACACCAGCCAAATCTCATTCAAATGCTGCTATTCATAAAGTTCCAACACTGTTCATGGGAGTTGTAATAAATCACAGTGGAAACTGTTGTCTGGATTTGTATCTTGTGATTCTTCATGTAAAAGCACATACTTCTGTGCTGCATGAGAAAATAGCAGGTACAGAAAGATGTACAAAGTCATAAAAACCACTAAGATGGAAAATTTACGTGGGCTTTTTGTATTAACACAAAGTCTTTGGGTCAAAAATGGCAAGGATAATTAAGATTTTACTTTTTATCCTGGTCATTTGGATTCTTACTTACTAATGTAGGCTGCAGTTTGCGGTTTAGCTCTGCTGCTGAAATTTTAGAATCATAGGGCAGAAGATCTCAGGTTTTCTTCTCATTCATGAATGGGGAGAATCAGGTTACAAGAGGCTCACTCAGTTTGGTTTAGATTATACAGACTAAAGAACAGAAAAATGATCTAATTTTGTATGCACTAGGCTTGGCAGGATCTGTGAACCACTTTATGATATTGGCTCATCTCTAACTGTAGAGAACTGACTCTCATTTAGAGTAGGCAGCTTTTCAGGTTTTCTTTCCTCTTTGTTTCTAGATGATTATTAGAGCTTTAAATAGGAACCCCCATCCATTTTCAAAATTATATCTCTTCAGTTCTTCTCTTGTATACAGTATAACAGACTATTTCAATTAGAAATGGCATAAAACATTAATCCAGTTCAACTGTCCGACCACTTCAGGGCTGACCAAAAGCTACAGCATGTTATTAAGGGCATTTTCCAAATGCCTCTTAAACACTGACAAGCTGGGAGCATCAGCCACCTCTCCAGGAAACTGTTGCAGTGTTTGACCACTCTCTTGGTAAACACATACTTCCTAAACCTCCCATGGCACAGCTCTGAACGATTCCTGTGTGTCCCATAACTGGACACCCAGAGAGGAGATCAGTGTATCCCTCTTCACCTCTCCTCCTCAAGAAGCTGCAGAGAGCAATGAAGTCCCCTCTCAGCCTTCTTCTCTCCAAACTATACAAGACCAATGTCTTCAGACCCTTCCCATAGGACATTCCTCCAAGCCTCCTCACTAGTTTTGTTCCTCTCCTCTGGATATTTTCACCTCATTAGAGTCCTTGAACTGCAGGTGGACACAGGACTATGCACTGGAGTAGCATCAGTTTAGTGCAAAGGGAGGCTGGAGGAGGAACACACTTTGCAGGCCTCAGTCCCTCATTTTAGGGGATGCAGATTACTAAAGTGAGAAATACTGAGCCTCATCCCCATGTCATGATAAATGTTGAAAGTTAAATTCTGACAGCAGCTGCCAGTGGTTGTGTGTTTTACCTTTTTCCTCTTCTGATTTTTACTCTGGGTGCAGAAAAAGCTGCTGCTAGTACAGGCACTTAATGTCTTTGGGCACCGTCACATGTAAAAGAAATGCTGTACAGGTGATATGTGACTCAAGAAGACGCTGATGGACAGAAGACTTTGTGACTGATGTCAAATGTGATGGCCAGCAGCCATTCTGGGCTGGAACAAGCTGGAGTGCTGTTTGGTAAGGGTAAGATGTGCAGCCCTTGGCTAGAGAGGGAGGTTGAATGAACCTAATTCTATCTTATTTCTGAGGAAAAGCTGAAGTAATTTCTTTGCCTCTGGTGTATTACCTCTTCAGGGACTCCCTTGGAGGTGACTCACTCCTGCCTTTGCATCAGAGGTTATTGTTTGAAGTACTGACATATCTGTATAAAGGAAAGGAAAGTTACAGCCAGGGTCACACTATCCCAACCTACTTAATAAGAATCTAATTGAACTGAGCACTTTCTATAGCATCAATTTGCCCAACTTTTTATCCAAGGACTACATTGGGTACTTTTGGTTCTTTCTGCATTTACAAGGTCTGTGATCTGCCAGCGTGGCTCTGAGAAAATACTTGAACAGGAAAGAGCATGAGTTCATAGAGTCACTGATATGTCCTGACATGGAAGGGACCCTCAAGTGTCATCGATGTTCAACACCTGGCCCTACACAGGACAGCCCTGAAAATCATAGCATGTGCCTGAGAGCACTGTCCAAAACCTTGAACTCCAGCAGATTTGGTGCTGTGAACACCCCACTCCCTGGGGAGCCTGTTCCAGTTCTCAACTGCCCTCTGGGTGAAAAGTCTTTTGCTGATGTCCAACCTAAACTTCCCCAACACAACTTCAGGCCATTCCCTCAGCTGTATCACTGTCACCACACAGTAGAGATTACTCTTTGCCCCACTTCTTCTCCTCATGAAGAAGTTGTGACTGCAATGGGGATTCCTCTCAGTCACCTCCAAGCTGAACAGACCAAGTGACCTCGGCCACTCCTCACTGTTTCCCCTCAAGGCCCTTCACCATCTCCATGCCCTCCCCTGGACACTCTCTGGTTCTGTCCTTTCTTACACTGTGGCACCCAGAACTGCCCCCAGCCCTGGAGGTGAGGCCACCACAGCCCAGAGCAGAGGGGACAATCCCCTCTCTTGCCTGGCTGCAGATGCTGTCCCTGATGTCCCCAGGACACAGGTGGCCCTCCTGGCTGCCAGGGCACTACTGCTGGCTCACGTTCATCAGCCATCAGCCAGGACCCCCAGGTCCTTTCCATGGCACTGTTCTCCAGCCTGTCATTCCCCAGTCTGTCTGTACATCCAGGGTTGCTCCATCTCAGGTGCAGAACCAGCACTTTCCCTTACTCTGGAACTTTCTATGGTTGGTGGTTGCCCAGCCCCCTCTGCAGGGCCTGGAGGCCCAGAGGGAGTCAACAGTTCCTCCCAGTTCTGTATCCTCTATGAACTTCCCATCCCTCCCAGTCCTGCACCCTGCATTTATGAAGATGTTGAAGAGCACAGAGCCTGAGGGGGAGCCCTGAGGAACCCCCCTGGTGACAGGTCCCCACTCTGATGTCACCCCACTCACTGTCACCCTTTGTGCCTGACCCATGAGCCAGCTGCTCTCCCATCACATGATGTGTTTATCCAGCCAAGTGCTGGGCATTTTGTCCAGCAGGACACTGTGAGAGACAGTACCAAAACTTTACTGAAATCCAAAAGGATTACATCAACTGCCTTCCCTTGATCAGCTAGGTGGATTAATTGTCATAAGAGGAAATTAGGTTTGGCAAGGACTTCCTCTCATGAAGCTGTGCTGGCTGTGACCAAAGACTTTGTTGTTTTTCAGGTGTTTTTTCAACAGCTCCCAAAATAATTGTCTCCATAGTTTTACCAGTCACAAAAGTGAGGCTGACAGGCCTATAGATGCCAAAGAATGCACTTAGAAAAGTCAGTGAGATATCTGAGTATCAAGCTCATGTTCTCAGTCACTTCATGGAGCAGGTGCAGTCTGTCCAGCAGACTATCAATGCAACTTCAGGAAACTGATTACTGTCCATGCACATCTAGTCCCATAGGACTGAAACCATAGGGGATAGCCATGTTAAATGAACATAGCAGGGCAAAATGACCCATGGCCCGGGGTCTGAAACAGAGGGCAGTGAGTTTCTGGGGCAGCCCAGCAAACCCCAAGCCAAAAGACTCATCTTGTGTAATACAAGGATGCTTCTGTAGCAGCGTGTACTGCATTGTGTCCCCACATCCATCTGTCTAGTGGTATGACAGGGAAGATATTTTTGCACCTGTTCCAGTCAGAGAAAGAGACACAGAAGGCCTATCTGTACACACCAGTCTAGCCATTTGGAAGACATCTGAGTGTCATATCCCAGAGAGTCCTGTCTTGCCATATCTGTTTGTAACTAATCAGTGATGACAGGTTTTGTCCATCCATCCAAGCTCTGGTCTGTCACAGCCCATCCCAGGTTGTGTCCCAGCTCTCAGCAGCCCTAGATGGATGCTGATGTCAGATACTGGAGGTGTTGGATGGTCAAGCTAGAAATGGTTCTTGGCAGGACACTGCACTTGAGAACAACTGAGTGGCTGGGAAAAAACAAGTTCTGGCACTAAGTTTCAAGCCTGAGCAATGATTGCAAGATCAGGCCCTCAACAGGCAAAGTGAGACCATGAGAAAACTGGAAAAAACAGGTCTAATGCAGCATAATTATTATAGTTAATAATCAAACTTAGCTGCACAGGAACTGCAAGCATTAATTCCTTCTTTTGCTTTAGAGGCTGCGTTTCTTCACTGCTCTGACCCTTGCTGTCCAGCCGGAGAGACTTTGAGACCACATCTTCCTAGATGCCCTTTGGGAGATATTATTCTGCAGGGATCAACATAGGAGGCCATTTCTCACAGCTCCTTGCCCTATTCCACATTCCATTAAACTTCTTTGGTTCATTTTTTTAGACCTGCTGACATCACATTTTACCTCCTGTCAGCCTATAACAAGGCTGTAGCACAGGAACTGTGAACTTGTTCAGCAAGGTCAGGAACCCTGTGCCATTCCTCCCCAGTTAGCACATGCTATGTGAAACTACTCCTTTAATTCCTATTCTTGCACTGACACGGGTCCCATATTTGTATAATTTCCCTTCAGAAAAAATATGCTTGTTCCGCCTGCTCCTCTGAGCAAAGATTTGTGCACCCAGGAGGGAAGGGCTGGAGCTCTGTTTCACATGACTTCCATGGAGGTAGTCCTAATGACAGCTCTTCAGCTGTGCAAGAGCAGGGAAGAGAACTTGTGAGAGAAACATCTCTCTTTAAAGGTGTCAACTCTCTGAAGAAATCTCTGAAATTCTTTAATGGTTTAATTTTAATATCTGTGTTTACAATATCTTGGTTTCAGTTAGGCAATCCAGGGGTATTTTCTAATGACTTCTCTAGCTTTAAAAAGAAAAGTTCAGGGATAGCTATGCAATTAACTGTGACTTACACGTGTTTGTAGAGCAACAAAAACCTGCTGTGGAAAAAGTTAAATTTCTACCTGAAGGAGAGTGTTTGTATGGATGACTTATTCAAATGTGCATATAAATTGTTTTGACATGTTTTGCAGGAAGCAATAGAGGTACATCACAATTGAAATAGCTCTGGGTACCACAAATCTATTCACATGTAATTGAATTACCTGATGTGTCTGAGACCAAAAACAAAAGGCTGACAAAAACAAGCCTTAAGTGATGGAACAGATTTACACTGAATTTTATCTCCCCATATTCAGTAGTGCTGAATTCACCATGCTGCACAAAAGAAACTCCTAGCTATTACAGGAAGAGGAGCAAGAGCAATGTGTATTAACATGAGTTGCTTTTCCAGCAATGCCACGCCTTCTTCTGTCCAGGCCATTCCACACTCTGGGTGCAAGGGGGACTGTTCCCATTTAGGCCAAACCAAGTGTAAATCTCCTAAAAGCTGCTCTACTTTCCACTGAAATGGTTTAAGTGTCAAAGTTTGTGTAGTTGACATCTCCCTTCCACCACCACGACAGCTGTGGGGACCTACAGTGTGTTGCAGGCGTTATCCCCTGTGGTTCAGGGGAGCACCAGTGGATGCCTAGAGGCTAGAAACCCTCAGCTCATGTCTGTGGTAAAATGCACTTCTGGCTACTATTTTTAGTTACCAGTGCCTATCCCTACCTTTCTGTCTAAAGGCTACTCTGATATTTAAACCTACTTTTTCGTGTTTCATTTAATCTGCCTCCACAGACCTGGGGTCTGGCACAACTGGATGAAGAGCTGCCTTGTTCAGTCAGACTCAAGGTTCATTTCATCTCAGACTCCATCTTTAATTATGTCTGATACCATGTTTTCAAGAGAGGCAATAGGAATGTTTTGCCTTTGGGATCTGTATTTGGGACAGGAGATCCTGCTCACTGGCAGTCAGACTTGGAAAGCATGGTTTAAAAACGTATTTGTCAGCAGTAGTTGTAGCCACTCTGGGTAGTCTAATGTCCATGTGCTACCAAATCTCACTTTGAAATGTGTTTCTTGATTCTACATCTTCTCTCTGTCACTGACGCAGGAGTCTGTAAGCATTGGCCTTAGTGTTTTCTCCATTTCTCCATTCCTGCACTTACCAGCACTGGCAGGAGCTGAAAATATACTGGGTTTTTCAGAATAGATTCCGAGTCAGCAGGTGTGTATGTGTACATATAAAAAATTCAGCTCCAGTTTAAAAAAAAAGCACAAATGCCATTCACATCAGTGTGGACTGTCAATGACTTACCACACTGCTCAGAGCAAACGAAATGGAAGAACAGTCCTTGCTCCCTTCTGTTGCCAAGTCTGTACCTTTGCCCAAGGGGAGAGGTCTGGTCGACTGCTGACACCAGCTCTTAGTTGAGGCAAAACCACTGTGAGCCCTTTGCTGGACATGTGGAAAAACCCATCCAGACATCTTCTTGCTTGTTTGTATCTGCACAAACAGGAGGAAGGCTTGTGCTCCTTGCCTTCCCAGCCTTGCTTCCCAGTGGGGAGGAGAGAGGGAAAAGGCAGAGGGAGCATAGGAAGCAATTACAGGTGTTCAGCTGAGGCATGTAATTTACTCGTCTTCCGATTCACTGGTAAAGGCCTGTTGTGCAGTTTCCTCCCCCTTTCCATTAATTGAGGGCTAAAACCAGAACTGCTGTTTCAATGAACAAATCATTGACTTGCTCACATGTGACAAGTGCCTGCCTTTCCCTGTTCATTTTTCCCTGCCAGAGCTCCTGCTGCAGCACGAACCCTTGGGACATTTTGTTGGTGCTGCACCTGCCCAAGTGCCTGAGGACTATGCTGCGCCTATTATTATTTCATAACTTGCAGTGAAAAATTGTGAATTCTCCCTCTGCAAGTGCATGGATGGCATGCCACACAGAAAATCAAATTGCTGAAAGAGTGCCTGCTGCAAGTGGCACTGTGAACCTGGGCATTCCCACCAAAGGGGAAGGAAAGGTACCATCCTTTGCAGTCACAGTTTGGGAGAAGGCCAGACATTTTGGCTTGATCTGTGTGTCTCAAAGCACTCTAAGTATAAGGTCCTGCTGATAAAGTTAATTAATTTGGGCTTTGACTGACCTACTGGCCTCAACAGTGGCATCAGTTGTGGTTAAGGTCTCCCATAGTGAGATCCTTCCCACTGCTGCTCCTTCTCTCTTGTATAAAGGCAAAAGAGTTGTGCCTCTTTGTATCATAGCCAAGAAAAATAACTACAAACCTGATGTGGTTCAGAGCTCAAAATGACAGTGGGGCAAGATTTGCCATGGCTGTACCTTCATCCTCACTGGGCTGCTCTCAGCTGCCCCACAGCTCTTTCCTGAAAGCAGGATGTGCACACAGGGAAAACACTGTCATCACTTTAGTCACAAGGTGCATTTAGATAGCATGGTAAATGTTTTAGGACTGGAAAGATGGAGCATTTTGGGACAGAGTGAGTGAGTGTGAGAAATGGTTTCATGGGCTGCCAAGTGCTGAATCACAGCTGTGGGTGTACGTGTAGCTAAAAGGTTCTGGAGATGTCCTGTGAGCAGCCTGTGAGTGCCCAATGCATGTGCACAGACACACATGGACAGGCAGACACTCTCACATGCATTCAGACAAGCCTGGCCACAGCCCATCCATGTCTGCTTGATGAGCCTTCCAGAGCTGCCAGCATGGGAGGGGAGAAGGGATGGCTGTGCTTTAGAGCAAAGTCCAGAGAGCAGGGTTTCTCTGTAGGAGAACCAGGGAACATCATCTCCCAAAGGAAGTAAGCTCATCACACAGTGTGAAAAGGAATTTGGGAAAAGACAGTTCTGCACTCTGCAATCTTCTCAGGGCACTTACCAGGTGTTTTCATTAGGGCAACTGGTCCCTGTGTACTTGCCCAAATGCCATTTTCCCTCAGTCATGCAGCGTGTGGTGCAACATCAGCCACTCTTCAAACTCAAGAATGTGGCATTCCAGTGCTCCTTCACTGTCTTTGGTTTGACAGGTGCCATGGAAATGACAGTGATAATAGATACTAACTTTGCCTGGCAGGAATTTTAAAGTGAGCTGCAGTCTGGGGCAGTTAGCAATTGACTGTTAGAAGTAAGTACAAGAAGACATTAGGCTGAGAAAATGTTAGAAATGGCTTAGCAAAGTCACAGAGACACCTCTCCCCAAGTACAAGTGGAGAAAACAAACAGGACAGGTGCAGGTCACATTCTCTGATGTGTGACCAGAAGGTGCTCTGTGACTTTGCTGATGTCTGAGGCAGAGGAGGCTGTGCAGACAGGGTCCTGCTTGGTACAGTCACAAAACTGGATTAAATATCTTCCCTTTTTTTTTATTTAGGGACTTTACTGTATTTAAAACAATCATCATAGATAAGTGAAAAGCTGATAAGTTAACTCAGGCTCTGTTTTGCAATAGCTGTTGTTGTGGATAATTACAAGATTACCCCGGGGTGGGGGGGGTTGGGCCTGCATCTTTACTCAGATGGATTTGAAAGCTAAAGGTGGGTGACATTTTTAGGGACACAGTCAACTCTGACTTGCTATCACCCGTGGTTTGGTCATATGAGGGTTGTTAGCTGGAAGAAGGGAGCACAGCAAGAACGCTGTCAAGTATTACTTGCAGCTAAGCTTCTGCTAGATCAGGTTTTTGAAGTATCCGTTATAAAGATGGCTATAAATAAAACAATAATTTATTCATACTGAAAGAACACATGGCAAGAAGAATTAAAATCTCCAAAGAGGGAGCCTGAGATCATGATAAAAGGGAAGAAAACCCAGGAAATATCCAAAAATGACGTCTCAAACATTTCAGTCAAAAAAAAAATTAGATGAAAGAGAATTTCAGCCGGTTTCATCAGTCACCGCCAGCTGTTATCAACACTAAAACACTTCCCTCTTCTTCCGTCCTCCAGGAAAGTTCAATCCGTTCTGCTCTCAGAGGCTTTTTCTGCTGGGATCGATCATTTGCTTGGAACCCCGAGACACCAGCAGCGGCGCGGGAGGCTCCACGGGAGGGCACTCTGGCTCCACGCAAAGCGAGCCCCGGGAGCGCTCGTCTTTCTTTTAAAAAAGGCAGTTCCGCCGTGACAGATAATTTGGCACATTTCTCGCTGAGATGTGCCAAATGATTTGGCAGATATCTCGCACGTGTCTGAAAATAGGAGCACCTGCTGCTGGCCTAACGGGGGAGGCTGGGGATGAGGGGTATTTCATTAGTTGCTAATTGCAGGCGCTGTAACAAAACTCTCACATTGGGTGAGAGTACCGGCAAGGCTCTGCAAAGAGAGACCCATCTGCCCAAAGATGTACAGAGACACTCACTTAAAAAAACACCCAGACTTTCCTCCCAGGTGGCAGTATCTTTTCAGCCGTCTTGGGCAATTCCATCACCTTGTAATGATGAGTGTGGCAGATCACACCACATGACTGCCTCTGCACAGCTGGCAGATACAGGTGAATCCAATGTTCTGGGAGTAGAAACTTGTGAAAACTCCACCTCCTGCTTCAGAAACACGATTTTCCTTTCTGTGCACCCCTAAAGGGTCTGCTGAAGTCTAAGCTGGAGACAGAGAAGAATCACTGACCAAAACTGTAATAAAATATGTGTAGAGAGAATACAAAGGAATTTATGACAGGACTTATTTGTGAGCTTACTAGCCTTCTGCAATCAGATTGATTGGCTAGAATTATTCTTAGGCAAGATTTTTCAGACTAGGAAAAGAACTAAAGAGTTTTCAGAGATTTAAATAAGTAATAATAACATGAAACATACGTAAAAGGCTAATGAAAATTATGCATTAAATGTCTTTTTACATTCTTCTTTTCCTGATGAAGTAATTTTTTGGTTTAAAAAACTAATTAAAAATAGGACTTAATACAGACAACAGCCTAATCTATGTGTGAATAAGCATTTTGGCAACTGTAATCACATAAATTGGCAGAAAACTGTACTGATGTCAGTCCAGACACAGTGCAGAATATGAATGCAATAGCAGTTGACAAAGTTAGGCAGGTTTTGCTCCTTTCTTCCTGTCTGCAAATCTACAGGGCAGACAGATGGCCAAAGCTGGATTATGTTTTTAACTAGCTGAACTTCAGCACTTCCCACTCTGAGTCATAGTTTTGGTCCTGTATTAGTATCCTATTAACTTCAGAAATGGTTTGGAGGAACATTTGATTTTCTCATAGTTGCTATCAGTCCCACCTCCAGTAAAGTCTAATGTCTTTATTTAGTAATAAATATTTATTAAAAACCAAACCAAAGCTAAGAATCATCTGTACAGAACACCAGGGAAAAGATGAGCAGGAAGAACAAGACCTGTGTTCAGGTATGAGGTTACAGGATGGAGAGAGTCCCTGGAAGCAACAGTCTCTACAGGGTCCAGACCCTACAGGACCAAGCTGATGTGTTATTTATGATCATGGTTCAAACAGGATCACTTCCAGTAGAATTCCTCATATTTTCATGCTACATCTGCTCTTTATAAATTGCATGCTGACCCAAAATGACTTCTGAGAATATCTGCTGAAGAAATTTAGAAAAATTGAGATTTTCATCAAAGCAAGCAAGCAAGCAAGATCAAATGAAGCATCTTTGCCCATTTTGAACATTTTCCTGTCCACTGGCAATGATGAAGTCCTGTTCCAGTAAAGACCCAGGCTCATATTTGCATCTTGGCCCAGCACAATGAGCACCTTGAATGCTGGTGACAGAAGGGCTACACTGGACATCTCTGTCTGCTCTGAGTGTCTCTTGGGGAGACAGGGCTGGCCCCAGGGGTGCCCTGACAGCCCTAGGCACTGGGCATCTTTTGGGGATTGGCTGGATGAGGGATGGAATGGGCAGGCATGGTAAGGATTGGCAGTGCACTGCTGGCCCTGACAGTGCCTGTTTACTTTTCTCTGGTGGTTCCCCCTCTCTGTTCTCCTTTTATCCAGAGAGCACTGAAAATCTGGACCTATAAGTCTTTCAAATCATATAGCAGCAAACTAGGGGCAATTTCAGGCTGTAACAATTTAAAATAGTAACTATTACTCATTAGAAACACTCTAACTCTTTTTAATAGCTTAAAAAGTTAAAAATTAGAGATTTGATGCTGTCTATGTGGAAAGACACATCTGTCTCATTACTTTTACAAGATTTAGATTTTATGTATTCTCAGGCCAGGCTTCTAAGAAGATGCCAGCTAGGTATATCCAGTCATTCTTAGGATCGCTGTCCTATTTAATGCAGCAGATCAAAAGAAGTAATCTGCAGGTAGAAAAAAATTCCCCTTGCTCTAGTTTATTCACATCACAGTTGGGGTTTTGAAGAGAAAGAACCAATTTCCAAAGGCCAGAGCAACAAAACTTGAATTTCTTGTCCATTTTTGTCTTGGACAATTACTCTTCATGGTCTGCTTCTCCTGTAGGTTAGGTAGGTAATGCAAGGTAGGTATCCTCCACTTGTGGTAGACAGCATCTTGCAAGAAAAGACAGAAGTGTGTCTTCCTGGTAGTTTGAGATAAGTACATATACCTCAGTTACTAATACAACCTATTGCTCTTTGAACACAGTCTATATATTTTGTTTATTTTTTATTTCAGGTTTTCATGATGAGTAGAAATTGACATATTTGGAAAGTATCTGTATGGCAGAGCTTTAATTTTTTCAAATATTATTTTTAAATAATGGTTTTTACTCCACTTGGGAAACAGTGAATAGATGAAAATTAGATCTTTTTAACTATAGCATCTGAACAGAGCTTGAGATTTTGACCTTGAGACAGTCACAAAGACTGGGTAACCTACATCATTTTACTCATTCCCTTTGCATTCTTTCTCAAACAGAATTATACATTTTCTTACTATTTTCTTCTTGATAAAATCTCTAGACTGATACCAAATCAGCTAGAGACCACTGCTTGCTGAAGTTGCATAACTATTTTAAATTTTTCTTCTCAGGAAAAATTGTAAAAAATGGCATTGAATGAATCAATCCTTGACAACATCATTAAACTATAATAAGGACAAGTGGTGCAAAATATATTCATTCTCACGAATTCTTCATGATTGTAACCAGAATAGCAAATGGCAAAACGTGTTTCTTTTTACAATAAAAAGAAAATAATGGCAGAAGACATTGTTACTTAAATTGATTGTTGTGGCAAACTTATAAATCACAAGGCCTTATTTAAATAACAGACTGTGTTTTTGTAGAAAACAAGTATGATACAAAAACTACTGTAGAGGTACCAGAAAGATACTAATCTGGTCATATTGTTGTTGTGTAGTAGTTCCTTTTTTAGAGACAGGGTGAATTAACAGATGTTAAAGAAATATGAATCTGGTCCAATGTTTAGTAATTTTAACAGTTTACAACCTTTTTTAAATCTGAAACAATAGTAAGTCTGAAGGGGAATGAAAATCTGTAATGATGGATGCTAATAAAGAAAACACCCAGCCTGGGGAACTGGTCCAGGGGAATGCTCAGTTTGTCCACCTGTTCAGGAACTGTTTTCCTAGCTCTCCTGTGGAAAAAATGGTTGTGATCACTCACACCTTCCTTCCACTCCCATGGAATCCCCAGGAGCAATGAGTCCATGAAGAGAAAAAGACTTTAAATTGTTGTCAATGTCTTGTTCTAAGAGTCTGGAAGACAAGAAGCACTCCTCACCCTGAACCATGCAAGTGGAATTCATATATGTGTGCATGTATATATGTGATTTATAACTAGAACTGGAAGGTGATAACCACTTTATGGCAAAGGTAAAATTCTCTTATCATTGCTCAGTGGAATGACAATCTGTCTGATGGCAAAAACCAAGTTATTCCTGCTTTTAATGCTGTTTTGAGTAAAATCCTTAATGTTCAGCCACTTAAAATGAAGCAAGGAACTCAGCTATTAAAGATGATTTAATAATAAAACAGAGTTGCAAACTGTCTTACAGTTACCTCTGCAGGGCTCCCATAGCGGCAGTCTAGTAATGATCATTTTTCAGAGAGCTGGCCGCCTCTAGCATTTGGCTGTGCTGCAGGAATGCCAGTTGTAACTAAATAAGTTAAAAATACTTTTTCACAGCTTATTGAGGGTGACAAATACTTCCTGTTCTGCAAACCTGTGAAAACTGAAGCAGCTCTTCTCCCTGGATTTTTTTTCCTAAGTACTGGTTTCATTTTAGTAGGTTGGAAGAACTTTGCACAGTTTTCTTCAAATCTTTTCCATGCATTTCCACCAAAAATGTTTCCTTTGTTGTCCAGGTTCTGCAGCAGGGACTTACTTTGCTGAGTCACAGCAGTCTGCTGCCAGAGCCCACTCCTGCTCTCAACTTGGCATCCAACTGAGCCAGGTGGTCCACAAAAGTAACTTTTGCTAATTAGACATCTCTACTGACAGGTAGAGGACAGCTCTGTTGTGAAAATGGTGCTAAACTAGAAAGGGCCAAATCATAGGAATAAAACAGTAAAGTGATGGTAAAGAGAGAGGATGTTCACACATCATAGGCCAGGCTGTGAGCAAAGTCTAATTTCCCTAGTGTGAATTTTGTCAGAGCAAGTACAAGCAGCCATACCCCAGCCTGCTCAGCAGCAGGGTGGGCACACATGCAGGGAAGGGACCCTCACTCTGCCTCCAGTCACAAATGAGAAGTATTCGTGGGTCTGTGAAGATGGGACTTGCAATAGGCCACATCAGACTGCTGGCAAGGTGCCCCCAAGACATTTACCTGATCTGCTCTGCCAGGGTGACCAGGCAGAGAAAATCAGATTTGACTGACCATGAAACACTAACCTTGCTGCTTCATGTGAAAATTGATTTCATGGCTCTCAAAACAGCTTTCAGAAAACAGTGTTTGTTGTGTACCTCTTAAACACACTTTTATGGCACTGATGTGTAAATGGCCAGGAGACAGGCATAACATTCCATATAGACCTGTTGGACTAGTGTATTGTATGACAATTTCATTACCATAAAGGCTGCTCTGTTTCTGTTCCACTATTCATATGTGAATTGTTATTTTGTCCTCATTCTCTCTTCATTCACCACCCTGCAGTACACTTTCTCAGTCAATGAAGTTCTTGTGCTCTCTGTGCTGTGAGTTAATGAGATGGATTTGATAATGTGACTGTCTGTGATAGCATCAGGCTGGCCCTGATGGCTGGTACTGCCCTCTCCCATCTAGTGTTCTGAGGTCAGGGAAAAAATTCACCGTGCTTTATTACAGCCCATTAAGAAATTCAATTGTGACCTAACACAAAGGAAAAGCAGAATTTGCTTTCCAATTTGTTTGTTTTGTTTAGTTTTTGTATTTTGTTTTTATTCTCTGTGTGTGAGAGAGAGAGAGGGAGGGAGAGAAAGTCAGAGTTTATATAAAGGCTGTAAACATGGGTTAACTTCAGAAATCAGGTTTCCTACTTGGTAACTTAAGGAGTTCAAACTCAGAAGTCACAGAGAACATTAACTGATGCCATACAACATCACATTTGAGGAGACTCATCAAAGCTAAGGGGAAGTTGCTGGTGATGTATAAAAGTGAATAGTGATGCAATCTGCTCACACAGTGATTCTACAATGCCCTGCTGATGTTCCCAATGACTGCAATTAAACTGTAAAGCAAGGTCTCAGGCCCTTCATATCTAGGGTTCAGAACTGTGCTTTGTCAGGATATTTACAAAGTTCTCTCAGTTTCCTGAGACAGTTTGGCTCATCACAATCGGTTTTTAATCACCTGTGATACTTCATTTACAATACCAGTGTAGCTATGAGAGAATTAATTTTCTGCCCATGATATTTGTTAGTGTAATTTATGCCTTGCTTTTAGTTGCTGGATCAAATTATTTAGTACATTATTTCATGTGTCACCTCATGACAGAGAAGTCCAGAAAGGTATGCCTGGCTTCTCCAAAAAAAAGGGTGACTCAAAGATAATTTGCTAAACAAAATTTTCTTCTGTCCTGAGACTGTAAAGAAGCAGAGGGCCCATTAAGGATAGTGGGTTTGTGAATGCAAAACAGGTAAAAAACAATTGATTGTGTCTATTTTACTTCCAAAATGACTGGCCATCTTGGCTCTGATAAATCAAGTGACACTTTCTTTATTAATTAACACTAGTGTTAACATTAAAAGGGAAAATACTGGAAAGTAATTAGGAGTTGGCAACTAGCCATCATGCAGGACAAAGAACAAAGAACAGGATCTGCTGTCTTCTCACTCTGGTCTCTGTTTCATGCCAGTCTGGGCTCACTCCCCACAGCCAGCAGAACCAGGCAAGCACAAAGGTGAGCTTCAAACTGCCCCCAGGCAAAGCCTCCTGCAAATGTCCTTTTTTCTGCTGCCATCTCCCATGCAGGCTGAAAAGATCTGCTCTGCCACTTGCACCTGAGTATGAGGCAGCGTCACTGGCTTCAGAGCTGGTGCAGGAGATGGAAATCACAGGGTGAGACAGAGAGGTGAGAGCAAACGGAGAAGGAATGTGGCACAGACAGAGCAGGACTGGATGCTGGTTTTATCATGGGAGACCCCTGGATATCTCTGTGTGTTGTTCCCTGAGCTAAAGAACAGGACTCAAGGGATTTCCACAGAAGGAAAAGGCAAGAAGCTGTCAGACAGCTGTCCTGTCATGTGGGAACTGCAGAACTGGTATGGAGAGGTGGGAGAAAGGAGTACATAGTGCCCACGTCTGTTTTCAGGCTATGAATTGGCATATGGAACACAAAGAGCTGGGAGATCAACAGGGTGGTTTTGGAGCCATGAGCTTCAAGTTGAATGTGCTTAAAAATTGGTGTTGGTCTACAGTCTTTTTTAACAGCAGCTCCACTGGTTAGAGGAGCCAGTGCAAAAAGACAAAGACAAGACAAAAAGGTCTGTCCTTGCTGCCATACATTTGAGAGTGCCCCACTCTCAGAGAGATGACTGCTGCAGCTGCATTAGCCAATACTGCCAGCTCCCCTTGTTTAGACCCATGTCCATGCATGACTGTGCCCGTGGTGAAGGAGCAATGGTCTCAGGACATCCTGAGAATAGAGGTGACTCCCATGGGGCAGAAATCAGGATGTGAGTAGGTTTGTGTCTCTTTACACCTTTGCACCCTGCCATGTTTCTGGCCTGACCTCCCCGTGCTGGCCAGACACAACAGCCTGACATCACAGCAAGGAACAGGAGAAGGCATTTTGATCCTCCCCACCAGCCATGGTCCTTCCTCCCTGCTGTGTCAGGACTGGGTGACAGGGTGGCATTTGCAGTATTTACAGACCCTGTATGCCCCATGAAGAAGCTTGCTGGGTTGGTTAACCCAGGCAGCTCACAATGTGCTGCTGGTAAGGCCCCAAAGCTCTTGTGGCCAAAAGCTGGCAGGACATGCCAGCATGACACTGGTCCTGCAATGACAACCCCTGTCCCTGATCACTGGAAGCTGCAGCTTCCATCACATGGAGAATTATCCTGACCCTGCTTTTATATTGTTGAGATGAAGCAGAAACCCTACCCTAAGAGACTCTAGTTCTTCAAGGCAGCCTCTTAGATAAATACCTTGTACCTAGCCAGTTAATTAATCTTAGAATGACCTGTAAAAGGGTATATAATGTTTTCACATTACAGCTAAATATCATCTCCTGTAGAAACAAAGGTGCTTAAGCAAATAAAAACCTTGCAAAAATAGGACTTGAAAAAATGTATTTTTTGACTTCCAACGATGTTTATTTTTGAAGCCCTGAAATGAAATTTATGTGTTGAATAAGTACCCTTCAAATATCATTGTTATCATTCACATCACAAAGGGTAATATGTTAATATGTTCTCTTCTGTTCTTTAACAACATCCAAATAAAGAGGTCCATGCCTTCTGATGCTGATGGCAGTGTGTCTCCCTGCAGGACAAGGGGAGTTGAGAAGGGAAGAGGAGAAATGCATGTCACATCACAGTTCCAAGAAATTTGTGTCATGCTGCCTGTTTCAATGTTGCAACACACTGAGTTCAAAGAAAAATGGTTTCATAACAAAGGGACATTTGTGATGAATTGATGCCATAATGTGTTACCATAAGCTTTGCCAGGATTGGTGTGCTGTCAGTGGCAGTCATCCTACAAAATATATCCCAATTCTAGTGCATATAAGAACTGTCTGTGAGTGGGTAAATGGTGACTGTATGAATACATAAAAATGCTGTTGCTGATGTAGAACATTTAGGTGGCAGTAAATAAAGCAATCCCTTTAATCCTTCTACTCCATAGGCAAATAGTGTGAAAACCCATATGCATAAGCAACATTAAATACGTCTGTGGTACCATGAAGAAATTCAGCTTGACCACAGGGAGGTTTGCAAGAAGGGATAAAAAAGGAGTTGTGAAGCAGGGCAGCAGGAAGGAGCTGTGCAGAGCAGTTATCCCACTTTCCAGTAAGTCCAGTGAGGTCAGTGGCTACTGTTCATAACCCCCAAAGCTCAAGCTGCTCTCTCTTGGCCACCTCTCTGGAACATGACATGAAAGCTGAGTTGCATTGTGGGGATGCCTTATCCTTGCTCCAGAGGTGCAGGAGGCACCTCTACTCTGTGTAGTCACGGAGCTTCCAGTCAGCTTTGCAGAAGGCACCACTGGTGATGTAGCTGTGCCAGTGAAGGAGTTCATGTGTCTTTGTGAAATCCATGCAGGACGTGAGAGAATATCCATGGGACTAATTTGTGTCAGGTGGCATCCATACACAACTGCAATGTTTGCAATAACCAAACTGGCTATTCTAAAGCTGGTTAAAGCCTGTCCATAGATACAGAAGAACAAAAATAGCCTGCAGGTTGTTGTACTTTAACATATTTATATGTCAATGTTTTCACAATCACATAGCAGAGTGAATAGGAAGTGTGCTGTCTTGGCTGAAAGGTCCTCCATGTCACTATCCCCCATTTTAATCATGCATTACAACTCAACACTGTTTCATGTTGTGAACTGATGGGACCAACTTTAACATGAGGACCAAACAGAGGTACAAGCTAATATATATGGAGAGCAGCTCAGTGCCCCTGCTGACTGGGGGCAAATAGTATCTGTCTTCTTAAGGTGTTAGTTCTTCTCACAGAAGACCACTCTCACTACCACACTGCACCCTCTCCATGGCACTCTCAGCAGAAAATTCAGTACAGGGATGCAGAACCCAGCTCTGACTCACAGAGAAAAAGACTGTGGAAAGGATAAGGGCTGAACAGGAATAGGAGGGGAACAGGGAAATAGAGAGTTGTGTTTGGTAAAGCTGGGCACTTTCCTGGTGAGAATGGTGAGGCTGTGCTGCCATTCTTCAGCATCCAACAAGGGTAACAGATTGAAATGTGGCCTCTTGAAGCCCAGCCATGAGAAGGGTCTAGTTTCTGTGATACTGAAACTGTTGAGTGTGTTAATCAGTGGCCTGCATGGTGACAGAGAAACCCTCTCCCAGCAAATCTGCAGGTGACTCTAAATGAGGAAGATTAACCTAGTCAGGGAAGAGCAGCACTTCAATCTATAATCACCTTAAAGGTTAGACACCTGAGGGTGTCAATCCAGAGGTTCAAGCCACCAGTAGCCCCACGGGGCGTAGCCGTGAAAAGGAGAGGGTTTGTCCACTGGGCAGGACAGTCAGAAGCACAGCACAGCTGGGGAGTGCCAGGCTATGTCACCACCCTGCTGAAGTGGACCAAAGGACTTGGAGTGGACTGCAGGTAGAGGCACTTGCTGTCAGCAGGGCCAGATGCCCACTGAAGTGCATCAGATGGAGTGAGGCTTTTGATCAAGGGATGCTTTCATTCCCCTCTACTCAATGATACTGCTCTTCCAGGATAGAGCCCAGCTAAGGAGGGATTTGGCAGTGGGGTCTAGGAGAAGACTGTCAGGATAGACATGACTGCCAAGGAGAGGCTTGAGGAGCTGGCTGCAAGCTGTGCCTTGAAAAGGTCAGAGTGGACATCAGGAAAATTTCCTTACTAGGTGTGGAGCTCAGCACAGAAGCAGGCTATTCAGGGAGGCTGGAAATCCTTCCTAAAGGTTTTCACAACTGAAAGTAGCCAGAGATAATGGGTGGGTAAAATGCTCATTGAAGCAGCTCTGTTAACGAAAAAAGAGGTGTAACTTCTGGGTGTTATTTCTTAAAATTCAGCAATGGAAAACAGCTGTACTCAAAATGACTGCACAGCTCTGTGATTTCACAGCAGGGATGCTCTACTCTGAAAGAAGCATGTGCACGATGAGGCCACATCCAGGAAGGTGGGGATCTGTCACAGGTCCTTCCACTGTGCAGAGGTGAATTGTCCAGCTCCCTGAGTGATTCTTTTTCTCCTGCTCATGGGGAAGGGTAAAAAAAGTGCCTGAGGCAAGGAGGAAAGGGCATCTTTAAGGAGATTAGGGCTTGACTCTGCTGTAAGACTTTTAATGAAGCACTGAGCATATGGTTCTCTCCTTCCATTGAAAAACAAGAAAGACTTGTTGATCATTCAGCAGTGCTCCACATTTCTGCCACTGTGCTGCAACCTGGGCAAGGTTTGATTGCTGTGAGGCACAAGGTGCAGTAAACAGACCTTTACCTGCTCCTCCTTGTGCCCTGTAGTGATAAAACCTCCACCAAGGATGTGGCAAAGCAGCTGGGCCTGCTGAGACCCACACCAGATCCACAGCACATCATGTCCCAGATATGTTTCCACCCTGCCAAGGATCCTCTCCCAAGGTCTGAGAAAAACCACTGAGAGGTGTCCCAGCAACCGAGGGAGGGCACTGCCTATGCCTCATTTCTGGAACCTCTTTGTGTATCTTGCTGCAGAGTTAAAGGTGTAAGGAGTAGGCCTTGAGCACCAGCTTGTGTCATTTTGGTGGTTTTGCTGGGCAGATACACCATCCTACTGAACCAAAGGACTGGAACGAGCACTGTGCCCTACCTGGGCCATGAACAAGGAGCTCAGCTTCCATTTGACAAATACATCCACTCACTGGGGTTTTTCTATTTTTCTAACTGAGGGAGAAAATCACCCATTACAGTGTATTCTCCGTGTCCCTGGGCCCGTATATAATTTCCAGCAGCTCTTCTCAGCACTCCATATTATAAAATCAATCTCTATTTAAGTAAGAGAGGGATATTTATTTCTTAATTTTTAATAATGTATTTTGTGATTTGTTACAGCCCTCAGTGTTGTATTATTTATTTATTGCGCCTATATGGTGCCCTGCTACATGGTAATAGAGGAGCTGCAGAAATTAGAGACCTAAGCAAAACCAAGTTCAATAATTTTGCTACATCTAGGAGTAGATCCAAAATTAACAAAGAAGCAAAACTGCACTGCAAGACCAATGCCATAATGTTTTTGCTCCCAGTTTTAACAGACCCAGTGGAAGCAAGCTACAATACTCAGAAAGATCAATCCTCACAGCAAGAACAATTAGAACTGGATCTTAACATATATCCCAAGGCATTTCAGAAATAAGTAATTGGCTGGGGTGTTCTTAAAAGTTAATAATAAATTTGTACACAGGCTCAAATGAAACAAATATCAAAGGGTTCTTTTCGTCCCTTTCTTACATTCTTCCTGCAACGGTGGCTCCCTTTCAAAATACACTCAAAAGTCTTCAGCTCAGGGAAAAAGAAGAACAATGTATCTCAAAAGTACCTGCATTCAGGTGATCTCACCACATGCATTTGGTAGCAAAGTTCCCACAAACTTCAGTAGGCTACAGTTTATCTTAAGCAGCTGAGTTAATTTATCACTGAAACCTGAAAGCATGAAAAGCAGAGGTTTTGGGCCTTGCCTTCAATTTGTGCAAACTACTGGGGAACTCATGGGTCTACCTGTTTAGTCACAACAGTTACAGTATGCCTGCTTCCCTAGAGTTTGGCTGCAAGGAACCACACAGGCAGCCCAGGTCTGCAGCCCCTGCTTCCCATGGGAACAGTGCAGTGATTGCACTCTGGAGTGGCAGGGGGTTGAAGAAACCCAGATATAGTGTGTATTTACTCACAATGAGCAAATGAATCCCCATCTTTGTGGTGCACAGGATCTGGTATGGACAGGAGGTGGAGCTGCCAGGAATCAGCAATGTCATGATTTTCCCTTCAGGAAACCTTTACTGAACTAAAAAAAACTGATTCTGGTGAAGCTGGTTCAAATTTCTCATGCTTTGATCACCCAGTTTACAAACTTCAATACTTCTGACATCTTTCTTCAAAACTCCATGTCTCATTCACTTCCTTCAAGATTTCATGGAAGAAATTTTTGGCTGATGGGTCTTCTTTCCATGTTGCTTCTTCCCCAGCTCCACAAGCACTCCTGTTCTGCAGAAAAACACCTTTTTCGGGGCTATTTTCCTGTTGCTCTGATGTCTATCACTGCCTCTGAGTGGAGTCCCAGCTGCCAGGCCAGTCCTTGATGGATGTCATACCACAGCACTGTGTCCTTGACCCCATGGCCAGGTACCTGCCTGCTGGACTGCTCTAAGCCTTCATAGATGACAATAAGGCAATCTATAACCTGACAATCAGGACATTTGGAGTGTTGGTTAGGCCAGCAGCAGAAGCTATCATTTTGAGCCTTCCCCTGCTTGCAACAGCTTTGTGAGATGTTTTGAGATGTTCTGCTTCCTCAGACACTAGAATGAGAGTTACTTGAACAAATTACTTGGTTTAATTTCTGCTTTCTGTAGCTGATGACATGGTAAAGGTCTAGGCAGGAATTATAAACCCAGCAGTGAGAGACTCAGCAATCTCAAAGCCTACTTGAAACAGTTCCAGAGGGAAAAATGCCATTTTATTGTCCCCAGACTGGCTGTCTGAATCGTACCTAAGAGGAAATTCCAAGAAAGCAATCTTCAGATCATGGGTTTCTGTGGATGGTACCTCCTTCATGCACTAAGTGTGCGTGACCCTTGGCATCAGGGTCTGGTTTTGCCTCATGCAGAATAAAAACTCTCCAGTTTTCATTGAGAATGGCATACAGACAAGGCAAAGCAATCCGAGTGAGCTTTCTGATTTGGTAACTCACTGTCTGACCTCAGTCAGCCAAGGCTGGTTGGAGCCAGCCACAGCTGGCTCCAAAAGGTTTTCACCTCAGCAGTGTCAGATCCGAGCCTTTGGTGGGGAGAACATGAGCCTGGCTCCCTTCAGAGGCAGCCCTGACACCCTTCAGAGGCAACTCTGACTGTGTCCAGACAAGCCAAGCTCCATGTGAGCAAGGTGAAATGAATCTCCCACTGAGGCAGAGTGGCACTGCCATTTACACTCTGACACATGAATTTGGGCTGGGAGCTGAGAGCCTGTTTTTGGTGAGAGCTTAGCAGCAGACCCAGCGGGTGTGAGTGCTCCAGCACTCATGAGCTGAGATCATACTGCCTCCCCAGGCTTGCATTCTGACACTGCAGTCCTCTCATCAAACACTGCCTCTGAGTGAGGGGCTGTAGCATATGTCACCAGACACAGCTGCCTCCTTCTTGTAGGGCAGTGTGCCAGGGCTTCCTCTGCAGACCTGCCTTGCACCATGACACGAGGCCATAAGAAGTGTCCTGCTGGATCCGAGAGACAATTCATCCCTCCCTGCATTGTGTCTTTCGTGAGGGCTTGTGAGCTTGGCCCTGCCTGGCCAGCCCCTGCCCCTTTATGCATATTTCCACATGCTTCCCCAGAAGCTTCCCTTCCTCTTGTGGAAGAGAAGATTTTCACATGCTTCCCTTCCTGTGGTGGAAGGGACTCCAGAGGGTACCTCCCTGTGAGCTGCAGCTCTTCTAGCAGCACTTTTAGAATCTTCCATCCTCTAATTTGCCCAACCCCACATGGGGCCCACCAGCACTCTCCACTTCTGCCATCTCTTATAGCAACAAATTCCTACGCCCACCTTGTAGAGAAATGTTTTCCTTCATCTGCTTTAAACTGATCTAGTGCTGTCTAGTGCCCCCTGTTTCTGGTTTTATGGGATTTGAGATTCAGTGTCACAATATTGAAGTCACCTTTATTTCTGCCTACATGGTTTTGTAAAAGACATTGCTTCTTTCTGTGGCTGCAAAGTAAACACCCTGAAACAATACTGGAGATTTCCATTCCCTTTGCTGCTTAGGAGAGCTGGAAGTCACAGAATTCATTGCTCATTTAAGAGACCAGCATGTGTTTTAGACCCGGATTTTAGTGGCAAGTGGTGTTTTCAGATGATTAGTTTCTGTGTTCCTTACAGGTCCTTTCCACAATTAACAGCTCTGACTGAGAGAAAGGAATTAGCTACTTCCCTGTCTTGCATGCTTGCAAAAATACTGCCAGGTACACACCTGCAATTTTAGCTGAAATGCCTTTGAAAAATCATGGGTCGGTTTTGAAAACTACCCATGGTTACTTTAAGCTACATAAATACTTTTCTTCTAGTGATGTCTTGCTGTGGTTTTGAATTAATCATTCAGACACTATTCTCATTAGTGCTCCCCTGCCAGTTAACCCTGAAAACTGTGTGACACAACTTGCTGAAAAGTACAAAACATTTTGATGACAATCTTCAGAAAGCCTGGCCAAAGATAGAATGGCTTCACTAACTATTCCATACTAGCACACTCCAGAGAAGAGTGGGAATCTTTATCAATCTGCCCCATAAATGTGCATACCAGTTTCTCCCTCTGGAAACCAGAACAAATAAAACAGGCTGACCCCAAAGGGACTGCATGCATATTAATTGGCCCAAATTTGCAAGGTGCCTTGAGATAAAAGGTGTTATGGGGACTCTGGGAATGGAGCCAAAACATGTCTCCCTGATGTAGCCCTGGGTAATTCTGTGCAGCTCCATCACAGGAATGATCTTTCTCTTCTAAATCTGCTGGCTGTATGTGTTGCTCTATTTCATTTTAGTTGTTAGAAAACAACTAGCTCAAGGCCTTGAATCAGCAATAAATCAACTTTTTTAAACAAAAGAGAATAGCACACCCAGTAGGTCAATTGACCTTTAGCCCTGGACATAAAACTGAGAAGTACATTACTGTTTGTTTTGTGACACACCAGGCAACTTTCTGCTCCTTTGCATCCTCATGTGGTGCTCCTGGTGTTACTCTTGGCTACACTCGCACAATGCCAGAGTGATTCAGACTCTGAATAACCTGGAGGTTTCTTCTGGAGCATGTTAATAGGTTAAGATCACAGTTGTTAATTTTATTGTATTTTAAAAGATGATTATATATTGATGCATTATTTATTGCATAAATCTAACATGATATATTATTTACAGCAGTATTAAGAGTATTTATTATTTATTATGTTCCTATATTAATATATATTATTTCAAGCAAGACTTTTTGCAGTGTTGTTTGTTGATTTCAGTTACTGGATTTAGTATTCTGCAGAGTAGACAGTACTGTCCTGTGGGCTGAGGCTGCTGAAATTTAATTACCTTGGCCAAGAAATGCTTTTCACTTTTGCCTAAGCAATATTTTATAACTTGGGGATGGATTTTGGTCAGCTCTGTCTGGGTATAAATGACCATGAAGAGGGGTGCAAGGTATCTGGTCTTCTCTACGTGGTGTGCTGGTACAGAGTCCCAAAAATCAAATTTCTTTTCCTCTGCCTGCAAACCTGGGCAGACTCACAGACTGTTGCAGCTGCTGCAGACATCCAGTGAGGTGTGGATACAGCTGTCCCCTGAATTTTCCTCTTTGGAGGAAATCAGAATCATTGTGTATACTGATTGTGTATAGAAATCTATTGTGTATAGAAAACTACACAAGCCCCAGCTGATGCAGACACTGGCTGGTTAGGGAGGTGATTTCTTGAAATGACATTGGTATTGCAGCAAAATCTCTAGCTTAGAGTTATTAAACCTTCACAAAAAGGCCTTGCTGAAATAAATTATTTTTGCTGGGGAATAGAACTGTACAACAAAGACATGTCCAGTCCTCTGTGGTTTAATCTCAGTAACTGACCTCGTCTTGGAAGAACAAAGTCTCAGTGGTCTGTCTCTGAGAAGAGCTACTCTTGGGCAAATCAGAAAAAAATGTTGGAGATAGAAAAGGGCTAGAAGGCACCTTGTTGCACAAATAGGAATCCAGTTTGAATACAAGTCTCAAAACAGTGGAGACCACAGCCTCATCCCTCCTCAGGAGTGCCAGCAAGCTTCTCCCTTAAAGCATAGGGCAGAGGTTTCTTCTGAAGAGTGTTCAACTTTGAGTGGTCTTCAAGACTCACCTTCCATTCCCACCATGTCAAATGCATTGCCAGTCCAGCTCTACATACCTAGAGTCATGGCCAGTGGTCTCATTTCCTTGTATGTAGTAGGGCTCATTAAAGATGTACCTGCCTGCAGTAGGTGTCTCTCCTTCCAGCTCCATTACCTTGGACCTCATTTCTCCAGGCTGGCATACTTTACTTACACCATATTCCATGACTTGTCATTGCAAGAGGATCTGGAGTTCACTCAGTTTCACTGAGAGGTGGCTGTTTGCCATGCAGCCATTGCTTCTACTAGACAATGAGGACTTCAAGGACTTTTAGGGCCTAAGACATTTGGTTGTCAAACTTTTATTGTGTCAAACCTTTCTGAATCAACCAGCACCCTCAATTAAATTTTGTGTAAAATATTTGTGTCCTGATTTTTCCAGTTACTCTGTCTTTTCATCTTTGGTGCCCCATATTCTCTTCAGCTGACTCTCTGAACCAAGGCCTCTCCATTGTGACAGTGTGACTTCCCTCTTCTGGTCTTCCCAGCTTGCCTCACTCTTCTCCCTCCTTTGTTTTTTCTGTTTACATCAAAACCACTCAAACTGTCTCACTTCACCTCTGTTAACAAAACTGTTGTGCATACTTGTTGATCTTCACACTTATCCTGGCTCATTCCTACTAGCAGCAGTGGAAAAACAGCTGCTTACCTCAATTAAATTTTGATTGGCAATTAGCATCTACCTGTCACTATTATTCAGCTTTCTTCAGTGTCCCCTTCAGCTACTTTCTATGCTATTTTTTCACCTGGTTTCCATGAGAACCATCTCAGTATGTCTCTATCCTGCCAGACATATATTTGGCTCCTGTCAGGAAAGAACAAATAGTTTACTCTCAGGCAACATTTGAGGCTTCAGCTGTTCCAGCAACACTTAGAATATGATGAGATGGTGACAGTCACCTCATCAAAATGTATCCAGGACACTCCATGTGCTCATATCCTGCTATACCATAATAAATGGAAGCCTATCCCATTGCACACTGTTGGTCTACATCCAGCTTCAAGTGACAAAAGCTTTATAGATGTGCCTCAAATCTCCAATTCCAATCTAGCAAGGGACAAGAGCAAAGAGGATGCTCTGGTATGCTTTCCCTTGAGAAAACAGCTAGCTTTCTTTCAAATCTCACCAACAGCCTGTGTGATGGGTTTTAGATGTGATCCCTTCCTTCTGGTTTGTTGACTGGCATTGTGAGAGCTCGTTTTGGAAGTTCACTGAGCCATTCACTTGCAGTTTCACTGAGAGAATGAGAGGGGAGAGATGGGGCTGCTCTCCTCCAAGGGGACATGTATCTCCCTGGCATAGAGAAGCAAAGGACCAAGATTTTCAGAGGTCCCAGCTGAGTCAGCCAAGTGACTGGCAGCCCTTTAGGAGTCAGGCCAGGACATAAACCTCCCATGGCAATAAAGTACAACACAGGGATCTTTCAGTGCCCTCAAGGCAAAGAAACTGCAACAAATTGAAGATGTGTGAAAGACATCATTGAATAATGCTGTGCTATATACAACCTCTGAGAAAATTTTACTAAAGGACTATTTACCTCACAAAGCTGCCCCTCATCATCCAGTAAGAGTATTTTTAAAAACCATTTTCTGTGTTTGGCATATGTGAGAGCTCCTAAACAGTAATAGTTCATTTTTTGCCAATAAGTGCGTTTGTCTACCTACAGCCTTATGACAGCACCTGTTATTACATCTTTAAAACATGGTGGTTCAGATGGTTGAGTATCTCTCTGTATGGGGGTGCTTGTTTCAGTTCAGCACCTGCTCCAGATTAGGGAGATAGTCCTTACACTGTGGAGAGTAATAAACAGCTGACAGTAGGTATGCAATACTGCAGGGTTGTGAGAACATATCCTAATTTTGTTTTATATCTAGCCTGAACGGGAGTGCATGGCATGAGGGCCAGTGGTGTTTGCACTAGCTAAATTGTCTCAGTGTAACCTTATAAAACTCCAAACTCCAAGATACATCCATGAAGACTTTGACATGCTTGTCAGAGGCTCAGGTAGCACAGCTTATAATTACTTATTCCACATAAAAGAGCAGTGTGAAAAAGGAAGAGTCAAACTCCAGTTCTTGAGGAAGACAGAAGTTGCATCATCTTCAGCTGTGCTGCAATGTCTACCATGAACACTTGATAAGATAAATGTGAAGTACTAAGTAAGAAAAAACCTCATGTATTGCAATTTTTTTAGCAAGTATTTCAGTAAATTCCCAATTCATTCACCATTTTTTACACCACTTGGGTCGAGGCAAAAGGCCTCAGAGATTAAGTTTCACAATGCTTTATGAAAATAAGCAAAATATGGCCTGTGCAGTCTTTGCTCATCCTTCTTTTACTCATAAGCCATTTACATGTGAGTCTGGTGGGAAGGAACAGAGGTGAAAGTATGAATAAAATGGGCAAAGGTGAGGCGGGGAGGAGAGGAGAGGCTGACTGATAGCCAGGCAGTTTGGCAGTTCCCAGGTGCAGAGAGTTAAACAAATCTTTTGCATTTGCAGAGCAGAGGAGGTTTAAGAGTGGATGAGAAATGAGGATGATTTATTGAACTTTAGGCCAGTGTCTGTTTCAGACTGTATCACTGCCTCTTGGAGTCTGACTTGTTTTGACTTGAAGTTTCTTACTGCTTGGTCAGACCAGGTGAAGGAAAGGTAAGTCCTAGAACTTGTCCACTCTCTCCATTATCTTACCTAGGAAGAGATACTATTTCTCTCTTGAAAATTGCTCATATTCCATCTTTAGACTTGCTGTTAGCAATGCTGTTGAATTTTCGGCATCTTTTTCTGCCTTATACTCTTGGTCTTCTTTCAAATGCTGTCAGTTGGTTGACCTAGGTTGAATTCCATCTGTAATCTGAAGATAAGAAGATCTGTCTCCCACACATAGCCCATTAAACTTTCTAGAAAAACTCCAGATGCAAGTATCTGGTGAAGCAGGCTTCTTAAATAACTTGGTACTGTGGACAAGGTACCCTGACTCATAACTCAAGCAGCGGGTATGACACTTGTGCAGACTTTAGGGGTTATAGTTTCAGAATGCTATACTGCTGGATTTGTTTCCCAATTTCATTTGTTCTTTGCTCACTAACTTCCTGACTTACTTTATGAGATTTGTGCCAAATTTGTACAAATTTGTGTATTTGTGCTTGACATTACCAGAGAGGTGGAAATGCCCACACAGAAATGAGGCAGATGTGAGAGGGAAAAATCGGGGTAGTGACAAAGACACTCCCTCTTCGTGGAGCTCCTGCCTGTCATTAAAACCTTGTCAAATATATTCTAATCCCAAACAAAGCTTTTTGATGTTTATGCTTGCCGTGATTCTAAAGGTGACATAGATGTATACACTGACATCTGTCACTGACCTGATTGGTAGCTGTGCTTGGTCCAAATGGTCAGTCAAGTAGGGAAAACCTTTGCCCTGGGAGGACATTGCCATCAACCTTCAGCAGAGCATCATCACAGAGAAGTGGTCACTAAAAATACTCTGAAAACCTGACAACCTTGTTAAAAATCCTAAAATCCCATTAGTTTTGTCAAGTACAGTCAGGTCTGATTAATCACATCTTGTTTGCCAACATCCAATTTTGTCAGCTAAATGGAAAAAAGAAATAAAGTCAAATCTTGTTCACATGTCCTATTAAACTAGTTTCTGCTTTAATCTGCGTGATGCTGAGACAATGCCAATAAAGCAAGCATGATTTAATCAGCTCTGACTGTTCTGATCTGACAAACACCTTCATTTGGAGAATGATTTCTTGGCTATCCATAGAATATTCATGGACTCTACAGGATATTCAGCTCTCCCTCTATACTTGCCAAAGATTTCTGCTGGAGTTATCAGTCTTGTTGCCTGACGTGTAGAAGAATAACATTAGCCATTCCAAATACATTTCAGAAGAACAAATCAAAATTAAATTATGATATATGTTCAAACATGGTTTCCCAAACTTTTGTGGGCTACTTTTTGTTTCTTCAACAATGAGAGGAAGATTCTCTCTCTCCAAGGGATGGCTGCTAAGGAGCTGTATGTGGGACACAACTCTAAATATTCCTCTTGTGTAGGCTGCTCACTCGATAATCAAAGGTGTTTGTGGTTGAGAAATTTGAATTTTTCACCTCTCTCTAAAACCAGAAAACCACATGAATGCCAGTGGTGCCAACCAGTATTTTTCTGCTTCTCTGTTGCTTGCATGCATTTTATGACCTTACCTATCCCAAGTTGTCTGGGCTGTGTACATTTTCAAATAACCTTTGAGTCTGCTTACACAAGAAATGCTAATTGGTGAGAAAGATAATCACTCCAGTTTACAGAAGTATTTGCAAATATGGAACACCACTTTTTCCTGCATTTGGGAACTGGGTGGCAAAATTTGATCACTTAATATTTGAATGTTACAGTGTAATTAAAATAATTTATTTTGACTTCTCCTGTTTCTTTCTAATCATTGAGAGATTCATAGAATTCCAGAATAGTTTGGGTTGGAAGGGATGTTAAAGATCATTTAATTCTCCCTTACTATGAGCAGAGATACCTTCCATTAGATGAAATTTCTCAAAGATCCATCCAACATGGGCTTTAATACTTCAGGGATGGTGTGTCCATGCCTCTGGTCAACCTGTTACAATGTGTCACCACCTTCACAGTAAAAAGTCCTTCTTTACATCTAATTTAAATCTGTCTTCTTTTCGTGTACAGCCTTACCCCTTTTCCTAACACTGTCTACCCACTTAAAAAGTCAGTTTGCCCACTTTTATAAGCCCCCTTCAAGTACCTGAAGGCTGCATGCAGAGGTCTCCATGGAGGCTTCTCTTCTTTCTGTAGAACAATGCCAACTTTTTCATGTGACTTCACAGGAGAGGTGTTCCAGCTCTCTCAACATTTTTGTGGCATCCTCTGGACCTGCTTCAACAGGTCCATGTCCCTCCTGTGCTGGGCCCCCAGAGCTGATGCAGCCCTGCAGGTGGGGTCTCAGCAGAGCAGAGGGGCAGAATCCCCTCCCTGGCCCTGCTGCCCACACTGCTCTGGATGCAGCCCAGGACACGTTTGGCTCTCTGGGCTGTCAGTGCCCAGGGTTGGGTCATGTCCAGCCTCTCACACTCCAGCAGCCCCAGGTACTTCTCAGCAGGGCTGCTCTCAATGAGTTCTTCTCCAGGCTGTACTCACATCTGGTATTGTCTCAACCCAGGTGCAGAACCTTGGCCTTGAGCTTTATGAGTTTCTCATGGACACACTTCTCAAGCTTGTCCAGGTGCACCTGGCTGGCATCCCATCTTTCTGTACTGTCACCTGCACTGCTCAGATTCCTGTCACCTGCAAACGTACTGAGGGTGCACTGGGTACCACTGCCTCTGTCACTGACAAAGACACTGCACAGCCTGAGTGTCAAGACAGCCCTGAGGGACACCACTCATCACTGGCTTCTCCATCTGGGCACAGAGACAATGACTGCAGCTCTCTGGCTGCACCCATCCACCCAATTCGTTATCCACTGAACAGTCCATCCTGAAAATCCATGTCTCTCCAATTTGGAGATAGGCATGTCCTGTGGGACAATGTTGAAGGCCTTACAGAAGACAAGGAATATGACACCATTTGGTCTTGCCAGGTTGACCTTGTACACTACTTATTTGAAATGAAAGTTTGTCACTTGAATATGGACATATGAGCAAGCAGCCTCCTATTCACAAACCATGTGTCATGCTTGATTTTCTCAACAGTTACAGAAGGTAAATTTACTTGATCTTGATTTTCACTGTTTTTCTTCCACTGAAAACAATGGGAAAAACTTCCATTAATTTAATGGAAACATGATTTGGCCCCTAGTGACTCTTCTTCTCCCTTTTCCCAAACTTTCATTTTGCAAACAGACAAATGATACATCCTGAGAAATAGTACCTTGACTAAGGCTAGAGAAAGATTTAAAAATTAATGGAAAGAACTATTGTTTTCTGTACATATGACTGCACATAGCTCTGAAAATTATAGTTCCTATTATTTTAACACATCAAAGGAAATTTTTTTAAAAGGTGTAACTTTTCAATCTGTCTTATTGTCAATAATTTAACAGTGTAAGAAGATGTTGTAAAAGTAGTTTACTTCACTGTCTCTGTTTTGCCACAATGAGACAGTTCCCAGATTTGTTTGGGTGTTTTTTCCCCTAACTTTGAGCAATGAAAAAGGGAACATGTCCTCTGATTATGTAAATTTATGATGGAATCAGTCTCAGGAATTTATAGCTGAAAATACCAAACCACATCACTTAGGGGTTATGTAATAGAGGAAAAGGAAGGATCAGTGAGCATCCCCAAGAAACTCACTCCCATACTTTCTTCCCTGGTCCTTTGTTTCAGCCTGGAGAGGCTGGAAGGTGAAAGAAAAATATCCTGTTTAGTCAATATCCTGTTGTCTTAAGCTGACACTGCACTTACTGCTAAAGATCATTTCAAATGAGGGTATTTGACCTGAAGAGCAATCTGATGGTAAACACCCCTTTTTTTCCCTAATGTCCAAGTAGCCAGCTGTGGCTGATATTACTCCATCCCTTGGGGTTGGCTGCCAAGCTGCAGCACTAACCAAATCCCTGCTTGGTCTCCTCAAGTGCTTTCTGTGTAAAACTATACTGTTTCTGGAAAAAAATTCATGGTCTATGCTGCTGTCAGTCACTCTAAGGACTCAAAGAGCACAGTTGTCTGTCTCAAACACAGTTAAAGCTACAGAAGTACTTTGCCATCTGATAAGGACTGAATGGAGTGAAAGCCCATGTTTTTAAATAACGGAGTATTTTTTGCTGCTGCTGAAGCTCTCTCTTTCTATCTCCTCTCTACTCTCCCTCTTTCTTGTATTCCTTGCTTTCCCCTCCACCCATCCTGCACTCCACAACTTTCCATCTGTCCCCCAAGGTGCCATCCACCGTTTACTTTAGAATTTAGTACCTTTGCATTTGTGTGCTGGGTCATAGCCTAAGTCTGACTCAGGTCCTCCCAGAAAGCTGACCATGGAGTGTTGGAGCATTTCTTCTCTCTGTGCCAGCAGTCCACACACACACAAACATACCCCACTAAAACTCAGGATTTAGGCTCCCATTTTCATTGAACTTTCACCTGCTTTCACTGCATGAAATTGTCAACTTCACTATATGCTTCCACCGCTTAGCATCAGGTTGCAAACTTTCTTGTGTCATGCCACCACTGTTAATGCATCAGTTCAAAATGTGAAAACCAGTGTGTCCAACCCAAATAGCCTAATCCTGTGTTGCAGTGACTCAGGAAAAGCCTCATTTCAACAGATTGGCAACCTGAGGCTGAAGCAGAAATTACATCTCTTCTCTCTATTTATTTTCTTCCCATCCTCATTCACTGCTCAGAATGAAAAATCCTCTCTGCCTTTCCTTATGCTTCCTACTTTTCTCTGCCAATGTGTGTTGACTGCTGGCTCCGTTGAGCATCAGCCAACCATGCAGGCTGTCAGGTCTGCACATCCTTCCCCTGCAGCACCACTGCCCAGGCAATCCACCACTGACTCCTGTGTGGCTTGGACAGAGCAGCTCTGCAGTAAAAAACTTCACTGGAGGGTTTGTGGCACACCCATGGCTATGGGGAAACAAGTGCTTGGATGCCAGGGTTTAGGATAATGGGTGATATTAACCCACCACTGCAGCCCCATGGCATGTAGCACCTGTCCTGCATCACAAGCATGTGATCACCTCCTGTGAGCCACTTAGCAGAAATGAAGCAGCAATTGTGTACTACAGCCTGCAATAAACCACAGTCAGCAATAAAACTATACACAGGTGGGAGAGGCTCTCACTGAATAGCAAGAGACAGAAAGTGTGTAACTATTGTGTCATACTTTGGACGTTAAAATAAAAACTACTTCTGACAATGACAGTTATTTTATGTCCTGACTGGTAAAAGAAATTGCATTAATCATACACAGAAAGAAAGAAATTGGCCCACAAGAAAGAGGTTAGAATACTCAAAGGTCTGTCTGTCTTTCATACCTTTCATCTGTGTAGATGAATATGTAGAGCAACAGTTTTCACCCAGATAGAGGGAAAATTATTTTGAGAGGTTATCCAGTACTGTTACTGAGGGCTAATCTAGTATGTACCATGCTTCACCTGAGGGACACGTAAAAACTTCTGGGATAAATACAGCAAAAACTTCAAAATTTCTAGTAAAACTTTTAAAGCCATTTAAATAATAAGTTAATGGATATAATTTTCCTTTCAGTTGTGAAGGTTTTCATCAATGGCATTGCATAGATATGGAGAAAAATCATTTAAGTGGTGAGGGAGGTAATTATATTGGTATGGAAGCAAAGCCAGTTAAATCCCAAAGTCATAGGAAAACAAACTATATTGTAAGTAAGTTGGGTCAGTTCCAAATTAAAGCTAGTGGGAGTTTTTTTCATCCATCCAGCAGGTGTCTCACCTGAATGACTGCTGTCCTTCACCACATCAGAAAAGCTCATGACTCATATCCATTTTGATCCTTAATCTCATATATATGCTTTAAATTCTGGCTTCATAGTTTATAAATAATTGCTATTATGAACCTATTTCATTCTGCATTTAAAAATGTTCCAACTTGTACAAACCTTATACAAATCATTTCACACACTGCACAGAGAAAATAGAAGCTCAATAACTGTAATACCCCAAAGGAGTCTGTGGCCAGAAAAAGTTCCTAAGTTTATTCTTGGATGGGGTAATCCAACACAACTAAATTGTGAGGGAACACTACTGCATTGACTGTGAAATGACAAATATGCATTAGAAATTTCCATTGCTTGCAAATAAAACTTTGAAATGGATGTCTAAAAACTGTTTACATGGCCAAAGAAAAACATCCACAAATTTCTCCAGACTGGTATTTGTAATTTAGCACTAAAATCAGTGAATTTTTTTTTCTTGCAATAATGCCTTGGGAATAGAGAAAATAAACATACAGTCATAGGGTGAATCCAGTAATTTGAGAAATAATAGTGAGTTACTTGAACTACGGGAAAAAAGTCCAGTTTTTTAGCAAACATTTAATTTCAGACAAAGAGCTGATTTGTCATTTATAATAAATAATAATAATAATAATTCATCTATTAAAATGTATTTACTAATAAAATAGTTTAATAATTGTAATAATGAAATAATAACGAAATAGTAATAATAATAGTTTATAATAATAATAATAGTTTAATAATATTCTTTCCTCTGTGTTTAGAATGTGAGAGAATGGTTCTGAATTTTTGTTCTTTGACTATTTACCTGGTAAAAAAAAAGTTAGATAATTTCAATTAACACACCTGAAATAGTATTATTTTGAAATAAATATAGATGTAAATGTCACTGTAGTATGTAAATATAAATGAGCAATTATATAAGATATGCATATACATACTCTCTGACTCCAGGTGAACCAGAAACAGAGGTTACCATCATGCTATTAATGCAGTACAGCAATGATATGGCTCCAAGAAACGTGCAAGAAATGCAGAATAAATGAGTACAAAATCATGTTGTGCTCACCTTTTTGCCTACTGGGATTTCTGTGATGCTGAAAAGTTGTGAGAGCCTAGAGTGACCATTACAGGAGGGAATTTGCAACACAGTTGGCTAGGGGACATATTTGGAACATGGTATATACAAAATGCTTCTTACTCAGGTGTGCAGAACCACATCAGAGCAGGAAATGCTGAGGAGCTGTATGAGGTGCATGGGAACATCTAGAAGATGCAGCAAACTGGGCTAGAGCTCTTTTTTTTCCTATTTCCTTTCATCTTCATGTCTCTTGTGTAGGACATTGCCTCAGTAGTTCTCCATCTTATTGCAGCAAAAAACACTAAAGTTTCAGGAAAGAGCCCACAGAAATTAACTTCTAAATCATACACAATATGGCAGGAGTCAAGTTAGACCTAAATGCAAAGAAGCAGGAAAACACATAGCAATTTCTCCTGTTTCTACAAAGCTTGGGGAACTCAGTACCTAGAGCTGAGCTGAGCACTCTCAACTCCCACTCCCACTTTGGAGCTGGGAGGAATCTCGCCTCAGCTGGTCTTCTCCCCCTGGATAATTACAGACTGATCAAAACTTCAGTGTAAGGCCTGTGAAAAGGTGTTCAGGGTTTGTTATAAAAAGTGTAATATGTTCTACTCTTCATGTGTAGAAATGTGAAATGGAAATTACATTAGTTTGGGTGAAAGCAGCCACTGTACTGAAAATGTGTAGTAGGTTCCTATAAAGGAAATAAAACTGATGAAGAAAGCCCAAACCCATTACAGGAGATGACCTTTTCCACATGGACCTTGCACCACTATTATGGGAGTAGTACTTGTTCATTTTCAGGACTTTTCTTTCATTCTTGGAACTCCTTCCAAGCATCTTTTGTATTCATGCACCAAATATTGGAAAAAAAGAAACATGGTAGTCTACTTAGTGTGTTAGAAGAATTTTAAGGAATATTTATTGTTTTACACAATTGACCTGTGTGAATATAAGAACATGGCTCTGGTCTTTTGGATAAATAAATGTCAATGTTTTTATGTTTTTGAAAAAGATTTACTCTGGCTCTCTGCTAAATTTTATGCTAGTTAAGAGAAATATTACTCCAGAAGAAAAATCTTCCATATATTTAAAGCACAAGCACAGTTGATCTTTCAAGGGCTGTTCCTGACCATAAATTAGAATACTTAACAGTGGTGTTGTATTTCAGTATTCTGAGAAAATTCTGGGAGCTGAACAGCTCTGAAGCTTCATCTTTTGTATTATGTAGCCAGAATGCTTTCATGGCTCTTGATCAGAGTTACCCCAACAATCCTCAGGCCACCAGTACCACTGGTGCTGCACCTGTTTAAGGTTGGCCACATTTTACCCAGGATAATGCATTTAAAGGAAAACATGTATTCTATTTTATTTTTGTAAGTGGCTCTCCACTTAGTCAGCAGACTAGTCTGACACACCTGTCAACAATGTGATTTGATAATCTGGTGCAAGAGAGGCAGAATCTCTTGCTTCTAGGCTTGCCACATTTGTTGGGAGAAGTAATAGCTTTATTTCATTCAGCTGTGCAAAAGTCATGCTAATTCAAGTAAATTCAAAAGTAAATTCAAAGTATTTTATTTCCAATTTCCTAAACAAGTGAACATGAGTTTAAAAAAAGGAGATGCTGGGGAAACTAAATAAAACTACTCCTGGTTTCCATACTCCCAAGATCAAAGTACAGAGATTTTCCTTAATCTAACTATTTGGGATACACTAGATGATCCTCTGGTTGACACTTCTTAGAGAAACTTAGAAGACTGGAGAAATGTGATTCACCATCTCTGTTTTAGTACAGGCTCTCTTTATGCTTTAATTCAATATCTGTTTGTATGTTAGCAGTATGACACAAATAGCTAGACAGTGAGCTCGTTCCACTCATTACTGGTTTTGGACTGAAGCTGGGTATGATGGTGGTCCAAGGTTCAGTGCAATAATAAGTTTGGGGTGACTGAGTTACAGCAGAAGAGCAATGGCAGATCTGGGCAGTTCTGGGTCTGTCAGACTGTGGGTAGCACAAACATGACTGTTTTAACAAGGCAGACTTGTTCTCTCCAGGTCACCCACACACTGGCACTGGGGGCAAGGTGAAGAGCTGATGAGGTTTGGGAAGCTGACTCAGGGGCCCTGTACTGCCTGGACACCAGATTGTGCTAATCTGTCCCTCTAGGTGACAGCAACTATATAGTGATGCTGCTAAAAATTTCTTTGTGAGGCCTGCAAGAGCCCAGCCCCTGCAGCTGTGTCCTATCACCATTGGCATTGTCTCTGTTATCAGTGGCTCCCACTTCACCCCTCTGTAAGGAGGTAAGAGCTGGTGCTCAGTGACAACATCTGACAAGAAATATGGGACTTATGAACCTCACTGAAACTGTTTTATAGAAACCAATGAGGCAGGTAAACAGTCAGTCACTTCAAAACCTCCTCATGGCCTGTGTGTGGGATTTGCTGCTCCATAGCTAATAGCACACCATAAAGCAAGTTGGATTTAATGATATGAATCTTGTAAGGAGGTCCAAAAACCATAAAATTATGATTTCATCTCAGTGAGATGGTGGGGAAAAAAAACGGTTTTGCATTTTATTTAGTACAGTGCAAGTCCTTAATTCATAGAGTCATACATCACACCTCTTCCTGTACGTTTTGCAAATAAGGAAAATGTAAGAGGAAAACTTCCCTGTTTAAGGTACTCTGTAACCAAAGGAAGGAAGTATTGGGCCAAAAGCCAGAATTTATGAGAGTGTCTCTTCCAAAGACTGTTGCTAATATTTCCATGAGTCAGAATGGTCATTTCTGAGCTAAGCTTTTCATTCTTCTGCCGGGAAAGAGAACTCCAGTCTCCAAAGTGACATATCTCAGTCAGTCCCCTCTGCATGCCAGATTGAAATTCCCAATTACCCAATCTGCAACTCTAAATCTGATCACCAGACTGAGAATAACCAAGGTATCCTGACACCAGCACTACTCTTGGCTCCCCCACAGCTGATTACCTCTAGGATGCAGCATATGTTCCGTGTGTCTCTCAGGGCTGCTCTGTGTGCAGCATGAGCACCTAGGTGCTCCTCCATATGGTATCTAGGGTGCTCCTGGAAGCTCTGAGACTATTACTCTCATTGGATGTGCCTTGGAAATTAAGCTATTGCTATTTTTTGTCCAGAGGAACAGTCCCTAACTTGAAGTAAAACCTGATCATGTATCATTTTAGACAAAGAACTTCATTCAGCCATGCTGTTGTCACAACTGTGCAGCTGGTCAGCACTCCCTGGACACTCACCAACTTCCTCTACGGCTTCTAAGGATAAGGGATGCTAAGCCAGGAGCAGTACCAAGTCCTTCTGCTGACACTGGGGTCACAGAAATTCGTGTCTTGCTGTTCTTCATCTGGCACCCATGTCTCCTTAAAGCTGAAGATGAAATTCACACCAGTTGTAACTGTGGTGCAAAGTTTCACATATACATGTGTTAGCTTCTGGAGTTATTGCATCAGACACAACAACATGGAGCTGCAGAAAGATTAGCAGACCTCTCTTCAGATCAGGAAATGTAGCAGGCAGCTGCTTGTTTGATCTTGAGCAGCATTAATGCACTGATAGAGGGTCCTGGAATTACCTATCTCCAAACCCTCAGTGACAGAGTAGTCCAGTTTAAGTAGAGACTGTCAGATTTGACAAGAAATTTCATTGCTTTCAGGGACCTAAAATAAATACAACTTTACAATGTAAACCTAAATCTAACTTTAATGAAGATTTTGTTCATTAATTCCCTTCATGTACAGTCCTTGCCATTCATATCTTCCATTGGCAAACCAAAAATGTATTAGAAGAGAACCTTGCCAGCTGAAATAAAGTATTTGTCTTGGCTTGGAGTTGCCAAGCAGTTTTATTTGTAATTTTCAAGGACATTTGAACAAAAAAGGAGTAGATCTCCACAAGCTAAATTTATTTTTATAGTCAGTATCCCTGCCTGCAGTCTAGTACTGCTCTCATTAGTTTCAGTGTCTGTAATTAAAAAATACAGGAAATATGCACAGAATATTCCTAGCTTTCATTGATGAATTCTGAACACTGATCAGTTAAACGTTCACAGAACTAGCTTTCCCTGTGCTTTGTTTTACCTAACACCAGATTTTGCCTGAGAACCTTTTTTATCTTAGCACTCACATTGGTGTTCATACCATCTCTACTGTCATGGAGAAGATATATAGGTTGTGGTTCAGAGTCCTGTGTCTCTACCTGAAAGTTCAGTGTTGCTTCAGGGTTAATTTTGTTGTGTCCAGCAAAAAACAGGAGAGCTCAGAGGGACCATGGGAACGAGACAGAACTGAGGGTGCAAAGCTGGGTACAAGGAGGCCAAAGGTGGGTGGTGGAGGTGGTGAAGAGACAAAGAGGCAGACATTGCCAGTAGAGGCTCTTCAGCACACATTGACCGATTTCCAGCTCTCAGGCACGTGCTGGGGTGTGCCACATTTGTCTCTTGGTTTGAACAACTTCTGTTACTCCTGGACAAACAACTTCTGTAACTGTGCTGACTGTGAGATGCCCCAGATGGATGGGATGACAGGTGTGATTTAGGTTGAACTGCAGCAGCCAGACTTTAACTGGTCCTGGAACAAGATGCAAGAGCAGGTGCATGGGCCACATTTAATTCTCCTCTCCTTGGGTGAACCATCATGCTCCTAGGAAAGAGCACTGATATGGTAGATTGCATCTGAGATCCCCATGTCCTAAGGTTTAACCGGGTAACTGCAGAAGTGGTGAAAGAAGCCTCTAACTGCCTGACTCATGAAGTTCTGCATATGGTGCCCTGCTGATGAACTGGCTGAGCACCTCTGATGGACAGCAAACAAAGAAACCAAGGATGACCAGACACTGGACCTGAGAGAAAAGAGTTTGGTTTGCATGTTTAATCCATTATCTCCTTATGTCATTCCACTGGCTGTAAGCTGTGCAAGAGAAATCCTGTCAGGGTCCTCAGACTGACTGTTGAGGAAAGGGGTTCACATGTGAAAAGTTTCAGCATCTGAGACAAATGTTAATCTCCATACTCACAAGCAAACTGCTCAGAGGACAGGAAACTTGTCTGGTTGTGACACAAAACACACACTTCCTCACTGAGGGTTCTGCATGTGGCTGTAGGCTCAGGATATGCACACACCCACATGCCTACACATATCAAACACAGTTAATGGAAGATAACAGCAAAGCTTAATGAGCTTTCCACGTCTTCTCTTGAAAGTGCTTGCAATTTTTAAAAGAAATTCACATATCTTTGTGGGAAAATTTCCAGAGATTTCTTGTGTCAAGCTCTAGGTTTCCATGTAAATTCAAGGTAATGATATCTGCCAGCTGTTTAGTTGCAATATCTGCAGAGGAACATTGAAGATCTCTGTTAGTTTGGGACTCACAAAAAGTAATTCATTATGCATAATGGTGATGTTGGCAGTGCATACCAAATGGTTAAATCTAATGTAGCATACAGTTTCATTAAGGCCCAACAAAATTAATCTATCCCTTCCCATCAGGAGGCTTAAACAAAAGCAATGGGGAAGGAGATGCATGGAAAAAACACCAATTCATTAATGAAATGAAGACATGTAAAATAATTAGGCTTATAACAATAGATTAGAGGACTAAATTAACCCTTTTATTTTCTGTCCAATATGCACAAGTCAGAACCCTAGCACTAGGTGTTATGTAAATGAAACTTTAAGTATCTTCCAATTTTCTTCCAGGGGCGAGATTAACAAGAAGATCAAAACGGAGCTCCTAGTTCCTTTGAATAACTTTATTCTGGTTTGCAGAAACTACCCATGGTGACTATTTGCATTCAAAGCCACACTTTGGACTTCCAGTGGGAAATTGCAAATGAATGAGTAAACTCAAAGAATAAAAGAGAAACAGTTGCCACTAAACTGGTGTACAATAATTTGTGTAATTAATAATATTGAAACTAAGGGACCAACCTAAATTAATGGAAGAATAGAGTTTTCTGTTGTTTTATTAGATAGGCTAGTTATAAGACACAGTTTTCTTTCTTATTTAAATCCTGTTTCCCCAGTAACACAGGTGTATATTTTAAACCACTCTGTGCCTTAACAGATGCTGCTTACTTCAAGGTGTAAAAGAAAGACAAATGTTTGAAAATGCACTATATTCATTCAGGATAAGAAATAACCCAGATGCACAGATCTTTAAATAAATCAAGTAATCAAGAATTACTGGTTTTCTGTAGTTTAATTTTTTAAATATAGCTGAACACTACAGGAACTTCCCCTCTATTTTCTCCTTACAGCTCTCAACTCTGTTCTGCAGGAAAGAAACTGTAAGCACATAGCAGAGTTTAGGGGATAAGAGGAATTTAGGGCACTGGGGAGTTTTGGGAGAAGCTCTGCACTGACTGCAACCCACACCTCAGACTCACTCCAGCTCCAGCTATATGGACCAGGAGTGCAGTCTGCCTATAGCATTGCCTGGATGTGAGCAATGAGTCATGGATGTCACCTTTTGTCCCACTGAGTACTCAAAGCTGGAGCACTGGCATGTCTTGAAGCTCATGTGAGAATCCACAGGACTATCAAGTATATAATACAACAGCAAAAGCCTCAATGCATTTGCTGAGAACCTGACACTTGCCTTTCCAAAATGACTCTGCCAGCATCTAAAATGGAAGGCAAGGTTGGCAGACAGCAGGAAAATCACAAGAGGTAGTCTTGCAGGCAATATGAATCTATGATCCCAAGGGAAACGTATCATACCAAACTTGGTGGCAAGTCCACATCCCAAAATGGAATCAGGATCCATAAGGCCTCAGGGAAGCAACTGCAACAGCAGAAGAGGTGACTGCACCCAGCATCCCACCACAGCAGAACAATGCAGTAGTGCACACTTCAATTCAAGTAAACAGGGCTGGTAAGTACCTAAAATGAACCACTGCCAGTGTCTTTTTTTTTTAAGTATTATTGTTAGTGGTAGCTGAAGAAAGAAGGTGTGGGGAGCTATTTAAGCAGTTTTGGTCTGAGCTACCTGAAGATCATTATCTCGTTCAGGAGACCCTCATGCTCAGTTCTGATCATGCCTGTTTCCAGTGCTCATCCTGTTGCTCCAAGGAATTTCTGCACAGAGAAATTGCAAAAAAATGGGGAAAAGCAATGTTCTTGGTCCAGACTGGGGTAAGCTGAAATCTTCTCTTTGAATTGTTTATTCCACTCCAGGATTTCTCTTCTATTTTCTACAACCACAACATTTTGGGGCACTGATTATCCTCAATCTAGTGTACTTGTACCTTCACTGTCTTAAAAGGAAACATATAACTCCAAGTACCTAGATTCTGATGTCTGAGGTAGGAGGCAATGACATATTGATTTTGTTATGGCAATGTTACCTTGGATGTTACCTCCTCTCAGTGCAGTACAACAGGTTTTGTCAATGTTTAATTCATCTCACTTAGTGAAAGTGGGGCACCTCTCTGTCTGTCCTGTCCATCGTCTTATCAAGCTATCTAAATGAGGAAAACCCATACAGCTGATAATTGGTTTTGATGATACTGCTTCAGAGTGAGCTGACAAGAGTGTACTCCAACGAATGGACTCCAGTGCAATTCCTTAGGTACTCACTTCATTCATTGTAATTGATTAAGCAGATATTTTAAAGATAAATGTGAAAACAATATTTTTATTTTATATTTATTGAGTGATGGTGGCATGTCACTAAACTGGATCTGTGCCCTCTGTGTAACTGATTAATCTAATGGGTATTCAAAAGTTGATGACTGAAAAATTCAAGAATCTAGAGGTAGATATTGCTAGGTCATAGATGGCAGCCAGAAGTCCTCTTCATCTAGAAAATAATCTATTTGACCATTATTTGTTCTTAAAGTACAACTCATCTTAACCTCTTAATTGCTAAGATTTGCCAAGATGTCCGTGATATATTATAGATAACAGTGACATTTTGGTAAATATACCCTAATTTAGAAGAAAATAATAGTCTTACAGAGATGGTCCAAGGGCTCCTGAGGTAATAGAAGCCTACAGGAGGACACTGGTGAAAAAATATCAGAGAGATTAAGGAGCATTCCTCTAAAAAAGGTACATAGATGACAGCTCAGCTGAAGTGACTCTACACCACTGGGTGCAGCTGTGGGTAACAAACAGGAGGAGCTGGAAGCCACTGTGCTGCTGAAAGGCTGTGAACTAGTTGTCATCTCTGAAAGGTGGCGGGATGAATCCCATGACAAGTGAGGATATTGATGGCTACAGGCTGTTCAGGACAGGCAAGGCTTTCTGTGGGTTGCCCTCTACATCAAGAAATGAATGGAATGTGAAGGGTTCTCTCTGAAGAGCAGGTTGAGAATTTTTGGGTGAGAATCAGATAATGAGGTAACAGAAGAAACCTTTTGGATTGTGCCTATTACAGGCCTCCTGACCAGGGAGATCACAGAGAGCCTATTGAATACAAAATCTTCCTGTTCCAGCTATGGGAGGCATAATGCTTGCAAGGCCCTTGTTCTGCTGGGGGACTTCCACCCCCAGCACCTCTGGTGACCTGTAGGCAATCCAGGGGGCTGTTGGAATGCACAGAGGATGACTTCTTAAACCAGGTAGTGGACAGCCCTGACACAGGAGATCTGTCACTGGACCTGATGGTCACCAGTGCAAGTGAGCTGATGAGTGACATAAAGGTAGGAGGCAGCCAGAGCTGCAGTGAATATCACTGGTGGAGTGTCTGCGTGAGTGGACAAGTGAAGAGCTATGGATGATGTTTATCTGGATTTCTGTAATGTCTTTGAAATGTTTCCCCACAACATCCTTAACTGCGAACTGGATGGATGCAGATTTCATGGGTGGATTTTTTGGTGTATAAGGAATCGGATGGATGGACAGAGCCACAGAGTTGTGAAAAATATGCATTCAAATGAAGATTAGTGACAAGTAGTATCCCTCAAGAATCTATACTGGGACCAGCACTGTTTAATATTTTCATCTGTGACACAGTGGGGTTGAGTGCACCTTCAGAAAATTTGCAGACAACTGCAAGCTGAGTCGTGCTGTTGGCACACCTGAAGGATCAGATGCCCATACAGAGGGACCTGGACAAGCTCAAGAAATGGCCCATGGCAATCTCATAACTTTTAGCAAGGCCAAGAACAAGGTCCTGCACCTGGATAGGAGCAACCCCAGTATTGGTATAGCTGGGGGATGAGAGCAGCCCTGAGAGAAGGACTTGGGTGTGCAGTTGGATGAAAAACTGGACATATCCCCCAACATACCCTCACAGCCCAGAGGGCCAACTATATCCTGGGCTGAATCCAAAGACTGAGTAGAATGAGGGAGAGGATTCTGCCCTTCTTCTCTGCTCTGGTGAGATCACACCAGCAGTGTTGCTGTGTTGCATCCAGCTCCGTGGTCCTCAGCACAGGAAGGACATCACCTTGCTGGAGCAAGTCCAAAGGAGGCCACAAAAATGGTCAGAGGGCTGGGCTCTTTTATGTGAAAGGACTGAGAGCTGGGGCTGCTTAGCCTGAAGAGAAAACATTCCAGGGAGACCTTAATTACCCAGTACCTTAAAAGGCTTTATAAGAAATATGGGTACAGAATTGTAGCAGGATCAATTGCAACAGGGAAAGAAGTAATGGTTTTAAACCAAAAGAGGGTAGATTCGAACTAGATATAAGAAATAAATTTTTTACCGCGAGGGTGGTGAAACATTGGAACAGACTGATGAGAGAGGTTGTAGATGCCCCATTCCTGGGGCTCATTCAAAGTCATATTGGAAGGGACTCTGAACCACCTCAACTACTGGAAGATATCCCGTAATAGAAGATGTCCATTTCAGGGAGACAGGACTAGACATCATTTAAAGATCCCTTCCAAACTAAAATGTTGTATGATTCTATGATTTTAAGATTTCACACGATTTTGAGTGTCTACTTTCTCCTCTACAGTCATGACCCTGTCCTTTTCTCCTGCTTTTGCTGCTTCGTGTCTAATAGCCTGGCACTGGTGTCTGTTAATCTCAGCTTCTGATCACAGCTATTGCAGTCTCCACTCAGTGCTGGTCCTAGCATGGCAATGGTTTGATTATTGAGTTCATCAGGAGTAGGACTGCATGCATTACTACCCACAGTTCTGTCCTCCCTTGTTCATGCATCAACAAAGCCCTGGTCCCTGGTGCTGGTGACTTCCAGAGTACAGCCAAATTCTCAGTAAGCTCCAGTGTTTGCCCATGTCTCTAAAAAAAGAGGAAAAGTGAAATATGGAAAGCGGCATTTCTGTGGAAACTTCTGAATTTCCACTTTCACATATCATTAGCAGAGAAAAGAAAAAACAACCCAGACTAGCTGTCAAATTGACTTGAGTTTTCAAGGTCAGAACTTAGGGAAAACAGTTTTATTTGTACATTGAGCAAATCATATCTAGGACTCAATGGGACGAGACAAATACAGCAGGCAGCCATGTTTTTCTCAGAGTGCCACTTTGGAAGAAATCCTTGTGAGATGGGGTCCTCAGACAAATAAAGGTGTTGCTCTGACAGCTCAGCAGACACCAACAAGCTGAGAGGAGCTTGTTGACTTCCTTCCCCATGACTGGCCTTTCCTGGAGCCAAAACAGTGTGATGTAGTTTACAGCAGATGATGGACTGTCCTGAAAGATGTTTTGTCATGCTGGTCCAGGGCTGGAGTATCCACCAGGGAAATCTGGTGCGCCCTTTTCATGGCAAGGCTAGGAAACAAGTGGGAAACTGGTGGAGAATATCTGATCTGATATGTCTGAGAGTCTTTGGAGGCTGCTGTAGACTCTCTGCTTGGTCTGTAAAGCAAAGAAACCAGAGGCTGAGACTGTGTTCCTAAATCTACTGAAAATTATAAATCACCAGCTGGCAGATGATTACAGTGTACAGCCTTTCTTCCATCAAACTAGTGGAACTTTTGAAATTAATTAATAGGTCCCTGAAAAATTCCCAAAGCCTTGTTTTATTTTTAAATTAACACAATTTTCAGTGACATGGTAGATATAGGCCTAAATACTGCCATCAGTTATGCACACACATCCCATCTGCACACAGATGATTCCCCTGCTAAATGATGCCCAAGTATGACATGCAAGGATCTGCATGTTCCCTCTTTGTAAGATGGAAAAAAAATCTGAAAAAATGGACATTTTTATCTCTTAATACAAAAGATTAGTGTAAGTAATTTGATTCCACTTCAAACTGTTTTATATTTATTGTTTCATATAGTCATTCTAGGCATTTGCACCCTCAACAGTTACTTAAAAGCTGCACTTGCCAAAACCTGTCATTAATTGCTTCAGTCACAACTTGCACAGTCACTGAGATAGCAGCAGAGAAAGAAATTTTAAACTCATTTGGATGTCAGAATTTCACAGTAGAAACCTATCTCTGTGGATATCAGTGTCACTTGATTCCTTTCAAGGAATACTGTGTGAGGTGGTTTGAAAGAAACTGCTCCTGGGTGAGCAGCTTACTGGACAAGAGAAGATAATGGTAGCTGTCAGGGGAGTCTGACTGGTGGCAGGGAGAGGACATTGCAGAAAAATAGAGCTGGCACTAAAGAAAATGAGATAGGAAAATACACCTCAAGTGGGTGTCTTGGCATGTGGGGGGATAGATCAGTAAACTTAAAAAGGAACCTAGTGTTACTTTACTTGCAGCCTATGGTGTAAAGATACCTATGCTGTTGGCCAACACCCAGAAAACCACACAAGAAGTGGAGTTCCTGGTCTTTGAACACTTTGAGAAGTGGTGTATCAGGGGAGCAATACAGCCAGAACTGAGGTGTGAAGGCTGATCTGTGCACAAAAGATGTATGGGACCCTCTCTGATCCAGTTACAAAATGCTGGGCCAGAAGCAGACCACTGCTGTACCATCAGCTGCTCAGCATGAGTGGAAGGGTAAACTCTCCTGGAAATGGTACAAATCCCACAAAATCCCACTGACACAGTGATGGGATGCCAATGGTGTAAATGAGGCCATATAGGGACCTATAGGTGATGACTCCTTTCTACATAGATATTTTTAACCTGTTTAAGTAACCTTTAGTCACAAAATCATAGGAAATTTCTTACACACCATCATGATCAGTTTCTCTCTGCACTCCCCTGTCATTTCAACGTCACATCTTTTTGGACTGCAGTATCAATTCAGAAAATAATACAAAAAACAAACCAAACAAACAAACAAACAAACAAACAAAAAAAACCCCCAAAACAAAACAAAAAACCAACCAAACAAAAAAAACAAAAAAAACCCCAAAAAACAAAAAAACCAGTCTGGTTATACTCATGTTTCTTAAAACTATTAATTCTTCAAAGTGAAGTGCAGAGGTAGTCTGCCTCAGCTTAGTTCTAGAACTAATAGGAAATTGAAGGTTGGTTGGACACAGCAAGGAGGTCCCATGAGTCCAGGACTGCAGGCAGAGCATCTCTCCATAAGGCTGCAAAGTCTTCCAGTAGCAGCCCTGTTTGTGTTGCCTGTTGGACCTACTTCGTCTCTTTACTCCCATTATGAAAACACCACACAGACCAAAACCCCCAACCCTCTCTATTTTGCTTTGTTTTCTAGCTGGAGTGTGCATCTGGAGACTACCACTATTAGTCTTTCTTTTGGTGTAGGTAAGTTACTGCAGCAGTTTCCTTCTGGGGGGCTGCTACTGGCAGGCTGCTTACCCCAGACCAACTGCAGTAGTTCGTGTGGGTTCCTCAGGTCTGCTAGCTGGAAGTGTGAGTGAGGCTTTGGAATCAAGAACGGCTTCTGCTGTGGGTTTGAAAGGTGTTTATTGTTGCAGCTCCACGTGCAAAAGGCAAGGCTCAGCCTGTCCTTCTCCCTTATGAACCCCAGGACATAGCCTGAGGCCACAGGAGAATTCGGGCCAAGGGATGGGGAGGGGTTGGGTGTTCTAGAAGGGGACACTGAGCAGGACAATTGAAGAGGGCAGGTGCCTGAGGACCTGGCCAAATGGGAGATGATTTCTCTTCAAGTTTCCAGAGGGATTGACAAGGGGCTCCCCTCTGGGAGATACCAAGGGGATCAGGGGATGGGTGAGAGGATTTGGGAAGGGACATACCAAGTACAGAATAAATAAATTACGTATAAAACTTGGAAAGGCCTAATCATGCACTGCAACAAGTTACCATGCTGGGCCAGAAGAACAGTTAAGTGAAAGGAATGTATGAACAGTCTTAGGAGATAACCACAGGTCACATTATATATGTAAATGTCTCTGTGCTTACTAAGATGCTTACATATTTAAAAGTATAAACGATACTCAAAGTTTTAAAACATCTATTTTAGGAGGAAAAAAACCCTTTCTAGATAGACCTCCAACTAGCAACCAGGACTCAAATGATAAATATGAAGAAACATGAAGTAATAGAACTCAACCAGGTAAAATGATTCTTTGTCCTCAAGGATGGAGTGCTGGAGATGTGGGCCAGGGAAGTGCTATTTTTACCACTAGGAATAAATAAAATTCACAAACCTAACAGTTGTAAAGCTATGCTTCCTTTTACTTTACATTTTAGCACATCTTTTATTGCTTTCCCATTTTTACTGGCTGAAATACTCCCACAAAGATAAGAAAATGTTGGTCAGAGCAAGAAAGGTAGTGTTCATATTTTTCTCCTGTGTACTACAAAGAATATGTCTGCCTCCTCAACATGATTTCTTACATGGTCAACATCTGCTTATTTTTTCAAGTTAGAAAAGAAGCCAGAAGCAGGCATATAGTGGATATTATCATCTGGCTCTGTGACTGGTGCTGGAAAGAGAGGTTTTGGCTTTTATGACAGTGGGTTGTGCTTTAATGATTGTAGTCTGATAGAGAAGGATGGGATCATTCCATCTAAAAAGGGCAAGAGAATCTTTGGCAGCAGGCTGGTCAGTTTAGTGAGACAGCCTTTAAAATGAAGGACTCAGAGGATGATGTGCCAAGTGGCAATGATTGTGCCATTGCTTCCTCCTGGGCAGTAGGTCATTTCAGCCAGTGCAGTGACAGATGTTCCTCGATTGCTTCTCAAGAATGAAAATCGTAGGGCTAACCACCTGTCTTGGGTTGCAATATGTAACCAAAAATGTGTATTCTACTTGCCATCTGTTGAAACCAGCTGGGGAGGTGTTTTTCTTTATCTCTTGAATAATCCATTTCTCATAACTCCAGGGGAAAAGGGGCAGGTGCCTTCTGTCAATTAGCCAGCTGTTAAAACGAGGTGGGGCAGTGTTCTTATCTCTTCCATGACACACCCTCCCTCCTGGGGGATATCTGCTGTTAATGGGCCATCGAGGCTCACTGCATGACTGAAAACATGACATCATCCCATTGTGAGATGCTCCACCCAGTGGGCGGAGCCAACCATTACTACTTGGATAAAACCTACAACACAGAACTGCAGGACAGCCTGTTTTCCACTGGATTTCCCAGAGGAAGACCGGACCTATCTTGTCACCACCAAACACTTCGACAGAATCATCTCTACTCCAACAAACCATATCTGCCACTCCAGGAGGACTTATTTGGACTGCTTCCAACACCCTGACCAACAGGGTGTCAGCCTGTAATCTGACTCTGTCAGTGTTTCTAGGATTTTATTTTTTGTTTGCTTTTTTTGGTCCTACTACATTTGTATTTTTTAATATTCCTGGTAAAGAACTGTTATTCCTATTCCCATACCTTTGCCTGAAAGTGCCCTTAATTGCAAAATTATAATAATTTGGAGGATGGGGGTTACATTGCAAGGGAAGCTTCAGCTTTCCCTGGCAGACATCTGTCTTTCCAAACCAAGACAGCACATCAAGGGTGTGTATGGTTATGATGAAACCTCTTAAACTTCTTTCTGGGGAAACTTGATGCTTCACCTTTCCGAAGTGCCTGTACATAAAAATGCACACAGCATGGGGAATAAACAGCAAGAACTAGAAATTTCTATGTGTGGTAGCAGGGCCATGATCTCATTGCAACTACTGAGACATGGTGGGATATCTCACATTATTAGAAAGTTGTCATGAGTGGCTATGTACTTTTTAGAAAGGACAGGTCAGTGAGGTGTGGTTCTGGAATTGCTCTTGGTTGGAATGTATCAAGGTCTACTCAAGCATAGATGACTGAGTTGAGAGCTTATGGGTAAGAATTAAGGGACAGGCTAGTACAGATGACACTACTGTGGGTGTTTGCTACAGGCCACCTGATCAGGACAAAGCTGATGGGGCTTGCTGTGAACAGGTAGAAGTAACCTCATAATCACAGGCCCTGGTTCTCTTGGGAACTTCAATCACTCTGATATTTGTTGGAAAGACGAAACCACTCAGCACATACAATCCAAGAAGCTTCTGTAGATCACTGATGAGGATTTTTTGATGTAAGTGGTGGAGGAACCAACAAGGAAAGGTGTGTTGCTGGATCTTGTACTAACAAACCAGGAGGGACTGATTGAAGATATGAACTGGGAGCAGCCTTGGCTGCAGTACCCATGAGGTGGTGGAACTTGGAACCCTGTGTGGAGGAAGCAAAGCAGTAAGCAGGACTGAACCCTGAACTCCCACACAACTTCAACCCCTTCAAAGACCTACTTAGAGGAATTCCATCATTTAGATCTCTAGAAAATAAGAGAGGTAAGAGAGCTGGTCAATATTCAAGCACCACTTCCTTCAAGCTCAAGACCAGAAATGGTTCATGGGCAAGAGAGCTGTATGGATGAGCAGGGAGTTTCTAGTTAATCCTGGTTGGAAGAAAGAAATTCATAGGATATGGAAAAAAGAACAGGTCACATGGGAGGGTTATAGGAACATTATTGGTATGAAGGGATGTGAAATGGAAGGACAAAGCACACTTGGACTTGAGCCTGGCAAGGGATGTGAAGAATGAGAAGGGATTCTAAAGGTACATCAGCAGCAAAAGGAAGACTATGGAAAATGTGGTGCCACTGCTGAATCAGATGGATGTTGTGGTGAGGGAAGACACAGAGCAGACAGAATTGCTGAATGCCTTCTTTGCCTCAGCCTATACTGCTGAGGTCAGTCCTCAGGAATCCTAGATCTTGGAGGTAAGAGAGGGAGGCTGGAGAAAGGAAGATTTCTGCTTGGTTGTAGAGGGCTGGGTGAAATACCAGCTGAGGGGACTGAACACCCATAAATCCATCCATGGGCCTAGATAAGATACACCCACAGGTGCTGAGGGAACTGGCAGATGTTGTTGTTAAGCCACTCTCTATCATTTTTGAAAAATCATGGGGAACTGTAGATGTGCCCAAAGACTGGAGAAAAGCTGCCATTCAGCAGGACCTTGGTAGGCTGAAAGGCTGAGCAGAGAAAATATTAATGAGGTTCAACAAGGGCAAGTGCAGGGTCCTGCACCTGGGCAGGAACAACCCCAAGTACCAGCACAGGCTGGGGCTGCCCCACTGGAGAGCAGCTCTGCAGAGAAGGACCTGGGAGTCCTGGTGGGTCTCAGGGTGACAAGGAGCCAGCAGTGTGCCCTTGTGGAGCCCAGTGGGATCCTGGGCTGCACTGGGAAGAGGGTGGCCAGCAGATCAAGGGAGCTGATCCTCCCTCTCTGCTGGGCCCTGGTGAGGCCACATCTGGAGTGCTGTGCCCAGTCCTGGGCTCCTCAGTACCAGAGAGACAAGGAGCTCCCGGAGAGAGTCCAGCAAGGGGCCACAAAGATGATGAGGGGTCTGGAGCATCTCTGTCATGAGGAGAGACTGAGGGAGATGGGTCTGTTTAGTCTAGGGGAGAGAAGACTGAGAGGGGATCTCATCAATGTATGTAAATATATCAAAGGTGGGTACCAAGGGGATGGAACCAGACTCTTTTCAGTGATGCCTAGACACGGGACAACAAGCAATGCTTATAAAATAAAACACAAGAAATTCCAACTCAGCTTGAGAAAGAGCTTTATGTTAAGGGTGGCAGAGTACTAGAACAGTCTGCCTAGGGAAGTCATGGAATCTTCGTCTCTGGAGGTACTCAAAACTCAGCTGGACATGTTCCTGTGTCACTTGTTCTGGGTGACCCTTCCTTGGCAGTGGGGTTGGACAAGATATCCCCTTGGGTCTTTCCCAACCCTAATGATTCTCTGATTCTGGGTTTTAGGGATTCAGAATTAAAGGCTCATGTCTTATGACCAGCACTCAAACAGTTCAAGTGTTCAATTAGCTGGGAGGCATCTTATAACAGAGGTCAGCAATGCAGATTTTCAGGAAAATATTAAGAAAGAGGACACCTGCATAGGACAAGACAGTGTTGAAAACAGTTTTCCTCCCCCATTACTTTTGGCAGACTGGCAAGCAGCAAGTGGCAAATGGCTAGTAGGCAAGGCTTACCTCCCTCCAAGGAATTTAGAACCATCAAAATGATACTCTACTTTTACTTTACAAATGTTGCACTTTAGAAATTAACTTCATTTAAACTCCCTGTTTGCAGTTTGGTTGCTGCATAATTATAGAGTGAGGTTATGGTTGCTGCCGCTAGAAGATATGTAAATAAATGCAGATTTGCTCAAAAACTTTGCTGCTAGCAGAAATGGGCTGGCCCTACTCAGGAGAGAGTTCCCTCTCCTGCACTACCATTGCTGTACAGGGACTGATCTTGTAAGAAATAAGAAATTACCCAGGTTTTTTGTCACCACTGACATACCTGAAAGGCAGCAAGAGAAGATGGACTGACACAGTCATCTTGTTAAAACAGCTTTCCTTTGATTTAGTGAAGATAATTGCCCTTGATTTCAGTGGACATAGCTCTTTGCTAGAACTCATCTGAGAGAAGAGTGTTTTTTTTTAAAATGGTTTCAAAGACTTCTGTTTCATTTAGCTAGCCCACTTCAATAACTCTTATAGCTACTGTTCAAATTACTCCAATTTTCTGATAAATTCAATAAGAAGTCCTGAGACTAAGTGCTGCAAATGACAAAGGAATGCTCCTGGGGTCATCATGACTTGTAGCCAAACACAGAACTTCACTTATGAATCTATCTGTTGGGGCATCACCCGACAGGGATCTCTGCCTGTAATGGGTTTAGTTCACCAATCTGCATTTCCTGGCCAGGGCACCAAATAAATGTAGTGGGACTAATGCTGGTCAAATGCCACTGCACCCACTAGAATTATTTACTCATTCTCTGCTGTGAGATAGAATTAGGAAGACAGCGAAACAGGCTCAAACTTTAAAGAGTATAGAGAAAACTTCATTAACAGAATTAAAAGAAAGAGAAAAGAAAAGGAAAACAGAATAAACCTTCAGAACACTTCTTGTCCCCCAACAGCCTCTTTTCTTTTCCACTGACAACGTAAAGAGAAAAAACCTGGGGATTTCAGTCAGTTTACCACCTCTAAAATAGTCTTCCATCAGTTCACTTAGGGAGAGGAGTCTCTCTTGCCATGCCATGGAGACTTTCCTTGCAGTGCATCCTTGCAGTGCATCCTTGCAGTGCAGGTCTGCAACCCAGAACTCCAGACCTGAGGTCACCTCTACAGGATGTTAATGCCATTTCAGGATCACACTTTTTGTAACATCTCCTTTTCAGTTAAGGAGGGCACCCTGGAACAGCACCCATTACATTCCCACATCCCATCTAAGCAGTGCAGCTTCCACCACCATTCTCCTACTCCCCTGAGCTCATTTTGGTACACACTGCACACACCAAGCCAAGTTGTTCTCAGATTCACTGATGGCCTGCAGCCTTTCCAAGTGAGAAGGGAAAATCTGAAATTCTCTGTGAAAATCAGGGAAATTCTCAGCTGTGTGTGGCTTATATAAAATCCTCTGCCCTTTCCATTTTGATTCAGCTTGTAGCTTTTCCACTTTTATTCATCTGCAATGTGGGATGAAGCTCAGCCCTCTGAGAACATACCACAGACTTCAATGAAGAGATAGTTCAAAACTTGGATGCACTAGAAAAATCCATGTTTCTTACCAATAGTGTGGCATTGCAAAGGGCTTTACAGAGGACAGATCTGAATCTTCTCTTCCCAAAAGTACTGAGGTGTTAGATCCAAAGGCCTGTTTCTTTAGAAGAATTACATCCACATACAAATTAAGTATTTAGTTTTAGATTACCTCTCAGCTCTGGTGGGCTCCTGTTTTAGCAGGCTTTTTCACTCCTAACATACATCATAATGAACTGTCTTCTGTTTCTACTGTATTTACTTTGTTATATTTATTATGTATTATATTTATTTATTATATATTATATTTATTTATTACTAATCTGTGTTTCCTGTATTGTATTTATGCTCTAAGAGCGTAATTACTAGCAGGATTGCCTTACATACATACACAGAAATATGCAGTTCAAAACACATCTAAGAAGCAGAAAGGAGTAGATAAGGAGAATTGTGTCATCTATCCAAACAAAAGCTGGTAACAATGACCCACTCAGTTTCTAGAAATCTGAACCCAATACATGAATAATTGCAATAGAAAACTGAAAAAAGCAGATAAAGGATTTTGGCATGTATAGAGCCAAATGGAAAAGTTGATGTTCAGGGAAAAAAAATCAGGATTTTTTTATGTTTCAGGTGTGTGCACAGTCATCAGTGCCAGCTCAGCTCTGGCCTCAACAGCAACAGGCGACTTCAGGCACGCTGGAAAGGAAGCAAAGAAAACTAAATTTCATTGCAAATGCTTTGGGTACAAAGTATTGCTTCACCACTGGCTAATAGGCATACCCTGTTTCCAAACTTGTGTTTGACATCTTGGGTTGATAAAGAAGCAAAAAATTGGTAAGTGATACCTGCAAGGCACAATTTAGAAAACTTTTTTTCCCCTCTAATTTTATTATGTATTAAATTATATTCTCAAGTTCCCCTGTCTTGCTTGAAGGTGGAAAAAATATCTTTTTTGATTGCCATTATACAAAACACTCTGAGTTCATTTCTACAGAGAATAAATCTTAAAATCATTCAATCACAAATTACTTTTATGAGTGCAGCATTTTTCTGCCATGTTTGCAAGCAGAATATCTGAAAGCCAGAAACACATGTTTAAAATTATGTCTGTTTTTCACTCAGAAATGTAGATGTGTGCCCCACCATCGTCATGCACAAGCAGTTGATTGACAACCAAAATGCAGGAAAACGAATGTCTGCTGTAAGTGTGCATGTCTCTGGGCTTTGAGCTTAGAGGTCTAACTCCTAGAAAATTAGGTGATGTCTGTCTGGTTTTTGAAAAAGTCTCTCTCATGCAAATATGGAATATTGATTAAAAAAAGAGGCTGTTACAAGCTTTATCTGGCTCCCGTTGAAATCGTTCAAGACGTTCACTTCAGTTGTAGTTGTATGGAAGTATTTCCAAATGTCACAGCCTGTACTTCCAGAAGTAGCTGTATTCCTCTTGTTTTTACAAGTGTTAGCTGTGATGTCTAGCTAATCTCTTGTGAAGATTCTGAAGATCTATGAGTTGCCATTGTTGGTTTGTGCTCACCAAAGGGCACAGGCTCTAGAGCTGACTTGTCTAACATTTTTGCAGTGTGCATTCCTGAAATCCTTTTTGTTAAGAATACTATAGCATAACAGGAACTCTGAAATAACACCAGGAGACATTGCTGTTGCCTAACCTCAGAGAATCACATGCTCTAAATCTGCTAAAGGAAAACTAATCATATTCAGCATATGAGAGAAAGAGCTGCATGCAGTTGGAAATGACATGATCATTTGCATTGGAGATAAAAATGAAGGGTATTAATTTTACAGCATTAAATGAAGAGAAGTATTAGACCTGTATAATTAACTTCAATGAATAAATTTCAAAGACATTTTCACAAATGTATGTGGGAAGTGCATATCTATACATACAGTTGAAAGAAAATAATTATATTCAATCTAAACTTACAGACTGTATCTGCAAATATAAGTATCTATACTTTGAAAGATTTCTTTAAAATTTGTTTAATTGCTCTGGCCCACTAATAGATGTAATTTCAAAATGACAGTATAAAGATTTCATTGCAATTATCGATCTCTGGTCATCTACTGTCCCCTGAATATAAGTTGTGATTTAAAACCAATGTGAATTTTACAGTACCGGTCATATTGTCCAGCTTTATATCACCTTATCAGCTACTTTAAATGTACTTAATAATTTTATGTTAACATTATAGGCTTGTGTAGTGGTTTGAAAGCAAAAACGAGTGAGAGGCTTCAAGTCAGAAATACAATTTAATAGGAAGAAGAGAAAAAAAATAAAATAAAATAAGATAGATGCAATAGTACAAAAGACCACTGACAGAGTCAGAATACAACCTGAGCAGGATGATGGAAGCAGTGATCCCGTAGAAAGGTCTGGTAGCTCTGATCCTCTGGGAATCCAGTGGGTAAGGTCCCCCATATTGTCCCAAATCCCAGATTATATCCAGGTGGGAATGCTTGGCTCCTCCCCCTGGGCAGAGCATCTCACAATGGGATAATGAGTCATGCAGGGGGTCCTTGATGGCCCATTAAAGAGGGATAACTTCCGGAGGGAGTTACCTATGAGTCATGCAGCAGGCCATTAGCAGGAGACCCATTAGCAGAAGACACCTTAACACAAGAGGGAGGGGGAAATCTGGAAGAACACTGCTTCAGCAATTGGTTTCAACAGTTCATGAAGATGGTGATAGAATACTTTGTGCATATCTTATACTTGCAACCCAGGACAGCTTGGTTTTAAGTTTCAGATTTTGGGGGCAGGGTATTATTATTTTGTATTTCTTTTATACTGGGATAAATTTGCTTCAATTGGGAATAGACACTACCAGCAGCTAGTTGGTGGAGAGAAATCAAGTCAGGTAAACAGTTGCCAGAAAAAAACCCAAAAAAAATCCTATTAAAGTCTCCACATTAAAAATAATTAAAAGAGTGTGATGCTTTATGAGCTCTAACATAGGGAAGGTATGACAAAAATCCTTGGTGTGGATGTCAGAGATGCCACTGAGGTTTCTTCTGGCACATGTTGTACACTCAAGGTGGTGTACAGAGGTACTTTGTGTGCATCCACAACCTGATCTTCCTCCACCATAGCAAACCTTCCTCTCCTCATCTTCTCTACAAAAACAGTGATCTTGACCCTGTCTCTGCTGACCTGCTTGCTTCATCTATTTATTTTAAAGCAAACATCCAGTTATTAATTCAGTCATTCTGTCCCTGGTGCTGGTGGAAGAAACTCCCCTTAAATATCCATTTTTCTACTTGGAGTCTTGCCTCCCTCCTCTCCTTTGCCCTGACTTGTACTTGATGAAGGTCGCACTGAGAATGTCCGTGAAGATACCTGTCAGCTGGTCAGTTGTGAAGGTACAGGGGAGGGCTGGAGCTGAAACCTTCCTTGTGCTGCTGAACTTGGCTCTGTAGATGCTCAGCTTCTGTGACACAGCTTGGGTACAGTGTCCCCTGCTCTCTCTACTCTGGATCTGGGCTTGGTCTGCCCTCAGTAGTGGTTCATTCCTATTTCCTTACCTGGCTGTTGTGCACCATCACTGTCTGGTTTTATGCCAGACTACCAGAGCCACAAATGCTCTTCAGTGCACTGGCACATGGTGGCCTCATGTGAGAGAAAGGATGGACCTATCATTCTTTTCATTATTTTATTTTAAGGAAAAAAAATATCCATAAATACCCCAGTCTGTAACCAAGAGACCAAAAAATACTAAACAAAAATAATGCAGATCAAATGTGGACTACCAAATATATCTACCAGCCACAACATGAAAAGTGATGGCACAGGATTAGGAATGTACAGTATTACAGAGTTTTTATACAAGCTGCTTATATGCCAGAACTGTATCGAAACAAAAGGGGAAAAAAAATAAAGGAGAACACTATAAAAAAATAGTGAGCTCAACAACCTAAAAGGACAGATTTGGGCACAGTTGACTAGTTTAAAACTGGCCATGATTATTTCTGTATCTGGATGTAAAAGAAGGGGCTCCAAAGAGCCTGACCTCGTAGGAACAGGGTGCAGAGAAAGGACAGAGAAAGAATTGTTTTGACATGGTCTCAACAACTCAACATAACATAGTCACACCTGATCTGAATAAAGCCCCCTCCTGCAGCCCTGCCTCCCTCTGACTGTGCTGTGCCTCATTCCTTCCATGGGGGTCAATTACTAGAGGCTTTACTTTGCTCCAATGTGTTTCTCCTGAGCACCTAAAAGAAAAAAGGAATAGCAATTTTGTCTGCTTTTCCATTATACTCCAGATCACAAAGGTTTCTCAGGTCTACACAAGTCTTTCTATTGTGTGGTCAGAAATAAGTATTCTTTTTCTCGTCACAAAATTTCGTTTAGACTGCTGACGAGAGGGAGGTGAGGATTTTGAGAGAATAGTAGAGCTCTAGTAGTATCAAGTTTCCAAGCCCCAGATATCCTTTGTTTTCTTGGAGACATTTTCATCAGAAGTACCTTATTGGTTGGATGACATTTAGAGGTTTTTTTCACAGCAGAGGTATCAGCTATGTCTATGTGGAAATGTTGTGTATCACTTGACCTTTTTTTTTTCAAGTGTGCTAGATTTGTGTCCAGACCGTATGTCCCTTTCCATGTTCAGCCAAAACACAGGCAAGGGCCTTCTCTAGTGCTAACAGCAATGTTCCAGGTTGTTGGCATGTGCAGTACCATACTAAAGCCCAATCAACAGTCTCCACCAATACAAATGAAACTGACTTTCCAAATATGTTACTTAATCAACCTCCTAACTCCTTCAAACATTAACTCAGATGACTTTTGAATCAAAGTGAAGAAATCCTCCCACATGACTTTTTATTATACCTTTCTCCTATTACATCTCAGAGATGCTGAAGAGCATATATTCCTAGTCAGGCTTCCCAGGAAGAATTGTTTCTCAGGTCCTTCTCACATGCCAGTGCATTGAGCCTGTATGAGGAGCTACTGTTTGCTGTCAAAGGGCTGGTACATCCCTTTGTATTTTTAGGTTCTGCTTTAAGTAGGTAACTGAAGAGAACAGATCTAGGTAAAAGAGCAGGTAGAGGCAGTCGGGACAAAGAATGCTTTGGTCTGATCCGTAAGTCTGATCCACCACAAAAGCTGGGCAAGGTAGCAATGCTGAGGGGGACTGGTGGAGCCAGACAGTGTTGTGTCTTCTGGAACAAGTGTTTACTTCAGATTGGTGTATTTAGGAACTGCTTCTGTGCAAGACTCAAGTCCTGGTTGGGCTGCTTTTTTTACCTTGTCATAAAATGGACTGTCAGGGTGCCTGCTCTTAATTGTTTGCCCCTCACACCCAGAACACCAAAGCTCCAGCTGTGAAATCAGACCAGGAGCTTAAAGGCGTGGACAGAAGGTTTGTTAAGACACTTTACAGCATCTGCAAGTGGGGTGACCTGTCAGTGTATGAACAGCCAGTTATTTATGTCTCATCCAGAGAAAGGACTGCTACAAGATACATTGGTGCTTGGCAATGGTATTGATTCATGTCCCTCCAAATTCCTCCCTGGGCATTCAGCCACACCAGGGTCACTGGAAGCAGTGGCTCCCCAGGCATGCACCTACAGGCCCCGATGGGAGCATCCCTACTCCTCATGCATTTCCAGCTTTCTAATGGGGCCCCATTCTCTGGCTGTTAAGTGTCTTTGGACAGTTGATTAATGTTTCAAAAATGTTTGTAAATTTTTGAAAATATTTATCAAGTTGTTGGGATGAATGAGTTTTTTACAGGTGGACATTTAATGTGCATTTGTGCACGTGTTCTTGTCTGGAGACTCCTTGAAGTACATAAGCATGATGTGGCCTTGGATGCAGAATTTTAAAGCTTGTGTCAAGTTTTCTTACTATGTTCCCTGTATGAGAGAATATTTTTCAAGTCAGGAGTCCATCTGCATGCAGAAACCTGTGTGCAAAATCTGGATCCAAGTCTAGACATAGTATATTTTATAGTTTTCTCAAGAATTTTCTGTCCAATGGCTTCTGATTTCTGTGGTAAGCTACTCATTCCATGCATATGGAAAAAGTGTGCCTAATAGAGTGATATTCTGAAGGTTTTGGTTTATGGATTATGTAATGATTTATTTACCCAGAATTGGAATAATAAAAACTGAACTACACTGATACATATGTTCATTGTTACAACATCCCACACACATACATGTTACGAGGTAGAATGACAAATGGAACTCCACCCCTGCAATCCCACCTAAAGACACCTCCCTCATTATATTCATCTTCTTCCATCAAACCTTTTTCCACTATTTCTTGGAATAAGTAACTTGCAACCTTGGTACATATTTCATGGCGTTTAGTAATAGTTATAAATTCTACTATAGCTCATGCATGTTTTCCTTGGATTAGGAAATTCTAACATTTTACCCCCTCCAAAAGCAAGCCAACACTCTGCTTTTTATCAGTGTAAGCTTTTTTAAAATTATTTTATTCTATAAGACATATATTCCGTCAAGTAATTTTTATTTGTTTGTTTTTCCAATTAAATTATATTTAAGCTTCACATTCCCAGGGTTGCACTCCTATTTCTGAGCATGAAGAAAGAGGTCATTGCAAAATCATAATTTCTTTGATAGTTGTGAGACCAGAAGTTGTGTATGCTTTTGGACAGAGATGTGGACTTGGTACTACCAGGGCCCTCTGAGTACCCTGGCTGACATTGGTCCTTGGTGCTGATTTTAACCTCCAGAGGGATATTAGCCATTTATACCTTTGTTGGAAGTATCAGATCTGCCAGGACACTCAGCTTTTAACTCTGCAGTATTTAGATATTCACTAATTGCTCAGTATCTAGAGCCTGACCAAGCCCAGTCACTGCCAATCTAAGCCCTAGCACATCAGGTCTGTGCAACACAAATATCACTGTCCCCTGGCTCAGCAGGTGCTACTGGAACCTTTCAAGACTCAAATATCCCTGTTTACCCCTTTCAATGAAAGATACAGCTGATAATAGCTAATAATTATTTTGACACAATATTTCAAATTATTATAAGCCAGTTAGCTAAAATAACTAACTTCTGTGTAATTATAGCTCTCTGCCCATGTCCAAACCCTTCTGTTTTCTGCTGCTTTGAGCAAGAATGATTGGAGCTTGTGTGACACCTTTCCTTGATGAAACACTTTATTCTATACCCCATCACTATGTGACTTCTGAGACAGGGATAACAACTCAGCTACTGTTGGTACTTTGTGCCTATTTTAGGAGACAGCCTCACACAATAGTGACTCTTTCTTTGCATTCTGTTTTTCAGGGGTTGTTTTGAGGCTTTTTTTCAGATTTTTGTTTGGCAATGTGGGACAACTTTTCTGCATGACCTTCTGCAATAGAAGCAGTGAATAATCATGGTAAACAAAACTATGTTTACTATTTTGGTGCCATTTTCCACCAAACCACATGAAAGATAACAGGACTATCTTGTCTAAACAAGGCTTCCATGTTTGAAAGTCTTGCTCAACAAACATATGCAGCCTTTTTCAGATAACAAAATGTCCAGGTTTCTACATCTGGTAATAATAGCTGTGATATGCATGATCACATTTTTGGTTGTATTGCCTTTTGTGTTGACAACAATCATCTGTGACATGACTACATTACTTGACTTTATCCAAGAGTATAAGCACATCTACAGTGACTCCACTTGTCATGTCACACCACGAGCCTGGTCTCATTTCTCAGAATCATAGATCGTTTTGGGTTGGAAGGGACCTCAAAAATCATCCAGTTCCAGCCCCCCTGCCATGTGCAGGGACTCCTTCCACTACACCAGGTTACTCGGTCCCCATCCAACCCTGGCCTTGAACACTGCCAGGGATGGGGAATCCATGGCTTTTCTGGGCAACATGTTCCAATGCATCACCACTCATACAGTAAAGAATTTCTGCCTAATATCTAATCTAGATGCATCCTCTTTAAATTTAATTTCTTTTTTATTTCCAGCTGCATCAATGGCAATCAGAATCCATTTTTCATTTGTGATATTTTTGAGCCCATTGATAAATATATGAAATCTTCTCCTGGATTTCATTTTACTGCTACTGTTGTGTGCTCTACCAAATGCTTTTGCAATAGCCAGATCTTTCCCTCTATTACATTCAAGAAGCAAATAATAAACCTTAATAGAAAATGAAATCCCTTTAGTCTTGAATAACATTCATTTTGGTCATCATGAGGAATGTTATACAATCACTCTGCACTGACACTGACCGGCCAAAAATAAAGTTCTGAAAGCTTTTACAGGTAAGGACTAAGAATCTTGGCCTATGTAAGAGTACCGATTTCTAGGTTTTACTGATATTTATGGCACATACATTGAAACTCTCCAAATAAGACCTGTCAGATGTATGAGCACAGCACGAGTATCATCTTTGGAGGTTCCTGTGAGTAAGACAGATTTTGCTCAGAGTGCAACCCCAATAGTTATCTCAATATTTAAAGTTTGCCTTCATGTGTCTTTGCTATCCTTGATCAAAAATTGCTTTTTTAAAAACAGATTATTCTCTACATTTTCAGTTTTATTAGTCACCTCTTCTTCCCCATGCTCACATTATAGTTTCTAGCACTGTGGGCACGTATTTCCATCCTGCTGTTATTGAATGGCCACTGGAGAACAGCTTGTCAGTGTGGGCAGTGTAGCCCACTCAACTGGGTGGGTTACTGAAAGTCACTTGTGAATCCCCAACTTTGCAGGTTTTCCAGACTGGAATGGAAAAACCATGTCAGACTGATGTGGTGCTGGTTACAGTGCTGCTTTGAGCAGAAGGCTAGACTAGTTGTCACCTCTCTATCAGCATTGTTTTATGTTCAGCATAAATTAATTGTCCATTCACCTTGAGCTATAATCCTGGTGAATTTGCAAAGGGTATCCTGTGAGCTAGTGGTGGTGCTGTCATCCTCTCTAAGTTGAGCACTATACAAATCCTTGGAAGTTTTTTGAAACTGTGTTATCCTTTGGAATTAATACTTTTTTAAACGCTGTCTGGACTTGTATATTTTGCTATAGTGTATTCATATCAGTGCTAGTTTTTATCAGTTTTGACTTTGATCCTTGTGAGTCTTCTTGGCACTTGACTATTTTCGTGCTGTATCAGATCCTCCAGTGCACATAATTCACAGTACTCTCTGCTTCCCCTCAGCTTCAGGCAGCAGTACCCAGCTACATTTGCCTGGCAAATTCTGACTGTCTTGTTTCTGGGTCCTCTGTTTTTTTCCTCAGATTGTCTGGCACAAGTGTCTCATGTCCAGTCAGAGGCACAGTTAACCACTCCAGCCTGAGAGCGAGATTGATCCCTTGGAGTTCAATCACTTAGAGGAATTCTGTTTTCTCCCTTTCTTCATCTTGTCTCTATCTAAAAACATATAAACCATATGCTGAAAAGTCTTATGAAAGCAAATACACTTGTGCAGGGTTCAGGATTTCTTGAATTTATGTATGACATCTTCATAGCTTGCCCTCTCTGCATGAGTTAAAAAACCTGCTAACAACATGAACTGTCTGAGAACCACACACTTCCAGAAATAAAACTTCTTTCTGTTAATTTACCTCCTTGTTGGTGGTTACAGCCTGCAGAGACAGGGGAAAGGCGTGGTTAAACCACCTCCAGTTATTCTTGCCACAGTTAGCAATTTCATGATGCAGTTTTAACTGATCCCTTTTGACACTCAGGAATTTTTCTAGGTTTTGCATTATAGGTAGTGACAGATGTTGTTCAGCATCTGGCCAGAATCAAGGTTTCTACAAACTTCTGCTTCATTTGACCCAGTGAATGATGCAGAGATGGTCCCACTGGTGCATTTCAGAGCCCTCCAGAGGTACTTCTTCCCACTGAAAAATAACCTTGCCAGTCAGAGGGTAGCTGACCTTGCCCTTTTGCCAGCACTGCAATGGCTTTTTTTAAGGTAAGGAGTTATTAATAAGCTGGCAACTGGAAAGGTCCCCTGACAGCCAAGCTTCTGCAGCACAAAGGAAGCCTTCAGGGATAAGAGTTGTGCATCCATCCTCTATGCTTGAGAAAGTTTTGTTATGAAACTTGGTTTCAAGTACCTTTGCCTTGCCCTTGTGCTTAGTTACCCACCTGAGTACTGAGTAGCCCCCTTATTATGGCTGCAGAAATACGGTGTAAACTCATGTTTTATGTTTGGGGTAATTTAAACCTTTTTCTTTTTTTCCTGCAGGTATTGGTATTTTTTCCTTTTTTTCTTTCATTCAGATGTTGAGTCATGTTGTAAAATTAGGGTTGAAAATAATCTCATGGCCTTGTTTTGCTTCTCTGATAGAACAATTTCTTTGTAATAAACTTTTACTTCATGCATTCTTAGTTCAACCAAGTATTTTTTTAAATCCTTCTGGCCCTGGATTTACTTTTCAGATCTATCTGGATGCATCTCAATTCCTAGATTCTACCTTACTCAAATCATCATCATTGGTTTTTCCTGGCTGAAGAACTGCAAGATTGATTACTCCTCAGCTGAATACCAGGACTGTCCCTATAACTAGCTTAGAGTGCATGTTAATAAGACAGACTATAATAATGGCAGCATTAGTGTATGCTGTCCTGAGGCTTCTGATGACAGCTGGACTTCATAAAAACTGCATTATTGCTCAGTAAAGTGTGGCACCAAGAAAAGGAAATGGGCTCACAAGCAGTGAGACTGCAAAGACCATAGTTCCTCTGCTCTTTGTTTACATAAGACAAGGACTAATTTTGCCTAGTGGTACACTTAGATCCAGACCAGCCTGCTACATTGTTGAGCAAGCACACTTTCATTATTTAGTAATCAATTTTTCTTTCAAAAGCATTTTTCAAAAAATGGAAAGAATAAAGCATCAAACTGTTGGGATTCTATCAAACTATAAAACACATGGACATGATTCATTACTGGTGTCACATAAATTATCTGCAGAATTACATCAGAGATCATTTCAGGTCCTTATGTCATTATGGTGACTACATACTAGTTTTACCAGAACCAAAATAAAGCTGGAAGCCTAAATTAAGATTTTATAAAACATAACTGATTTAAATGTTTTTATTACACATGTCCTCTAGCTTGCAGTATACTACAGAGTACAGGTAAACAAGATCTTCCACCTAGACCTGGGTTTGTGCTATGTTAACATTCTTTTACAGGATTTAGTTAGTTATTTTTCTTAATAATGATCAACATGTTTGCTGCTGTACCTAAGGTTGGTTCTTCATTATAATAGGAAAAGGTGCTGTATAAATCAGTGAATGAAATAACATTTCAGGGTTTCTTTTCTTTTATTTTTTTAAGGCATACTTTAACTAGCAATGTTCTAACAAGCACATATGGAAAAGCATATTAGGACAGTACTTTACCCTGACTATTTTAAGGAGTACCAGGAGTACTAGAAAAGCTAAAGTAGCATATGTGTATTTTTATACATACATCACAGTGTCTTTTTATATGTATATAACTAAAATTATTTATTTAAAGAAATTACAGAAATCACTTTATTATAACAATAGTATTTTTACTTGATGGTGGTTTAAAACTGAATAGTGTCCCTAAGTAATTCAATTTGAAAAATAAAACAGCTAATCATTGAAAAAAAATTCCCAAATACTTTTCTTTTCCAGTTTTTAAGGATTAAGTAACAAAGTCTGTATTCTTTATTGCTGATTTCTACCATTAAACCAGCTACATGCAAGCAGTGCTGATTGCAATATAAAGAATTACACTCCTGGGTCCTACTTGCATTCATTCTCGTTCTGCACTTTAAAAATCCATTCATCAATTGCTCTGCACTGGCAGCAGAGCCTGGTGTGTGCATGCTGGTTTTTGCTGGTATTGCAGCTCAGCCTTCTGGAGGTGAGGGCAGAGACTGCGAGTGCACAGATCTTGTGTGACTTCCTGCCCCACATACACACACAGAGCTCTCTGTGCATCCACAGTGCTCCCAACCCCACTGCAGAGAAGCCCCTCACAGGGTATGGACATAACAGCCTTCGTTCTCTGCTCCCCAGAATATCTTGTCATGTTTGGAGCCCTAAACCAAACCTTTGTGAGCAGCTGCACGAGCGTCAGCACCAGGAGCTTTTTACGCAGCGTAAGCGAAATGCTGCGTAATATAAAATGATGGCTCTGTTAATCCTACAGCACCAGTGATTCCCAGCCCCCTCTGCTACTGATACCAACTCCATTGTCTCTGGCTTCAAACTTCATCAGTATGCAAACCGAGTGTCACTGTGATGGGTGGTAACTTGGTTGGATGCACTTTCTACATTTCTGGCAAATGAGTATAATTATTTTCAGAGCTGCGGGCAACTCATGCATGTTTTATCCTCCATCTGGACCTGCGTGGTACACAACAGTGATAAAAGATGATTTCTCCCCTTGGATGTTCATAGGCCATCATCGACACCGTCCTGATGAAATGGTCATGTATCCCCTAGCACTTCTATATCTGCCACAGCTTGACAACAAAATTATTTCCCTATAGTACTAAAACACTTCAAATATTCAAGCCCTCTGTGCATATATTTGTGTTTTGAAGCATTCAGTGTTAACATAATGTGGTAATTTATAAACTGACAAATTAACTATGCAGAAATCTGAGCAGGGCCTTATGAGGTCTGCAAAGCAATAGAAAAGAAAGAAAAAGCTTTTTGCTCTCTCTAATAATAATAATAATCTTATCAAGTATCAGAGGCAGGTTTTACTCTCCCATTGTCAGTGCTTTTCAGTCCTGGGCTTAGTTATTGCACACTGAAGTTGGGATGCTTTGAATTAACTATTGTCACAATTGCAGGTCACCACAAACTGTACCATTGTTGCTCAAGCAAAAAGGGGAAATATGATCTTCGGTCAGTGACCATCCAAAAAGGAAAAAGATTAAGGCAAAAGGGCTAGAATAGAATTTACTAAAAATAAATATTCATCTCCATGATAGAAAATAAATGAAGTCCACCCGAGCAAGAAGAATCAATATCTGCAAAGCTGAGATTGCTCGCAAGAGAAGGAGGAGAAAAGAGAGATTAGCTTCCTTTGTTTCCTTGTTATAAAATCATTTTAATGATTAAAATCCATCACTATGATTGCCCTCTTTAGCAAGCACAAGCTGTCCTTTCAGGCTCACCTCCAAGAGCCTGACACCAGGATATGCATCACCTGTGCCAAATGAAGGACACCCCTCTCACCTTTACTACTGGAGCCTGATTCCTCCCAGAATAAAGTAAGGGCTAATTCTGACAGACCCCAGAAGGGGACTTGGTGTCTTCTGAAGCTCCATCCACACAGCACAGCCCTGTCCAAGGGGTAGCCTGGCAGGGTGCAGGCAAGGTGGGTGCACAGGTGCTGCACCCTCATGGTGTGACCATGCCAGACTGCTCTGTCTGTGCCACCACCTTGCACAAGGCCACTGGCATCAGCACTCTTCATCATGGCTTTGCCAGGGTCACCATGGCAACAGTGTAATAGATTTGCCCTTACTCAATCCCAGAGGCCACATTGAAGTGCAATGCAAAATGTGCTGGAGTCTGAATTCCTTTCAAGTCATGGCTCATGTGTCAGGAAACAAGTCAATGTGCAGGCAGCAGTAAACACAGGGACAGGAAGAAACCTCTACTCTCCCACGCTGCATGCCCCTGATGACATTCAAATGTCAAGACCCTTCCATTCCCCATTTCTGTCTCATTTTCTTGTTATTAATTCACTTTTGGATGGAGACAGCAGTGGAACCAGGCAGCAGTGGTGGGCAGAGAGCAGCTTGACAGCCCTGAGGTGACCACATTCCACTTCCGTGAAACCACTGTGTTCCTGAGGGAAGTAACCCCATCCTGGGACACAGAGGGTACCCAGAGGGGCCAGGGCTGCCTCAGCAGTGCCATAGAACTCCAGGAACAGCAGCCTGTAAGTGAAATCATCCTCTTGTCTCAGTTGCTGGCTAAAGCAAAACTGGTTCGCTGACAGATTGCTTGGCTGTGGTAACAAGAATGAAATATCTTACAACACTGACATCTACAAGCCCTGGGCCAAGAAAGGGACTTCTCTATATCACTATTATAGCTGTGCTCCCTGACACAGTGGATATATTTCTTTTATTTCAAAGTCATGCTAATACACTTTGTCTTCATTTAAAAAAATTAACTCCATCCCAGATGAAGAAAGTACATGCTTCTACAGCTTTGCTCATTATTTTTTTATGGCTACAGTTGCTCCAGAGCTGGGGAAGCCATATATATATTGGAGGAGGCCAGCCAATTCTGCCTTGGAGCTGCAGAGAGAAAGAGACATCCTGGGAAAAGCGTGGATGCTGTTAGATCTTAGATCCAAAGAAATAAGCAAGAATCTTTCCAGTCCTCATCCAGAGGGAACACTTCTTTCCACACAGGAACCCAAGGCACCTTCTGCACCCACCCCTCACTCATGAGATGCACCCCAACAGAAACCTGCCCAGGGGGAAGGCTGAAGCTTAACATGGCAGCAGAGTATCCCACACTGGAACATCATGCTGTGTCCTCTGTAATCCAACAGGTACCCCAAACACAGACTCACAGCCCTTCTTGGCTGACTTCCAGGGAGACTGGACTGCTTGAAGTACGTAAACTGCAACCCAGGCTCTCTGCACTGACGTGACAGAACTGGCCAGGGAAAATCAGCACTTTCCCTGTACTTATTTCCTGACTAGTTGCTTTTTTCTCATTTTGTCGAACTCCTGATGTGCATGGCTATTTGGGGAGCACCACTACTTGCAGGATGAAAGCCTCTGGAGAAGGACAGCAGTATCAGGCTCACAAGCTGTGGCTGCCATGCATTTGCTGCACACCCCCCTGAAGGGGCAGGTTGGCCACAGCCCACCCTGAGCCTCCTCACTCTGCTCTGCCAGTGACCATGTTCCTAGTCCAGCAGACTGTTCTTCACTGGTGGCTTCTCAGCAGGGCTTGCATGGAGCACAAGGAGACAGCAAGAGCTTCTGCAGTGTTATTAATTTTAAATGTGTTTTTGTTTCTTTGACTGGTTCCTTTGGCTGTTTCTTAGGTTTCTTTTCTGTTTTATTTGTTGCTTGTCTTCCTTAGCTTGTATGCTGAAATTGGCACTTTATTTTCACTTCAATCCCAGCCTAATATTAATGCAAGTGGTGATGAAAGAATGTGAAAAAAATCAAATGCTTTTGCTTCATGAATCCACTGGTGATGGATTAAATTTTTCCTTATATATCGTGGAAATAATTCTTGCAAGCCTAAAGACACATCATATTATCTAAAGCACACTGTTCAGACATGCAAGCTAAGTTGCCTCTGCTGTGCTCTGAGCAAACAGGATTGGGCTAATGGTGTTTTGTGTAAATGAGGCACATGTTAGATAGAGTGCATTCAGGTTCCATTTATCTAGTTATGATTTTTCTTTGCAAGGGCGTTTCAGTCTCCAATTTCCTGGTAAAAATATCTCTTGCAGTGGGTATCTGGGGGATGGGGGAAGCTCTAAAGAAGTTCAAGATTTTACAGCTGAATTGAATACTGAGGAAAATAGATACCAAGGTCAGGTTAAGAGAAAAGAAACTGATTCCAAGGGCAGCAGCACAATTGGATTGGCCTAGTCCCCAGCAAAATATTTTCCTTATCATGGTTCTGCTAAATAAGGTGTAGTAGAAGGTAACAACAGAGAGAAAACGTTATGGACACTGAACACAGCAAATTTTACTGGTGATTTATTATATATGTATTTTGATTGTTGCTATCCCACTGTTCAGCTTCTCTGCACAAAACCGCATTGTGGCAGACCCTGGTAATGGATTCCCTCCAGCAGACCCCTGCCAGTTCAGGTCATTGATCCAGACATATATGCTGGCTCAGAAGCAAGACTCTGCACTTACATCCTGCCACAAACATTTTCAGGAGTAAGCTATTTCACACTTTAGTGTTATTACCATTTTGAATATGTGTATAATGCAGCACTGTATTTCAAACAAACACCTACATAATGCTGCAGGTGTGACCCGTTCTAGCAGGGAGGAATGGGAGAATAGCAGCACAGAGTTAACAAGCTTTTTGTGGGAGCTTCCCACTAATGACTGCAATATTTTCAAGACACTATCACAGAATGCCACATGGAATGTATTTATATTAAGACGTATTTCATATTGCATTAAAAATAATCAACTTCACTTAAATCACACAGATACCTACCATATGCTAAAAAAGGTTCTGCACGTAGCAATGTAGAAGAAATCACTTTTTCTGTTCACAGAAAGAGGCTGTGAAGTTTTTCTAATCCATATGAAAAAACTGAAATATTGAACCAGTGGTTTTAGACATCTGTAGGCCAGAAAACAGCCCAACTTTCACAAGACATACAGAGCAACTTGCAAAATAGCTGACTTTACTTAAACAAACATGGGAACACTTTCAATTAGATAAAAAGTACTCATGTAGCAGAAGGCTTTTTTTTGGAAAGAGATAGAGCTGTCCAAATATTAGGTCAAAGATGAATCTAAAAACATCACCAAATGGAACAAGGAGCCTTCCTAAGTGTCTGTGGGTCTTATTTTATCATAGCTCCTTTACACATGACTTTGAATTTTCAGTTCAGCTGCACAAAACCACAAAACTGTGGTTTTGGCAGTCGTTTCAAGTCACACAAAAGATTTTTTTGAAAAACAGGGAGAATGTGCTTAACAGGTGTGGAAAAGCTCACTCCAAAGAAGCCAGAGAATGAGGTTTCAGGGGTGCAGACCTGAGCCAGCAGGAATGAGAAGCCTTGTCTCCTGCCAGGCATGGGCTGGACTGGGGCATAGCCTCATCTCCTCCCCAGAGTCACCCAGAGATGCAGACAGCAAATCCAAGGGCTGCTGCTCTTCCCTCCCTGTTCTGTTCCCTCCCACTTATGCAGGGAAAATGTCCTTGGCAAAACCCCAAGGCCTCAGGAGTCCTTCCTGACATGCTGTGAGAAATCTACACTCATGATGAGAGGCTCACCTCCAGGAGCTGTGGATGGGATAAAGCCCTCCCCATGGAGTGTTTAAATCAATTAAACTGGTTTCAGAGAGCATCTGTTGATCTTTATTCTTACCCATTCAGAAAACACTGGGTTCAAATGAAAAAACCCTTAACTTTATTATACAATTCAAAATCTGTTTTCAGAGTCTTTCTGAAGTTACCATTCTGTCAAGGGCACTCACTAAATTGTATTAACAGTTAAACATTTCTATAATCTAGATGTTTGCCACCATCTCCAGATTTACACAAAGTCCAAAGACTTTCAGTACTACATAAAATAATTAAAATTCTGTCTTAAAGACTCCTAATTGACATTTTTTTCTCTTTCTGAACTCCATTACAGAGAGGCTATACCTGAATTCAAGACCATTTATGATTGAAGAACACTGCTTAAAACTATTTGCCACTGAATTTTCCTGAACTCTACCTCAGCTCCTAATTTTGTTTTAAATTCTGCTGAACCTGTCTGAAGCCATGAACATTCTTTGCACTGGCTCATGCCTACACACACCTGCACGCCAGTGCTCACTCAGGGAACAGAAATTAGCATATTTTCAACCTTTGGGTGCTCCTTTCAGAGCAAAACATGAGCAGGAGTGCTGCTTGTTTTTTCCACACTTCATGGCATGAGACCTTTTCCAGCCTTCTAAGCCTTTTTTGTGTTTGAAGGTGTCCCTGAGTTTTTAACATTTCTGTCATACCAGTGGGGTGGAGAGGTGAGAACTGAACACAGCTCTCCAGGTGAGAACATACTCTTATTTATGTAATTGAATTGTGGTCACCTGGAGCTGTTCCTGATGGTAGGGTGGCTGACAGTCACTGCTGCTGAGCTAAGGTCTGTTTGTCCACAGTGGTGGCTCCCAGAGACTTCTATGCACTTTGGAAAATTATACCCTGTGTCTGTTTCTTCAACATCTTCACATAATTACAGATATCTCCACACAACGCTATTTGTAAGCACAGTGAAAGAGCTGTCTTAGGTAGAGAATCAGTATATTCATTGTAGATGTGTCCTGTAGACATGCCATTGGCATCTGAGGAATAATGCAGCTGCAGGGCAGACTGTTCCCTCTTACAGCCCAGAAAGCAACACTGAACCTCACCTGCCAAAACTGTGTCCCCTGTTCATCCTGCTTGTCTCGGTCAGGGAATGTTTCCTGAATCTTTTCACAGTTTGATTAACATTAATCTGAGAGTTATTCCTAGAAACTTAAATCAGCTTCTTCCTAGATCTAAACAAATTCATTAAGGAATGCTAGTTCTAGAGAGTGACTTAGTCCATCAAAAAAGCAATATCCTAAATAAAATGTTGATGGTTTGAAAGCTTGTTCTTTGTTTGCTTTTTAATTCTTGTCCAGAACCAAAATTTCAATTTCATGCAGAACAAAAAGTTATGGGGAAAAAAGGTTTTAGGACAATTGGGATACTTTTCATCCGTAGTTATCATGAGTTCATCCAAATATTCTTGCTTTAGAAGTTTTACTTTTGTAGTTGATGGAAACTATAATAGAATAGTAACTTTAAATGTTCATGTCATGAAATTAAATTGCAGTTATAAAGAAATGGTGCAGCATAATTAAAACTGCAATGTACAGATTATTCTATTTGACCCTTTTCATAAAAAATTTCATTGAAATTAACAAGTTCATGAGACAATGTGATTTTAATAGTTTTACTTCATTGTTTCTAAATCAGAAACCTGTTCTATGAAAAACACTTTAAAAAGCTTCTGCTTTTCTATGTTATATTTACCTCTTATTCTTCTGAAGTTTCCCTTAGTCAGTGTCCCTTCCAAAACTGAAGAGTTTTTTCTGTGTGTATCTGGCCTCTTTGTTTCTTTTGCAGCTTCTCTTGGTGGACTTCATTAGAAGTTATAAAAAGTCCACATGATTTTTATCTCATAGGAATTTATTAGTACATTCTAGAAGATTAGAGAGCCACCACCTCCTTTTGAAAAAAAAGTGCTGGTTTGACTCCATTTTGTTCTTTAGTGGGTTTTTGTTTGTTTTAATTTTAATTAAAAAATTCAAAACCTGTTATGCCAGATTTTCTACGTCATTCGTATTGAAAGGTAAATACAGCTTATTTCATTAATAAACATTCAGTTAAATTTTCCAGTTTCAGTGAAGTTATGAGTGCTTCAGCTCAACCTATTCTCTTTAAGCCTCCTTAAATGTGTTGATGGTTAGCTTCAGTATGAAGTTTTCTGGGACAACTCTACCTCAAAAAGCAAATCATTCTTAACATCTTAACATGTTTTCTGAGCAGAAACATCACATGGATTTTTAAAATTATTTTTGTGGAAGCCAATTTAGTCGATCAATTTTGCCTACCCAAATTTCAGATGCCACCAGCTTTCATACATTCAAAGGCTGAGCTCTGCTGTCATGTTCAGTACTGTTTTTTAACCAGGGTAGGAGCACTTAGAGCAAATCAGAAGCCTAAGCAGTGTTGAGCTCCTATAGGCACTATGGAAAAGTGGAAATAAGAAATACATAGGCATAGAATAATTTATATTAGAAAGATCCTTTAAGGTCGCCCAGAGATAGGATAATAATGATAGTGTCTTCTTGAAGTTAACAGGAAACTTCCTCAAAGCGTCATGGGAAGACTGTCAGAAAAAAAGAAAAATTTACCAGCAAAGAGGATGAATAGCACAGAACTATAATTATTTAAGATGGGAAATCACCTAGTCCAATCACTTCCAAAAAAAAGCAGCAATAACCTGACAGCATGACTTGCTTTGCACTTGTGCAAGTGTCTGGGCAATTGCAAAGGGATCACAGGGAGGATGACAGAAAAAATTGCATATACACTGCAGATGTCATTCTTTATTAATCTCATTATTCTGTAATTCTAAAAATTATGCACATTCCTACCTATTTATTAATATTTTTTTAAGAACAGAATTGAGCTTCATGGGAAAGAGTGTCTTTGAGGACACCAGTAACTCAGAGTGGGAGCTGACATTAGATAGAAATACCTGGGTGAAGTGGTGATCTCACCTCATCACCTCATTAACTCCCAGGAATAAATTCAGCATGGGACAGTGAACACAAAGACTTTATGGAAGACTTGTATTGTTGTGATAAGATGTTAGGATGATTTTTTTCTTCTAAATTTATTTTCTTTACATTCTTACATGGTGTTGTCAGTCATAATCTATAATATAAGGTAAAATAAAAATGTCTCAAGTTCAGGAATTTGAGAGTGAGAAGAGAAAAAGTAGGGAGGAAGAGAAACTTTTTCTACTTTCACCAATGCTTTTGACTAATAAGACCCAAGACAATTAGGATCTGATGTTCTGGTGTGTTTTTGTAGGGCTCCACTGATGCAGCCAGAAAGAGTTCCATTCCCTCAGCTCCCTCACTGCTGCTTGTAGGAATGGGGAGGCACCAGCCTGAGAAGCTGCCCTCATCCTCTGCTCCCACCTTTCCTGTACTTTGCCAGTCTATGCAGAAAGCTGGGAGGAAACGTGTTCTCTTTTATTACCCTGGGGAAACACAGAAGACAGTTGACACTGTGTACTTTGGTATGAAAATGGGCACAAGCACCTTTTCACTGTGCAGTAAGAGAAACTCTCCTCCATCTCTGCCTTTCGCCCCACTCCACCTTTCTGTTCTCCCAACAGTGCAACACTCAAAAGAAAGTCTTCTTCTTTATTCCTTCCTTAAGCACTTGCTACTGCAACTGTCTAATAAACTAATTAGTGTGGTGTTCTTTAGAAGAAGTGCTGCACTGCTCTGCCACAAAAGAGTGGTTTTATTATATGGAGAGAAATATTAATTTTCATGCTTTATGTGTTTAATGGTGACAAGGATGATGACCTTATATTTTCATGGTGTTTCTCTACCCAAAGGACCTCAGCTTTCTCTATAAACCAACACTTCAGCTCTATGCAGAGCTGGGTTTCTCTCCTATTAAAGTGTGATCACTCAGCAATGAGTCCAGCAATGATGCAAAACATTCCATTCCTCTGGACAGAAAGCATAGCCTGCCTAATTCAGCTGGAAACAGCAGCTGGGAGGCAGGAGATGAGGAAGGTGGCCATGAAGAAGAGCATTTTTTGCTGCCAAAAGGATCCAGATCTGCTTTCACATGGAATACAACTCTGCAAATAAATTTGGTGTGAGTCACTTGTGTAAAGGGACAGGGCATTTGTCTCCACAGCTTAATGACTTGCTTTTGGGCCTCCCACCATGGGGCATGGAGTATGTGTAAGGTACATCCCTAGTAATAACTGGATTCACTTTGAGCTTCAGCAGGGGAGGAAGCAACAATGATCAAATAAACTGCTCACCACCAAATATTTGCTCACCTTTGATTTGGAAAGAAGAACATGGGTTTAGTGTGAGTTGACACCCAAAACAAAGAAGTTTCACCTTAATATTCAGGGAAGAAGTGAATTTTTCCAGGTGGAAAACTGCAGATTTCTAGATGCCTGATGGAGCTAATACCAGGCCAGCTTTCACTGCCTTGCCTGAACATTGGTTGAGGGAACACAAGGAGATAAGGCTGATTAGTGAATTTGGCAGAAACCCCACTCCCAGCCAGAGCACCTTTTGGGGAGGGGGTTGTAGTCATGGGCATCCTTCAATAAACATGCAAACCACTGGACATTGGGGGAAAATAAGGTGGTTAAGGAAATGACCATGATTGTAAACTTATTTTAGACCTTAATTTTCTTTGGTTGTGCCTCTAGATTTTTTTTGAGGGAAGTATGTGTGAGCTGTAGCTACACCAGGTGCTGAGCCTGTTGGGTCAGTCAGGCACATCCAAGCTGGATGTTGAGGTGGAACAGCACAAAGTAAAATGCAGAATGCCAAACTGGTTCCAGCAGCAGGTCAAATATCTGGACAGCCAGCAGACACTCTGCTTTGTGATGATGATGATGATGAGACTGGGCTGCTGTCAGACACACAACTGGAGCACTACCATAAGGCATTGTAGTTTAGGTGTCACATAGCAGCAGGAAGGGGCACAGTCATACGGGGAACCAGGGTGTGATAAAAGGGTGAGAGGGATTTGAAAATGGGATGTAACACCCAGGGAAGTGTGATTCTGAGGTGGAGTTGAAGATTACACTACCCCTGCAAATAGTCTGTCATCATCTCCCTTCCTGGAGAGCTGTGCAGCTGGGCTGGGGAGGATTGGTGCAGCCACAGAAAGCGACAAAAAAAAGCTAAATGCACAATGTCTTGCAGCATCCTGGAGGCTGCACACCACACAGTTCCCACGTCCTGCACTGTATTTAATTCCAGTGTCCTTCTACACTCACAGGATGGAGCTGGTAAGACCTTGCATCCTTTCTGAAGCAGCCCAGCTGCACTGCCTAAGGAACGAGATAAAAAACAGTGAAATCATTCAAACCCCACCCACAGCTGTCAAGCTGGCTGTGGATATGTGGCCACATCCTCTCCCACACACAGGGTGTGCAGAATGGGCTGTGAAACACAGAGTCCTGGGTCCCTGGGGTCTCTGCCACCACCCACCCTCTGCCTCCCCAGGGATCAGATGAAGATCCCAGCTGGAGGGAGATGCCCCAACCATTGCAATTAAAGTTGCTGTGGAAAAGGAAATACTGATCTGGTTCTGTAGTGCTTTAAGTGAGGTAACCCTCCCTCTCTCTTGGTGTAAAGAATGAGGTGACCCCACCAAGGAGGGGAACAAAATCACTTTTGCGTCTGAAGAGGCAGTTGTATGTTGTGCCAGACCTGGAATGTAGGGATCAAGATTATTGAAAAGGCCTGCCTAAAAAAAGACAACATCTTTAAATATTGCCCTTTGCCTGCTGAAAACTGAGTACAATCAAGCATCCTACATGTCTTCAGCTATGAGAAGCTGATAACTAGTACCTTGGCTAGGAAGTGCTAAGCCACTTCAGCTGTGCTGATGGTTCAGCTCTCAGGGTGATCTTAGACTGAGGCACAGCCTCTGCTGTAAACATTTCCTAGTTCACTTTTTTTTTTTTTTTCCTCAGTAAGCCCTGAAATCTGGCTGCTGTTTGCAAGACCCAAAGCTGAAAGGCAAGGCAGCATGTTGCTTCATTGATAGATTTATGTTTGGAGTTTCAGCTTCTTCTGTCAAATAAAGCAAGTCGTGTACATGAAAGCAGGTCCTGTCATACAGCAAAGAAATCTAAAGTCCAGGAGAAAAAGGCACATAGTCCCTTACGCTATTTTTTTCCCCCTTCAAAGTTCTATATTGATTTTATCAACCTCTCCCTAGACAGAAAATTGTGACAAGGAAAAAGGTGCACTCAGATACACTTGTATTTTACAGCAACATCTACCCCTGACTTTTTTCTTTTTTCAGTGGGTTTTTTTCCCATTCACTCTCTCTCCTTCCGTGTTGTCTGACATTTAGCAGGTTTCAATGTTGCTGTTTTGTTTGGCACTGGTGAGTAGCAATTGGGGGTGTGCTTGATGAGATAAGTGACTCCAAAACTGACACAGGTGATTGAACTGTGTAACTGGGCTGACAGGGAAAGAGCTCTTGCCCAACACAAACAGACTACACATTCATATTATAAAATTACTTGAGTGGTGATATTAGGAAGAAATTTTTTATTACATGAGATTTCCACAGGTTTTGCAAATGACTAGCAAACTTGACAGCTGGCTATCTTGCATCTTATACATTTAAAATTAAAAATCCAGTGTGAAAATATGCCCTGACATTAATGATGGCTCTATGCTCAGCAGTTTATCATTTGTAATGCAATAAAAGAGGATCAGATATACACAGGCATAAACTCTGCCACAACTGATAATGTAAAACATCCCTTGTACCATTTGCCTTTCCTTTTGGCAGTATACAAAAGACACAGAAATGAACAATACGTGCCTAAACAAAGAGGACCTTGAAAGCAGTGCATGTCAGATGTTTACTCTAAGTCTTTCTTAGGGGGCTGAGTGGATTTGCTGATAAACACAAGTTACTTTGTGGGTAGGCAGTTGTGAGACAGAAAATGTTTTCAGGAATCAGACATCTCTTTTAAAGGCACAGTGTTGTTTTTTCTGGTATGCACAGGAAGTTTCAAATAATACTTTTTCATGGGATATGAAATGCTCTCTCCTGAGCAGTGTAAAGCATAACGTGCTGTCGAAACAATGCCTTTTCTATCCACTTTGTGCATATACCCTCTTTTCATTACACAATGAATCTGAGCTTGTCTGGGACCAAAATGAGATCAGAAGAGCACCTATGGAGTTTGGATAAGCAAACCTTCGATGTGCTGAAGAAAGATCTACTTGAGACAACTGGGAGGTGTTCCTTTGTTAGCTTTCACTCGAATCTAAGTTTGAAACATGGAATCTTTCAAAAAGGTTATGTCAAGAATTTGGTCTTATATATTTTAACCATTATTATTCATTGCTGAGTTTACATCCAGTCCAACCAGAGACAGCAGAAGAAAAAGCACCTAAACAAACAGAAAGAGCCTTGGGAATTCAGTAATGGGTACAGAACGTGCAGGTTCTGTAGTCATTCTTTAGATTTGTGCTCAGATGTGTTTTCTATTTGCCTGTCAAAGAATATATACTCTCCCTTTGGACTGCAAATTATCTGAATCTGGATAAAATCATTTAAAAATGCCCTTCAAAACACTGAGCCTGCATTTGAAATGAATGTGCAATGGAAAAGCTCAAGAAGAGGATTTAAAATTTAACACTTAACCTAAGTACAGAGGAACCAGAGCATAGCAGACATCCTGTTGTGGATCTTCTTTGCTCCCTTTCCTGACTTCTCAGCCCTTCCTTTCCAGTGAGTCACCACCACCTACAAGCATGAAGATGCAGTACATATCTAACCAAACAAAGCCAACACAACCAACATAATCCCTGCAGGGAGGAAACTTACTTCCTGGGAGTGACTGCTGTCTGCTCCCAGGTGTCACAGCACACTGTCCTTCCTACACTGCAGCATTTCACAAGTACTCCCAAGAGGTTTTTCTATTTTCCCTGTGACTCCTGCCACTTTTTGCATGAATGTTAAGTGAAGCACGTCATGCAATCACGTTGCTGTAAGCATACATGCAGACTGAAACAAGATGATTAACATGGTTGCTCCACAAATATTCATTACTCCTTGACAGGAATTCTCAGTTAGTGATCTTAGAGTGAATGCAATCATTCCAATTAAAGGCACAGAGCATAAAAAACAGGAACAGCACAGGTAGGTTCAACACCCCTGAGTGTTGCATCTTGTCTCCAGCTCCAGATTGCATGGGCAAACCCTTAACAGCAGCTTCTGAGCAGAACTTGAAAGTGTCAAATAACTAGCACTAAACAACAAACCATTATTTTGTTTGTCAAATATTTGCATTATGTCTGGAAACCAATATTACACTCCGCTTGCTCTGATCATGCCTGAGGGAAGAGAGGCACTAAGCATCATGCTTGGAATAGTCACCTCAGCATTAAGGTACTGCAGGACACCCTTCCTCTTTCCAGCTTTTCTGAAAAGCTGCAAACAGCAGTGCCCAAGCTCTGTTAGCCATCAAGGGGGCCCAGGGCACGGACTGCTCCAGCAGTGAGTGGCACAGCTGGTTCCTGGGTATAGTGTAACTCTCTTCATCCTTGGAGCACCCCAGCCTCTAAAGTTGGCTGCAAAGGATCATCCCAAATGTCCCCTTTGCAACTGATGCTGACACAAAGCCCGAGGCTGAGGAAAGCTGGGAGTGTTATAGAAAACATGGGAGGGAAGAGAAAGGTCAATGACACAGCCCAACTGAGAAATAAAAATGAATGTGCAATACATTGCACATGGGGTTTAGTTTGTAGAGCACCCTCCCAGCAGCTACAGAAAAATACAAATTTTAAGTCTGTGTCGAGCTCTGAGGTTTTTGTCTCAAAGACTCCCAAGGAACCCAATTAGTACAATTTAAAGGGTTAGAAAACATCTTGTCCTGGCAAAACTGATCACACGTTTAAAATGTATGATTTATTTGCAGGCTTGTTTCTATTGGTTTTGTGATTAGGTAGCTATTTAGTTTGGAATAACAGTTTTCTTCCTGTGTTCATTCTCCAGTAAAGTCACTGTCTTGTAGCTACAACACTCAGTCTACTAAACATTACAGTTGTGTCCCAAATTCTTTTACAACAGGGTGTGAGCAACAGAGGATAGTGTTACATAAACCTCTGAATGCTTTCTGTCAAACCCACTCATACCTTTTGATTTCCATGTCTGTTGATAACCTCTCCAGCCTTTCCCAGCCTGGGACTTCTTGACTCCTCTCCTTGTCTCCTGCATAAGGCTGTACTGTTTCTTTCTCTATCCATCCCTTGCTGTCCCTCAAGAGCTCACCCTTCAGATATTTATTCCTATGCTTGTAGTCATTCCTATCCTACCAAGAGACCTGCTTGTCTTTGGATCAGATTATACCTATATCACCCATACGACTTGGACAAAGACCCAAATGCATCAGCTGGATGCCCTATTTCTTCCTGGTCCATTCTCACTCAGAGTGACTTCCATCATCCATCCTGTGGAAACCTCATTTGTGTTTTCCAAATATGGACTTCACCTTCCTCAAAATAAATCTACCACTGCAGCAGAAATACACATAAAATAGTCTTGCTTTGGCTCAGCCACGGGTCTCTGAAGCAACCAGGCAGAGATCAGTGGGAGTGGCAGTGTCCTGAGGGAACAGCACTGGACGTGGTTCTGGCAGGGCTATGCCACAGTGGGGATTCATGGTGTGCCAGATAAAATCTCCAGGATCTGGTGTCTCATCCAGTTCTCATTAACATGTGCTGGGAGTCCTGTCACTAGCTCAGAGAGAAACTGGGCCAAGTCTTACACCCTTTCAAAGTTATTTAAAATCTTGTTGCTGTCGGCATCCATTTGCCATGCTTCTAAATGTCAGGATTTAAAGTTGCTTTACTCAGATGTTCTCACTAGCTTTCCATGACATATTCCATTTCATACCAATTCTAATTGTGCTGTTCTATAAGGATGTATGTTCTACAGGATCCATCATCATGTCCCCTTCTAATGGAATCAAGCACAAAATTCAACAAGATATTAAAATTCTCTCTGCTAAAAATATGAATTAAATTCCTCCCACATACTCCCACTCTAATGTTTCTCTAAAATCTATTTATCTTAGTCACGACCTTAGAAGCATGAACAGAATGTGGCAAATATTTCACAGTGTAAGAATGTGTCTAAACTTTGGAAAAAAGTTGATAAATCTGAAAAAGTATAATTTCCACACAACATTCTGGTTTTATACAGTGATAAGATAATAAAGATGCCAGAGAAGGTATTACTTTGTATTTTACACTTTACCTGAAATGATTTCTCACTGCTAATTTTGATTGAGTATTGCAAGTTCTAAGTGTTCTCAGTCCGTCAGTGGAAGCTGAGCATCATCAGTTCTTGCTTGTCAACTTTAGATAATTTACAGGACTAAGCCCTTTAAAAAATCAGGAATTTCCAACTGACAAAACTGTCCATTTAGGGTAATTTTCTGCTCATATTCACACTAAGTTTTTCAGTATCCTCAAGAATAACAGGACAGTGCACTCAGGAAATGATAATAAAATGGCAACACAGAGGAGGAGTGTTCTTAATTGTGTTTCGCCATTTTATTAAAAATCTGAATAACAATAAATAGAAAAGACAAAGAAATATCCAAAACAAATAGGTTACTTTAACATTGTCTGACTGTACTAGAACTGATTGGAACTTTCTGGAACATTCTTTACTTTTTCTTCAGGGATGAACAGTAAACAGTAAACAGTCTTAGATGATGCTATGATTAAGTTTGCATTCAAAACAAAAGTTGAATTGCCCAAAGCAAAGAAAAAGATTGCCAGTATAGGACCATCCCTGTGTATGTTTTGGGAGAGATCCAAGAATGTGTTCTGGAAAAAAAGATGGTGTGCCAGAGAAGTTCAGTCCTGGTCATGCATTCCCTAAACTCTAGAAATGTGTAATCTGAGATACCAAAAATATGTCATAGGCATTTTCAGTATTTATTGATGCCATTTAGGAAGCATGAGGTCAGAGGCAATAAACTTGCTACATAATGTTGTTCAGTGTTACTGCATATGGCAAAAAAGAACTGACTGTTTTCCACACTAAATGGCAGTGTTGATTACACCATATAAAAGTGCTGAACCAAGTAATGATGCCTATTTTGTTTACATTTCTGGTATAAGTCTAGAAGATGAACCAAATTACCATGCTTCAGAAGAAGAAACTTATTTTTAAATGCATTTCTTTTTAATTTGTAATTGTCTCTTTGAAGGGCTTTCTCTACAGGGGATCACATAGAAATTAATGTAATTCACACTCCATTCAGGGGAGCAATATACCATCAGCACATTAACGTCTTTTTTGTTGACATGAGTCAGAGAAAAAATGCAAGCCACATGCCTCTCACTCACCCAAAGTCTGTAGCTACATGATTCTGATGAGTTCACTCCAAAACATCTATCTTGAGAAAAGGTGTTTGTTATACCTGCACCTTGAAAAGTGTATCTCAGGAGAGTTTTTGAAAGATCCCTTCCAAAACTACGAATAACCCTCTAGACTGAAAATTTACACTCTGGAATTGGTTTCTGTAAGAGCATTCTCTCCTGAACAACACCTCAAAGTTTAGTTTTTCTGCAGTCATCCATCATGCAGTAACTGTCCTCCTCATATCAATGTTTTTCTCAGAAAAAAACCCAAAACCCCACTACAAAAAACCCCACCAACAAACAAACAAAAAACCAAAGCAACGTGTATAATTAAATAAATTTTGGTCCCAGATATTAAGTCACAGCTCAAGAAGTGCAGAATGTTTCATCCAATAAATGTTTTAGCTCTTCTCCAGGTATGGCATTCAATCTAATCTACTTTTCTAAGGAAAGTTCAGTTCAGGATATTGTGTCTGATTTTTCACAGATTATGTAGATAGGCTAGACCTAGCTTTAAAAGAAAACTGCCAAGGCTAATATCAGTAAGGCTAGGGTAGGAAGGAATATAATTAGTCTTCAAATTTAAATCCTGCTCTTTTTTTTGCTTTTTTTATTTGTTTGTTTTTTTGGTTGGTTGGTTGGGTTTTTTTGGGTTTTTTTTCATTTTTTTAATTAAGTAGATGCTGGCACTATTTGACATCTTCCTTCTCTCTCAAAGTACACAACTCCACCAGCCAGCAGCCCATGGGGCGTGTGCAGGATGCACAGACATGCATCCTGTTCTGGGAAAACCTTCCTTATAGCTCAGTCTTTCTGAGTCTCTCTTTTTATGAAGACACTGAAGAGCACAGAGCCTAAGGTGTAGCCCTGAGGAACACCCCAGTGACAGCACTTGATGTCACCCCACTCACTGTAACTCTTTGTGCCTGACCCACAAGCCAGCTGCTCTCCCATCACATGATGTGTTTATCCAGCCGAGTGCTGGGCATTTTGTCCAGAAGGAGTTGATGAAGCCTTCCGAAGGATAGTACCTTGCCATATTACATTGACATTCTACTTTTTCAAAGCATCTTCCCTAGCTGCCAGGATAACACTCAATTTTAGCTTTATTTTCCAAGTTATCTGTTCTATTGAGGTGCTTTTAGAAAATCAATTAAACATACTTCATCTTCCCCCCGGTAGTTTGGTATGGAAAATACTGAAGAGAACTGAACCAAGGACTGACTGCTGCAGAACCTCATCACCTAAAATTTGTTTTAGTAGCACCTCCTGTTTCTTGTCACCCTGATAATAGTGCCCCCATTTTAAGGGCTGCCTCACTCAGGTCATTCTTAGTCATGGTAGAAGAAAGTCATACAAATTGGCATGAAAATCTCCCTAACATAAAAATACTGAATTATTCCTGATTCTCTGCCTGAAAACTCTTCATCAAGTGGACTGACTAACAGACATTGCTTACTCTTGACAGATCTATGCTTCTGTCTATGCACCAGTACTTAAAAACCTGTGTTATTTTTTTCAACACTTTCGAAGAACTAAGAACAACCTGGGAGCTCCATAGTTCTGAACTCCTTATTTTACCCCAATTCACAGGGATAGATATCTTGATCTTGCTTACTGTTTGACTTTGCTTTTTACTGCTTGCTTACATTTTCCAGAGCAGGCTGTTTAAACACTGAGACTACAGCCAACAGCTCTTTTATTTCTCTCTGACTATGGGTCACTGAGCCCAGGAAGTGTGAAAACATCTGATTTATGTGAAAAAACCCAATCTTACATACTTTCAGACTCATTGTTCATGAGCATTGCCTCCTGTCAATTCTTCATAGGGTGAAGCATGTTGGAATTATATTGGCTGAGGAAAATAATGTCCTGTGGCAGTCAGTATCAGCTTGCTCTGGTGATTGACAAATTTTGTTCCACAGGAGCTCTCTAATACCAGCTCTACCTGTAGTTTGATTATAATCAATAGATATCATGATATGCCTGTAAAAAGTGCTGTTTGATTGCCTTTACATGAAGGCAGTACAAAAATATCTCTTAATTCAAAGTATCAAAATATGAGTCGAGAAGCTGGCAGATAAATTATTAGAATAGAGTCTTCGTGCTGATAAACTTTTGAACTTTCATTGAACTTGTATATTAAGAATAGGCAGTTTTTCCAAGAAGAAAATTCACTAGACAACCTACAATTTTTCTTTCATATATTTAAGAAAGATGTTCAATCTGGTAAGAAAATAATAGTAATTTATGCCTTTGATAAGGACTGTAGTTCTATAGTCAGAGAGAATCAGCCATCATCATCAGCTGCTCTCTGAGTCACAGTCCTATTAAAGAGGTAGATACCACCTTAACTGGATGGAGCCTCAATATTTTGGGTTCAGTGACCAAGAAGTTTCCACCTCCCTGTGAAAAGAAAACATCACTACCAGCCCCTTGCCAAATCACACCTGCCTCAACACTTGGCACAAAACTATCAAATCCTCCTTCCTCCTCTTCTTCCTCTTTATATTCCTTAAAATGAAACAGTCATATCCCCTCATGCAGGAGTAAACAGCTCTGGGGACAGCTGTCTTGTTGCAAGTCCACCTTCCTCAAGCTGGGAAAATTTGAGATCCAGCATCCTGCTCTAAATAAACTGATATAAACTAAAAATTTGTATATAATCCATGATAGAGGTGATTTTTTACTACTAGTAAAAGTTGTAGTGAAGTGAAGTCTTCCTTCCTGCTGTGAAGGAAGACTGGACCCATTAAAAAGTATCATCTGTCAGTGCACAGGACACAAACTGCAAGATTTCATGATGGTCTTTGTTTCATCCTACTTAAAACACAGCACAAGGAAATGAGTCAAGGAGAAGGACATATGTGAAGGAATGATTTGCAGAAGAGTTATCTCATCTGGCTATTTTGGGTATGAAGTCATGTCATTTTGACTCTCATCCCTTAAAATCCTGTAAGCCATGAGACCCACAGTTGGGCAGCTATGTTCAGGTGAGGGTGTCACCTGTGGAGGGTATGAGCATGAGTTACTGGTTCATCCTGTGAAAACCAGCAGACTCTGGAACAACAGGAGTTCTGTTTCCCCCACTTCCTCTGGGTCCAGCTTGCCACCACAGTTCAATGAGGTTAGAAGGAATTTGGGGGAATATGAAAAGCACTGACTGCTAATCATAGCCCTTTGCTGGTCTCATTGGCCCTTTTAGGGAAAGGAGGTGATGAATGATCCCAGTCTGGGTACAGCAAGACTTTCCTATCTCCTGTTTCCTAAGCACCATAACTGAGGTCTGCTTCTGCAGTTAGCCCACTCCACTCCCTCTGATCTGTTGCTTTTCATCTGTTGCTTTTCATGCTTTTCATGCTTTGTACATGAGAATCCCACTCTGAATGCTCTGGTGCTTTGACGCAGACTCCCATGCCCCTCTCTCTCTTCAGAAATATATCCTTTTCCATCCTCATCTTTCTGGTCCAGTTATTCAGTAATTCCCACCTGTGACCTCAAACAGAACTTTTTCAAAATGAAAATGTCCCACTAGCTTGAACAGCCCTTGAATCAGTTCTGTGTTAACCATTTTTAAGGTGCTGAGGGTTGCCCCACTTAAAGAAGCCTTCTGCAGCTTACAAAAATCCCCTGCAACAAGCATTACACAGCCTGCTTTCTTCTGTAATTAGAAATGAAATCACATAATGATTTTTAACCTTTTTTTTTTTTTTTGCTTTTAGAAAGAAATGTTGCATAAATTTCTGTGAGGTGAGAGGTGTGAGATGATATTAATCTGGGAGAACAGCATTCCATGCAGGTGGATTAGCCATTCTAAGGATGCTGAGCACAGAAAGAGAAAGCAACACTGCCAGCATGGGAGCATGTGTATCCTGACCCAGAGGCGTGGTTGATGAACTCAAAACTTTTGAGTGAAAAAAGCCTCTGATGAAGGTGGTCCCATGGTGATGCTCTTCCAAAGACCTCTATGCTCTTCTCCCAAAATGATTTCTCTTTGTTCTGATCAGTCTCTTACCTGTCTTATCTGTGCACTGCAGAAAGGGTTCACAACTCTGCTGCTTCTGTGAGTTTCTTGAAAGGGCTCATATCAGAGATCAGCCCTGGCAAGGAGGCCAAGGGGCTCACCACAGACTGCAAACACTGAGCAAACACCCTGACCCACCAAAAGTGGGTGAACACCTGCAAATCACCCGCAGGTAATGGTTCCTGTACAGTGCTGAACACTACCCGCCCTGTGCTGGGCCCACAGGGAGAACTCTGCTGTGCACAGGATCCTTTCCCAGCACCTGGAAACACTCCCAGGCACAGTCGGTTTTACCCTGCAGTAATGTTTTTCCTCTTTCTCAAAGCTTCATGTGCAATCATTGACAACTGCTTCACTCTGGATCTCCCCAAAAGTGACATCTTTAATACTTTACTGTTAAACCTGATCACTGCTGGCCAGAAAGCAAGTTGCAAACTCTGCTGAATATTCCCCCAAAAAGTATTTCCCCAATGTTAGCTCTGTGGGTAGGAGACAGGCTGACAGTACCTTTTATACTGTTTTTCTTGCCAAGTGTGTTGCCCTAACAGTCTCATGGCAAGGTTAAAGGCTAAAAACACTCATACAAACTGAAGTTTTCCTGCTACTGGCACAGAGAGCATCTTCCTTCTTCATTCAGTCATGGGTTTAAGCATTACTGTCTAGCACCATTTATCCAAAATGTTCCTGCAGGACAGTTTTTCACTGGAAAATAAGAAGAAGTTGGAATCCAAGCCTTCAGCAAGGCTGTGAGTGGGTGTGCCATGTGAAAGACAATGCAAGGGAAAAGTCAAACCCAGAGGGAAACCTCTCCCCTCTCAAAAATTAAATAATTTCTGCCTTATCTAAGTAAAATTATATAGAATGGAGTGGAAATAAAATGTTCTTTCAGTTTTTTCTTAAATTTTACTTTTGAAGCCAAGTCAAACAAAAATATTAGACAAGCCATCCTTTTTTCCTGGTTGCAGTTCTGTTACAGAGTTCCTCCCACTTGGACAGTGGAGAATGAAAGTTTGACTACTCTTTGCATGCCAGCTGATGTGCAGAGATGCTCAGGAAAATATCCTGGGCACAAGTGTGAAGACTTGTTTATCATTCTATCTGTAAAGAGTTTGAAGTGAGGCAAGTCTATCAGCCTTGACTTTCCAATAGAAAACATGAGAGTATGAAAGAGTTGTACACATATAACATCTGCCTCACAGAACATCCCTACCAAAGACAGACTTTGGCCATCCTCTCCTATTCTAGTAATTTTATTATCTCCATTCTCCTTCTTCCAACATTTTTCCCCAAGGAAATCACAATTAGGACATTTCTTTCTGCCTCCTTCAAACTATCCTCAAACTCCAGACCTAAAAGTCTTTTCCCTTTAACAATATTGAGTACTCTGATTGCAATATGTACTATACATGCAAATTTTAGTGATTAGGTTGAAATTGGTTTCTCCTCGAAGGTGTCCCTTGAAGCAAAAACCAATTTCTATGTAGCAGATCAATAGCACATGGGAAAGCATTGCTAAATTGAGTACTTACCTTATTGAGTTTGCTGGCAAACTTAAGTACAGAAGCTTCTAGACAAAGGTATACTGGAGAGAGTGATAATAATGTGGCAAAACCCTCATCTGAGACTGTGATAGCAACTTGTTTTAATCAGATTGTGTGGAAAATCAATTTAAATCCTAAAAAATACAGAACTCAAACCATTTGGTTCTCACTTAAACTGTGCAGTCATTAGCAGGTTTAGGTCGTAGCAGAGATTATCTCTAGCTTTCAGAAGTCAATAAAAGAGATGTGAGAGTAAAGAAGGTACTAAAAGAAAAAAATAATTGCCTTTTTTTCCTTCAGAAGGTAATTCTAGTTCACTTTTACAAATCCATATGCTGAGGCCAAAAACACAGGAATTTCTGTATTACCCTAAATGAGATCAGTGCAGCCTGGAGCCACAGAATGCTAGCTAAGGCACCAACAGCTCACTTGGCTTCCTTACATAACACTAGACCAAAGTGGGTGAATCAGACACCAAGTCAGGAGGCTCAGAATTTTCTATTCTCAGCCCCTTTCATAACTGTTCTCATGGCTTTTGGCAGATCCTTCATCTGAACTGAAGGATGGCTTGGACCAATGTTTTTAAACAGAGGGGCTAAGAGCTATACATTTGATTTTTAGTCATATTACATCTGTGGCACCAAAGAAACAGTATACCTCTGAACTTTAGTTGTTTATTTTGAAGTTTAAGTATGGATTTCTACAGCAAGCTCACACTCCCAAGTGTGGAAGTGTGTACTTCTACCTTCTTATCTGCAGATCTGGGGGAATGTATGAAATAGCCATGGGCATGTAGCACACACTGTGGGAGCAAATACCACACCTAATCCTTCTACAGGGCTACAAACAAGCTTTACAATATCATTGCATGGAATAACTGGAATTGCTGGCCTGAGAGTCTTTCCCAGATTGGTATTCTTTATCCAGTCTGAACAGTCTAATGATGCTCACCAGAAAAATCACTCCTGCATCCTCTGGTTTGGACAAGTCCTCATCCTCACGTGGTGCAATGAGTCAAGATGGGCACACATATGGACCCCAGACAAATGTGTCCCATTTCACAGGTTCCACTGCAGCATATGGAGGACATGGTACTACAGCCCACAAGACATCAGAAAAATTCTCCAAAATCTAGGGAAAAAAGATATCTTGAGGCTGATTCAGCCTGCAGTTGAGAAACCCAGTTACATATAGTTACAGCAAGGATTTCTGAAAAATCTCCCTTACTTGCCGTATGATTTGCTGTTGCAGACATATGCAGACATATATGTAGCTTAACTTTTGTAGGATTATCCTCTCCAATGCTCTTCCTCCATTCTGTGTTAGTGCAACATGTGCAAAAAGCAGTGACATTTCCCTATTTCAGACAGAATTACAGTGAAAAAGGCATGGTGCTGTCCAGAAGCTTCTCTGTAGAAAGAGAAGTACACAGTATGCAAAATAGGTCCGGAATGTTCAACAAAAATTATTTTCATCAGAATCTAGGAAAGACACAATGACCTGCTGATTTATACAATCTCTGCTGTTTGCCAAGTTCCTGTCTTGTTCAAAGTCCTGCTCTGGTAAACTTTTCCTTATTTATAGGAGTGAAACAGCACCATCATGAGAAACCAAGAGAACTGTATTTGTGATACAGCTTCAGACATCTGGGAAATTACAAAAATAATACTTGAGAGCAGGTACATAGTACAAATGATATTAACATGAGAAAGGAGAAAAATATCTGCCTTGGTTAAATTTAGAGACTGTGAGGAAAGTTAAATAACTTCAGATGTTGTGAAGTCCAGCTTAAGATGCTCAGGGGACAGGCTGAGTTATTATCACTATTCCTGCAGACTCCCCAGTTATGATGAAGAACCAGAATTTCCAAAAGGACTTTTAAAGAAGGAGAAAGGGCAAGGAGAGACAGGTGTGCTTTGCTTCAGCACCTGCACAAAACACTGTAATGCAACATTTTTAAAGGAGGCATGAGCATGATTCGAGCTGGGTGTACCTTGCATTGTAGGAGTTTATAATTATTCCCATAAAGAACCAGAACAGACCCTGACAGAGCAATACATGTGTCCTCAGCTTGTACATCAAGGAAAGGCTTTAATAATTCTGCTAGGACTTGGTCATGGCTTCTGGGTTTGTTTCCTGTGTCCCCTCTGTTTCACATCCCCTCTGTGTTTGTCACTGAGTACATGCAGGAAAGCGACTAAACTCCACAGAGGACAAGCTGGAAGGAAATCCTCCAGGAAGCTCCCTGAGCCCACTGCCATCAGCATTCTGGCTGCAGACCTCAGTGCTGGGTGTGGGGTCATGCAAGGGCATGACAGAGCTGCACCACGCAGCATATGTGTTCAATCAAAACAACTCGTATTTTGAGTACTAAATACTTAAAACAACTAACACAAGAACAAGTTGTACCTCATGAATTATTCACAGCAGTTTGGTGTTACTAAAAGAGAATATTTGATAAACTGTGTCTTGTTTATGGACAATTTGTAATCAGAAAGAGATAAAAATCACCAGTACATTATTCATTTCAAATTGTTTTTTCACTTCTAGTGTCGGGTTATCTGAGCTGTTTCCTCACACTTAGAGCTCCTCCCCAAAGATCTCCCCAGTGCTGTTCCAGAGAGTCCTGTGCACCCAAAGAACCTCATCCCCCCTCTCTCATGTGAAGTCCCTGGTGAATCACAGAGCCAGGGAGCCATTCCCCAGTGCCAGGGCAGTGCTGTGGCACTGATTGCTCCCTCTGCAGACCTGATCTCCCCAGGGGAATGGAGTTTGGGAGCAGGGGAAGGAAGGCCCAGCAGCATGGTGGAACTCAAGGAGAGAACAAGAGAGCAACTCCCTTTCCCACCCTCTGCTGCTCCTCCACTGACAGAAAGCAGCCCCAGCCCACTTCCAGGCTGGAAGAGAGTTTCAGGCTGTTCTCAGGGTCAGGCTCCCCTGCAAGTTGGTGATACATGGAGAGTCATAGCCCTGCTCTTGGCAGGCGAGGGGGGAATCAGGTCAGCAGGGCAGTGAAGGGGTCTGTTCCCTCCCCCACTATGTTATTGTCTATGATTTGTACATGCAGAACCTGCTGATCTGTTTTTACTAAAATAACTTTTGGTTGGAAATATACCTTTTATTCTTCATCCATTTTCAGTAGCAAAATTAAAAAGACAGAACTGTGAAAGAAGGGAGATATTGGAAGAAATTAAATCTGACATTCAAGTTCCTCTTTCTACCACTAGCCTAATTTTTACAAAGATAGAATTTCATCAAATACTGGAATTGTTAAAAACAAACAAACAAACATGCTACAGAAACACAACCAAACAAAAAGACCTTTCAGAATATCAATGGAAATAAACTCAGTAGTTTTCTGTGAAAATATCTGAGAACACTTTGATCAACATTTTATCTCTGCCAAAGGAGGGCTCAAAGTGGTTCTTACTGTACATAGAAGAAAACCCAAAAAGTAATGCCACAATGTCAGTCATAGTATCATCACCTTTCCACTTCTTTCATACAGGAAATGACCCTATCTTTATTCATCTCTGTCTTTGATGGTTTCCAAACTATAACAGAACATTTTCTTTTCCTGTGCCATGACTTAGACTTCCTGATACACTTTTGCAATGGGTGGTAGCAAGTTTTTTTGGAAACCCAAAAGCATTTTATTTACTAGTCGTTTATCTGACCTCAGCCCTCTACAAAGTTGTTCTGTTATGGCTAAAGGGATCATTTTAAGTTGCGCAGAGCCGAAATAGGTTAACATAGCTGGTACATACACCATTTATCTTTCATGAACCTGAGGACGCTGAATCAGTAGAAAACTTACTCATCCTCATCCATCTTGCAGTGCTGAATTTATAGGCACAAGTTAAATGCATGCAACACATTTGAGGAATTCCTTAACAAAATAAAATACGGAAGTTTTATCAGTTTCATCAAAAACTTATTCTGTATGGTGCTGCTTACAAGCCTTCAGGGATGGGTAGTAATGTTTCTCCTTACAAAAGCTGTAAGGACTACTGATCTTGCAGAGAGATGTAGTAATTATAAAACATTTTAAAATTCCAACTGCCCAAACCACAGCTGTTCTTAGTGTTTTGTCTCAGAAAGTATTTTATGGATATTCTTCCTTTCTAATCTCATTAGAGCAAGCAGAGAATGAGAAGAGAAGCTGGGAAGATGATACTCCTCAGACACAGAAAAAGTCAGTTGTTAGCAAAACCTCTCTGGAAATTTGGAAAAGGATCCCAACCCTTTGTCTTTTATATAAACCATTGTAGGGACACCCAGCTCTGTAACTTTTTTCCTTCTACCAGCTGGTAGAATATGGTACAGATGGTCTGTACATCCCAGTGGCATGTATTACCTGCTGATTGAGGAGTAGTGGTTTGCATGAAATGCATCAGTTAAGGGTCCCAAACACCTAATTTAAATCTTAAATTAGCTTCAGTTAAAGCTCTTTAAATTAAGTGTGTTCAGTTCTGGAGTTACTGAGGCTCAATGCCCATAAAAGGCTGCACTTCTCCATGTACACACCTCTATCTTGTGCGTCTCTGGAAGAAGAAACATCACTGCAGCATGAGGAGATAACACCAGATAAGGATGGGAGCCAGATCATCAGCATGGCTATAAAGACAGTAAGCAGAGGTTTTACTGCAGACTGTCTAGTGACCTTTCATCCCTCATCTGCTGAGCCCCACCAGGAGGAATGCAACAGGGGTTCACTCAGGGTCTCTGTAGGCATGGAGAAGCAGCCAATCAGCCACCCCCCAGGCTGACCACAGTCTGACCACCAGATTACCTCTGCCCTCGTTGTTTACATTTCCCTTTATGAATGAAAGGATGGAGATGCCTAACTACAGTTACACACCAACACTACAAATAAAATAATTTGATCCTGGCTCAAGCTGCAACCATGAGCTGTTATTTCATCCTCCATTTGTGGAGGTATGCAAGGTGGGAGCAACTCTCTCACCTCCTCTTAGGCTGTGTTTCTAGATCTCCCTGCTTCCCCTTTTGGAGGCTCTCATGGATTCCACATACACAGCACAATCTCAGTCCCAAGGAGGCTCTTAGAGATTCCCTGAGCCATGGATTTGTTTTTAAGCAGCAGGCATTACATATAAAGGTGCTCTCAGCAACAATCTAGAGTAGTTAGGCAGGGTATGTAATACCTGTGACATAATGATAAGCTGGCAGCTGCCTGCAAATTAATTAAAATAGCCTAATGGATGCTGAGAAGTTTATGAGCACTTCCCATGTTGATAAGTTCGTGAGTGCTTCAGCTCCTGAGGTGGATAGGAAAGAAAGGTACCCATTCAGAAATAATGACTCAGTAGCTGTTCCCCTTCTGAGTTAAAATTCTCTGTCAAAAGCTTTGGAGAGGCTGCTCCACTGTTCTTTGGTACCCACAAATGTGCCAAGAGAATGTGGTTGGTGATGAATAATATTTATCACTGATAAAGGTTAGATAAAGAGAAGTGAGACAATGTATTCAGGAGATGGTGACTGTGAAATTTTAGGACTGAATGTTAGAAAATTCTTCATAGGGGAAAAAAAAGGTAACCATCTTAGATTTGACAGGTATGTAGGCATTTCTTTCCATAATAGTATTTTCTAGAACAATAGGAGGACATATTTAAAAGTTATCTTTGTCTTTTCCAGGCCTCTGTGTTTTCTATTTCTATCTCTTAGATTGTACAAAGAATAGCTTTGTCTGCTTAGCCCTCTGCCATTATTAAACAAACAGTATGAATACAGTACCAATAATACTTGGAAAGGGCTCTCATCTTAATGGGATGAGACATGAAATTAAACCATTCATGACAAAATACCACCCATCTTCGAAATAAAAAAAATAAATTATCTAGCAGGTTTGCATATTGCATGTATTTCCAGATTTCCACACTTCAAGTCTTTGTCTAGCAGCTATGGGTGCTGGGGTTTTGTACAGGCACTCAGCTGACAAGTGCAGCACCTAATGATGTTATGAGTTCTTCAGCTCATTATCATTCTTTTGCCACTCTGATGAAAATATTTCTTAATTTGGCATGCTATAATGGTAACTACTTATTTTGTATAACCTGCTTTGTAGCCCAGAAAAGCAGTCTTTTCTGGGGTAGCTTAGAGCCAGCATTTTGCATGAGCATCTTAGACAGAAATATTATAACCTGCCTAATGTTTCTAATTATAACTACTTTTGATGTCTGTTTTTTGCATTAGTATTGTGATTGTATGACATTTAAGCAAGGAAAAAGACTGTGTAAGAATAAACTAGGTGGGTCTTACTTTACTGAGCACACAGCTACCTCTATGATGTGGTATCAGGAGCAATCATTGTGCTATTTTTTATTTCTTTATTTATACAGCACCTCCCTGAAAAGCCTATTGGATGTTGTGGCAGGTAGCTCATCTTTTCATCTGTCATGTAGCTCATATTTGACTGGACACACATGCCTGCTTTAAAAGGCTTAGAATGAAGAAAAGTCAGGAGAAAAAATATCCTGTCTGGATCCTGACATACAAGTATTAGAAAATCAGGTTTAAAAAGAGAAAAGGTGGCAATAGACCAAAACTCCTCAATGTGTGGATAATCTGGAGAAAGGAAGAACACAAGTAAGGGGGTGAACATTGGTCAGAGAGGCTTTGTTTTCTGGCACAGGACTGAGCGTCTCTGAACTGCTGGATGAGGACATTGAGAACTAATCAGTTTGTGAGAATTTGATTTAAATCAAAGAATCAAATTCCACACTTTTGGAGTAATATTTTTTGTCAGCTATCATGTAGGTTGTTATAAATGAATGAATATCTACAAATTTTCTAGAGAGATAAACTCTAGCAGGGATGTATCACTTTTGCGTCGTTGACTTCCCAAATGTAGATTAAGAAGTAAATTAAACAACTAATGGCACATCTTAGTAATTCTAGTATATGATGGATAACAAATAGCTTGCCAAATAAACATCAGAGACTACTAGGAATAACAGTGTGTCAAATGTGGGTTTGATAGATACTTGGGAAATTATAGTACTGTTGGCCCTGTAAGATAATCTTGGATCAACTGAAAATGATAAGATGTAGCTTAAATAAAAGGGAGAGTTATATAAAAGTAGGTCTAGAACATTGTCAATTTAAAAAGGAAATCTGCAAAATAAACTAAACAAATTCTTGATAGTGTGAAATAGTGAAGAAATTAAACATGTGAAATCCAGAAAAACTCTTGAGTAAAAGATACAAAAGGTATTGAAAGTGAGAAAAGACAGAATATTCTGGGAAGACTTTGGAAATAGCCAGATAAGTTGTCATTTTCAAAAAGCTATTGGAAGTCAGCAAAGAGGAAAAAAAAAGGAAAAAAATACTAATAGGCACATTTTGAGGCTCAAAATGCAGGTTTAGCTATATTTTACAAAGAAAATAAGGAATAAACTATCAAAAGTGAAGTAATCATATAAGTAATAAGGAAAAAAGAGTGAAGTAATAGGTTTGCTTTGCAGTTACATAAGAGAGAGACCAGAGAAATTAGGCTTCAAATTTAGATAGTTTGCTCTAGTTGTAATAGAAAGAAGAGGCTGGGCAGTGAGGTAAGAACAGGACAGAATGGAAATGAAGATTTGGGAACAAAGCCCATCACAACTGGGATTAAACTAAAACTTGTATCACATAATGCATCCAAGACAATGAGAAGACTTGTTTCTCGACAAGGGGGGCACGGTTGATCACCACCATCTCAGTAAAAGACCTGTCATGTGAAATTGCAGGCCCAGAAACAAGGACTTTTTATATATTTTTCCAGTAAAAGTAACGCTGCATGATTGCAGAGCAGCATCCATAGACTCTGACACTGAGGACCAAAGAAAATGAACAACAGGACTCTTAGAGTCATTTCAATATTAAGATTGGCTTTAGACAGAAGACAATGCATCAGATACTTTGGAAGAGTGAATCGTGATAGAATGATTTATTATCCTGTTTTACTGATAGAGTAGATTTTTTAAAATAAACTTGATTAAATATTTAGTAAAACAGTAAAAGTGATAATTACATATTATTTAATAATGCACCACATAGGATGCTATTAGAATGGTGAAAATAGGAGTGAGTAAAATTTCAATACCTGCTTTAATCTACCCAGAAGGGAGATAATACAATGGATCTCTACAGAGAAAACTACAAGCACATAGATTTGCCAGTGTGACCCCTTATCAATACATTTCAGTGCAGATATTAATTCATTCTCTTAACGTGGGACAGAAAACAGGGCTGTGAAATGAATGTCAATCAGAGCATCACAGAGGAAGAATTCTGAAAATAAGTGATATTGATAATACAAAACAGGATTAAAACTAACCATCCCAATGCAAGATCAGGAACCTGGAAATTTTGCAATTTTCTACTGAAAACTACACTATTATGGGCTGGAAATAGTGTAGCAGGAGAAAAATTTAGATAACCTGATCTTTCTGAGCATGACAGTGACAGCACTAGACAAAGCCCTGGGGAGACAACATCCATACACAGTTCTGGCTGCTGTCTTACCAGAAATTAAAAAGCAGAAACAGGTGTGAGAAAGACAAATGGAAGCACTGCACAATTTGTGGAGTAGAAGCAACTGTGTTCTTAGTGGAGGTACAGAGCATAATACCAGAGCTGATTAAGTGTCAGCAATGGGAGGTTTTTATGATTTCTACCTTCTCACCCTGATCATCTTTTGTGCCTGTGTTTACACATCCATGCATGCAAATACACAAACCTACAATTTTCCTCATTGGAAAAATGAAACTGATTCAACTAAGTTACAGTTTGGTGTGAATGCAAACTGTAAAGCAATGGATAGTGGTCTCTTGATGTTTCCATTTTAAAGCCCAGGACATCCTGGCCTGGTCCACACCTCTAATGTATGCCCTTTCCCAGCATGGCTCTCCTGAGTGATTGCACTGCAGCTCTGCTGTACAGCCCTGGCATGAGCTTACGTGTTTCTTCCAGCTCAAGATGGGCAGGTTGACTCCTCATAAAATGGGTAATGTCTCTTTCAAGTTGAAGCACAGCTGGAGCTGGGTGTGATGCCTGCACATGGTGATAAACACAAACACGTGTGTATTGATGAAAAATATTAGTTGTCCCATCTTTGGTGACACATTAGCTGAGCTGGAGGGCTAAAGGCATGTGGAGATTGAAAACCAGCCTTCAGGATTGACCCAGTGCAGCTGGAGCTGCACTTGCAGAACTCACGTTGCACATATTCTGATGCAAACAGAGATATCTACATCTATATATTCAGCATCTTTCCTCAATTCACTTAAATAATTCAACATTGTGTCAGTGCACACAGCTGCATCCAGAACAATTCCACCACCCCCTTTCCACTTGCACAAAACTTTTCCTCTCTTGACAGGGAAGTAAGTCTCTTGTCATTGAGTTTGATGTTAAACTGACATATATTGTTAAATCTTACTGAGCAGCTGACATTAAATTGGAATCTACTAAAGCAAGAATGGCTACCAGTATTGTTTCCTTGATTTGTACAATGACTTATTTTAAAACAGGATAAATATTAAGTGGTTCTGAAAACCTGCAACTTTCAATTGCCAGAGCATTTCTGTACTTTGATTCTTCACAGAAAAATTGTCACTTGCATAAGGCTTCTGAGAAGGGGAAAAATACAGTTTCAATTTTCCTATGTTGTAGCATTGTAGAGAATGATCTAATTTCTTGTAATGCTGTATCCTGTCCCCAAACCAATAAATATTTTAAACATTTAATGCATTTATCAAGTCTCCTGTAAAAAAGTATAGAAGAACCTATTGCAATGGTGTTAATGATATCTCATGTATCGAAGGAGTCTGAGCAATATCATGGGTGATTCTCCACCTTGAAACTTAACTTTACATTTTATCCAACAACAGAGCAAGAAGTGAATCAATTCCCTGTTCTCCCAAGAAAAAATATGCTGGTTTTGCTGGTAGAAATTCAATTCTTCTAGCAAATAAGCACTGTACATCTTTGTACCATGTGAAATTTAACAAGTTACTCTTATCAAGAAAATATGAGAAAATTATTAAGGATCATTAATAATTAAAGCATGTGATTTAATGACAAACACACACCTTTAGTTAAATTGGTCCAGTCAGATTGGTCCAGGCAGATTAATTCCTTTCGTTACAAGTAATGGCTTGCACTAGTAAATATAAAAGAAATAGCTCCACTCCTTTTCTTTAAGATATTTAAGGGAGAGTAAGGAGGTCAGATGCCTCAGTATGACATTTCATAGGACTAAACTATTTGATTTATAAACCTCATTGAAAAATGCCATCCACTCTGGATTCTTACACTGGAAACTCTTGTATTTAAAAAAAAAAAGTCTCTTTTTTTGCCCTATGTATACAGAGAAATGGGCATTTGCCCTTACTCACAGGCATGCACAGACACACATGATACGAATCCCTAGTATTGTGTTAATCAAATCCAACAATATCAGTTGGATTTCAGGCATCATCAATATAGATAAGGATCACAAGACCATTTTAGAAACACCTTATTGTGTTGGGGATAACTGCAATACAATCAGCATTAAATGTATGGTCAGAATGAAGGTCATCTGCTGAGACATCAACAACAGGAACTTTGACCACAACACATAACATTACATTGATTGGGAACACAACCAGCAAAAAATAAGGCTTTTGATATCAGAAAAGCAGGCGTTGAATTTGAACCACCAGCAAGGTACACACCTCTGTGAAATACAGCAGAAAGCAGCTCCATGCCTATAGCAGAGAAGATTAAAGGAGATTTTTCACAAAGGGGGGGACAGAGAAATGCTATTCAAGAGACAATGCAGGGGCAAGAGCAAGTGTATGTAAGATTGAGAGGCATAAATATAAGATAGTAATAAGATGGAATCCTACCCAGGGGAGCAAGGTAGCTAAACAACCATCTCATATGAATACTGAGGGCAAGAAATGAAATACTTCTACATGGAAAGATCAACCACTCTAAAATTCAGCAAAATTATGCATCCTTGACAACTGATATTCAAGAGAGATTTGAAACAAGTATAATAAAGTTGTTGTACATGAGAAAAGAAGCTGTAAAGATCTGTGAATAAAATGATAAGACTGATTGTTGTTTAACCTGAGGAAGGTTACTTAGATGTTTATTCTTGAGTTTTAATTCAAAAAAGATTGTTGGAACTTTCTTGTTAGTATACTCTCTTCTATTGAGCATCATGTGTAATATCTACTGGTGTCTTTTAGGGGCTGATTTATTAATAGCAATGTTTTACTTTTCTACCTTCCAGTCAGGTTTCTGTACAGATTGAACAGGAGCTCTAGAAACTGGAAATCAGAATCTGATTTTTTTTATTTTTAGTTATTATTTTTAAGATCAACTATTAAGAAGCTTTTGTATTTGCTATGTATCAGATTTTTAAAACAGGTGTAATTAAATTTAGTCCTCCATTTTTCCCAGTAGCAAATTTAATGGCATTTCCAGTGTTAAAAACTATTGCCATGGTTCTTTATGACCTAATTGACTCAGATCTCTTTTGCCGCTTTTCTTCTGTTCTTTTTCCTTTTGAATCTACCATAAGTTCCTTGTCACTTGTAGCAATCAATCCCCTGCATCAGGCTGTCTAATTCAAAAAGGTGTTCAAAATCCTTGAACTCTTCCACGTCCATGTTTTTGGCACTGAAGTTCAAGGTTTTGAAAGGGGCTACAGATTGGTGAAGGTTCTCCGAGCTACCCTTGCTGTCATAGCAACCCACAAACTTCATGGAGCGACCAAGTGTGTTGTAAAAGGTCTCTGCAGAGCTCCCATGAGCTGGGTGGAGGGATTGGAAATCTCCCACTCAGGTATGCAGAAGGTGAAGCTGAGTGCTCTGTCTGATTTGCACAGCCACCGAGGTGCCCTCTCTGTAGTTGGGGAGTTTGGCAAGAATTCATTCCAGTATAACAACCCCGTAAAGAGCTTCTGGTTTTCTGTGCTTTTTTCTTCTCTGAAGAATAAGGTGATTTTTTTCATTTAACAGCAGAAATCAAAACATACTTATTTAACCTAGGTTTAACCCAGGCTCTACACTAATTATTAAACTCCTAAATTAAGCCAGGAAAGGCCTATGGGTGATGTGTCCTGTCAAGCTTGACCTCTACCTGCACAGCAATCTGCCACCACCTATCTTCAGCTCTCATAAAATAAAAACTCAGTGGGAGATACTGAGAAGAGGCAAGAGGAAAATGAGAAGGCTCTAAATGAGCTTATGGCAAAGGTGACTTTGTTCAGAAGAAATGCAATAGTAGTGCAGACTTTTGAGTAGTTTCTAAAGAGACTGCTGTCATTGGCTTTTAATTCAAACCTGCCACATACTTATACTTTTTATGTCTTAAAGCCTCTGCATCTGCAAAATGGCATATTGCTGCAAGTATTTATCAGATGTTGGTGCAACAGCCACCATAATCATCAGCTTTACTGGATCATGTTACACAGTAAAACACAGGTCACTGGGGACAAAAAGCCCTGGAAGGTAACCTTTATTTACCTAAATAAGGACTAATCTAGGGGTAAAATTAGTGATTATTATCTGTTTAGGTTGCAACTGCTCTTTGGATGCAGTCGCTGGGGACTTGTTATAACAACACACTTCAGTTTATCAGGCCACAGTGGGACATTTTCCCCTGAAGTATCACTTGATTTCTTTCTCAGACACAGCAGTGAACACTGAGCATCTTCTCTCCATCCTCTGTGCTCAGAAGCTTGTCTTCCCTTTTGTGCCCATGTGCTTGCTGCCACCTGAGGCTGCTCCCTTACATCCTTGTTAGTGAGTGTATGAGAACAGAGGGAAACTGGGTGCTAAGGAGAGGAGTCTCTGCTTTCCAAATCATATAAACACATTCCTGTTATTTTCATGTGGTTTATATATGTTGTTTAAGGTGTATGTAAGTAGAATGATGGGAAGTTCCTTGTCAGAGGAAATCAGAATGAATAATAAATACATATTCATGGAACTGGCCCAGGGAAAGACAGAAGGTCTAGGAAGAAACGCAGTGAACTGCTGCTGCCAACCTGTTTCAACCCTTCCTGCCCCTGAAAATCAAATAGTAGTAGGGCTGCACCTCAAAAATCCCCAGGTCCTCTGGGAGCCCTGCAGACTGTGTGTCGCAGGGCTCCCACACCTCCTACAGCCTGACAGCAGCAGCAGCAGCAGCACAGCTATGCTTTGAAAATCCTCATTACACACTAATCTGGCCTGTCTGTCCTCCATGGCATGGATGCTTGCTTGTGGGATGTGAGTTCTCATCTCTGCTTCCCTCTCAGCAGGGATGGAAGGGAAGAGGATGGGATTTGTTATCCCTGGTGGGGAGACCAGCCCTGCTGACACAGGATCATCAGAATTTTGTGGTGCTGCACCCCTCACCACTGAGCAGAGCCACAGCCCCCAGCAAGCTCCAGAACTGTCAAAATACTTCAGGCAAAGTCATCATAATCCCCAGGTAAACTCCAATTTCTTCTTTATCAGGTTTAGCTGGAAAACAAAATGAATAATTAAAAAAGCAAAACACAAGACCTAAACATTATCTATGCCCTTAATTATCTCATTCTAGAGAGTATTTTATTCCCTGTCAGGTCAGAACATTAATTATCTTCTTGAATACAGCAGAAGTTGAATCCTAAGCACCCTAAGCATCACTACAGAAACAGTACAGTGATCAGGCTTAACTGAACATATAAATTTTATTAATGGATTCTTTATACTCCATATAATATAAATCAAACAAAAAACCTATTTCCATCTTTTAAGGGTGCAGCAAAAAAAGCTTTAACTTCATTGAGGATAATTTTTATTAAGTTTAGAACTTCGTTTTCGCAGTTATGAGACTGCTATGGGAATATTATCTGGTTTGTCATGAAGCACCTCTGCTTGTTAAATAAGTTAATAAATGACTATGCATTAATCAAAGTGACAAAGCTATGAAGAGCTGAGGATGTGAAACAATTCTAGTGATAATATTAATTAGTATTTAATTAGAAACTTAGGGGCCATAAATAAAAAATCATGGGAGAGACATTTATGCAAATTGCTTTGAGTTGTATTTGCTTCAGGAAAAAATCCTTTCTTTCTCTCACCATTCTCTCATTTCTCTTTAGTTTCTTTCCACACTACATAGCAGAGTTGCAGTGACATCATGCAGATATAAATAAGCCCACACTGGGTTTAATTTTTCTCAGTTAGGGAGGTCTATGTTTGAATTGTGTTTTTCCCTCCCTTGCTTGAATGGAAGATAATGTTTTTCAGATTCCTGATTTCTAGACATATAGAAAGAATAAAAAAACCCTGAGAAATGCAAAGGGATGAGATTTCTATTCCTGCTATTTCACTCAAGATACTCATCACCTTTCTTACAGAGCAGATTTTATTATTTGTTACACTTACACAAGAACATTACCACCAGTAAACTTACTTTGTCTATTCACCAGTCTGTTTCTATCATGGCTCATTTATGTGTGAACATGACGGATGCAGCCAATGTTATCCACAACTGACAAGTGCCAGACCTACAGTTCAATCAGCCCCTTCTTTGAGATAATGCCAAGGGTTTGAAGTAATGGGACAATGAAGTGGAGAGAGAGACAATCAAGGCCAAATTGATCAACTCTCTGTATATAAAAGGGATTCTGCCTAAAACCACTCTTTTTTTCTCTCCACACACAATACGGCTTAAAGAGGTCTAAACCTAGCCTTCAAGGAAACATGTGACTGACATGAAAATGCTGGTTGTAACCAAAAAAAGTGGTTTCTTCAGGTATTTCCTTCCAAAGTGTTTCATTGCACAGTAGTGTAAACCCAAGATAAAAAGGAGCTGGTACCCAGGGGTTTTGGTTCTTTTCAGTGAGATGTTTAGACTGAAGCACCAAGTGATGACACAAAATTCATTCTTCTTTTCATTTTATTTTATATTTGTTTAACAAATAATTGGCATCTGTTAATAAAATTAAACCTGATAAATGAATGAGACAGCTCCTTTCAGTGATGCTCCCAATTCCCATTTCCAATATAGCAAACTGAGTTCTTGAATATATTTCTTTATATTAAATCTCCACAGAACACTGCAGTTAACACAAATATTGCTTCAAAATTACCAGCTGCTTCTGTGCTGCAATACATATCAGTTCTGGAATTTAATAACATATTTTACTGAACTTCCAGAAGATAAAGAGCTGAACAGTAGTCACTAAAGACTCAAAAGAAATTGAGGTATCTTCAAGCATTAAGACAACAAACCTTACCTTTACGTATTTCCTCCATCTCCTAGTTGATAAGCCCCAGAGTTGCATGTGAACACCTATCTATCCTTTTTTTTTTTTTTCTTGGTGGATTTAGACAGATCTACACATTTCAGTATTCAGAAAAGTTTGGGGTTTTTTACCTCTGTCTCACATTTCCCCGCCACCATTTTCTTTACATATTGAATGACCAAAAAACCCAGATTTATCACTTTTCTTCTCTAGTAGAAACTCAAAAGTAGGAGGCCAAGCCTTCTGTGTGGGCCATGAGCTGCATATCAACTGATTCTGTGGTAATTTTAGTATTTTATAACTTTTCTGTGAACCCAGTGTAAAGGATAACATGTTCAGTAGTGTCTTTTTAGCTTTCAGGCTCTGGTCTGCTTGTGGGTCTAGCAGCCCTGGCCGGTTCCCCTTGAGCAGCATGGCCACGGAGCTCAAAGGTCTGAAAATGCTCACCACAGTTCTTATCAGTACCTTTACCCATGAATGAATATGGGGTCCAGAGTGCTCTGGAGAAGAAAAAAATAAGAAGGAAAATGAAGAGCACTGGGGTACATAGCTGTCTTTTGAGGTCAGCCTTGGCACCCTTCCACACACTCCTAGCAAAATCCTGGTTTGTCTGCAATGCAGTCAAACACAGCTTAATACAGTGTAGGCATCAGAAATTGATGAAAAGAGGATTTGGATGGTCTCTGCTGAGGCCCTAATATCCCCAGGGGTGTCAGGCTGCAACAGACAGGATTAGGTATGCTGCATTGATAGGGATTTTGTACACATGATATTTTGAAAAATTCCCTCCTCTTTTATGGCCTGTCCTGTGAGCTTGCATGGTCAGTGAGAATTCTTACTCTAAAAGACGTGGTGCTTCTGTGTGGTTCTCCACAGACAAGGATTTAACTTCTCTCATATTCTTGCTCAGCTCGTGAAAGGTATCTGTGATGTGAGTAAGCAAAAGCAGGATGCTGAGCTTGGTCCTGCACCTCTGTAAGCTGCAAATTTTGTGTCTCCTGGGCTCAGTCTGGGTCTTTCCATCAAAAACAAAACCAGTGCACGCAGCCCTCCAGAAAGAAGCATGTTGGTCATGGTCAGTGTGGTCATATGCTGTGGATGTTTTCTGCCCAAGCTTTCAGCAAACCTTTTGATACTGACTCCCATGGGACTCTCCTGGAAAAGCTGGCAGCCTGGCCTGGACATCTTCATTGAGTAAAAACAGTTGGGTGGCCAGGCCCAGGGAGTGGTGGTGAATGGAGTTACATTCACCTGGTAAACAGTCAAAAGTGATGTTCCCCAGGGTTCAGTACTGGGGTCAGCTCTGTTTAATATCTCTGTTGATAATCTGGATGAGGGGGTAGAATATACTGTCAGTGCGTAGATGACACTGAGCTGGGTGTGAGTGTTGGTCTGCTGGAGGGCAGGAAGGCTCTGCAGAGGGATCTGGACAGGCTGGATCATGGGCTGAAGCCAATGGTGGGAGGCTCAACAAGGCCCAGGGCTGGGTCCTGCCCTTGGGTCACAACAGCCCCAGGCAGGGCCACAGGCTGGGACAGAGTGGCTGGAAAGGACCTGGGGGTGCTGGTGACAGTGATTGAACATGAGCCAGGGTGTGCCCAGGTGGCCAAGAAGGCCAGTGGCATCCTGGCCTGGATCAGCAATGGTGTGGCCAGCAGGGCCAGGGCAGGGATTGTCCCCCTGTGCTGGGCACTGCTGAGGCCACACCTCGAGTGCTGTGTCCAGTTCTGGGCCCTCAGTGCAAGAAAGACACTGAGGGGCTGGAGTGAGTCCAGAGAAGGGCAATGGGGCTGGGGAAAGGTCTGGAGCACCAGTCCTGTGAGGAGCAGCTGAGGGAGCTGGGGATGTTTAACCCAAAAAGGAAGGCTCAGGAGGAGCCTCCCTACAAGTACCGGAAAGAAGGGTGTAGCCAGGTGGAGGTTGGTGTCTTCCCCCAGGCAACCAGTGACAGGATGAGACAACACGGCCTCAAGCTGTCCCTAGGCCAGTTCAGGTTGTACATCAGGAATTTCTTCATGGAAAGGATTGTAAAATACTGAAACAGCCTGCTCAAGGAGGTGATGGAATCTCCATCCCTGAAGGTGTTCAAGAGATGACTGGACATGACACCTAGTCCTATGGTCAATTAACAGCTTGGTGATCAGTCAAAATTTGGACTTGATGGTCTTGGAGACCTTTCGCAACATAAATGGTTCTGTAATTCTATTGCTTGTTCTGTATGTTTTCTTCATAGTGTTCTCAGTAGAGAGGCTCCATCAATTAGGACCTCTTCATAAGCAGCACATATTTAGGGGGGTTATATATCAGAGTACTAGAACTTCAGGCTGCTCTTGTCTTATGAAGAACAATGATTACCTAGGTGACATTTGATTGAGTCATTAATAGGTCGTTTGAAACTGGCTGCATGAAATAGATATTTAACAAATCTAACCCTACTTCATTTTTTTGGTGAGGCCATGTGTGTCTATGTCTTTCTAACAGAACAGGGAGAGGAAGAAAAGTGAAATCAGAGAAATAACCTATCTTTAGTGTATTACTTAGGTACAATTGCCTTCAAACATAGAGAACTGAATGTGATTGCACAGCAAGTGTTTTCCAATCCCATCTGCCTGTGTTACCTCCAATTACAAGAGCAGAAAATTTAATACAGACAAATAAATTTTACCTTTCCTGAATTTATGTATCCACACTGATGGCTCGTCAGAAATTTGTAATTACCTTTCACCTTCCAGAAAATATTTCAGTAAGCATTGGAATTTGGCAAGCTTCCATGGTTTGAAATCTTATTGGGGAGAAAACACCTCATGTACAACACATGCAATTGCATATGATAGTGCACACCTTTCCATTTGTTAGTGCTTGCTTTTTTGTGTTTGAATTTTGTGAGCATCAGAGGATGAAAGCAAAATCTGGAATGCTTCAATGAAGGAAATAAACAAAGTAATCTCTCAAGTTCTTCACTTCTGTTCAGGCAAATAATAGAAGTGATCTGCATACAATACCAAGCAAAACCTGCTTTTCTGCAGCTGCTCTAAAGTTTAATGTGACCAAGGCTAATTAAACTCACCAGGCAGAAGATTTGATACAGTGATCACCCCGTGGCTGGGACATGGTCTGTTTGCATCAGGAACTGCAGGAGCGTTTCAACACAGACATCCTTCTGCACTGTGATGCTGGGGAAGTTGAAATACTGAAAATGGACAATTTCAGTTCCTCTATATAGTGTTTTTCCAGGTTTAACTAGTGAATTCTCATGGCACTTCCTAGAAACACTTCCTAGGTAAGTCCACACACGGCTCCATGGAAGGGGGAAATGTAGACAGGATTTTTCCTGCATCTGAAGGCTTTGTGTGCCCAGTTGCATGGCTTCTTACTCCATTGCTCATCTACATACATTATATATGTCACAGTATACAAAAAGTCAGTCTTTATCTCTCTCCTACCAATTCCAGTTATGTATTCCGTGGGCTAAAGTGGCATCCCACTAATCTCTATACTGGGATGTTTCGTGTGTTTGCTGATTTTGCCTGGTCTGATTTTCACTTGTGCTGTGAACACAGTGAACAGTGGTAAAAGGCTGAACAAGAGCACAGACAGAAGTTGCCCAATCACAGAGTCACAGACCTCAGCTTGCTTTGATAGTTTGCTGATATTAAATATCTTCCCACTTCCATGTTAGGAGGTATGCTGAGCCTTTTTTATATACACATTTCGTTGCATATTTTTCAGTTTTATCTTTATGTATTCTTTTTCTATACATGCTCTTGAATTTGCTTCCCAGTCCCTGAGTATGCACAGAGATGGGAGGGAGAGTTTGTATGAACTCATAAAGATTAATCTTAGGCTCCTGATTCCTCCTTCCTAATCATTGAATTCTACAAGATGCAGCCTGACAAAAGGCTAGATTAGGACAAAATATAACAGAAAATGCTGAAGGTGTGAGACAAAAATTCTGAAAGGTGAGAATGCCTGCTTTGGAATAGAAAAACTTACTGAAGAGAAAAAAAACAGTAGAAAATGGGTTAGGCAGGCATCTTCTAAAAACTATCCCCTTTTTTGAAGGCAGGTGAGCTCCTCAAGAGGTCATCAGCAATCTGGGGAAAAACATGTATGTTCCAAGGGCTGGAAACAGTGGGTATGGCCAGCCTGCCTCCAGTGGGTGGCTGGTTGTGCTGGGAGGTGTGGGCAGGCAGCAAAGGTTTCTGCCCAGGTGCCTGCCCAGCTGTGCAGGGATGGTGAGGAGGTTCTGCAATGTTGCAGGCAGAACCACATGCTAAGGGTGAGCTGGGGGTGCTGCCTGACTCCAGCCCTGCCCCGTGGGTTTGGTACTGCACACATTTAAAATCACTGCAATGATGTGCAGCCATACAGTGGTTTAAGGTATGTCCGTGGTGGAACCACCATGAAAGCATTTTTCATTTCTGAAGAGACCATTCATGAAAAAGTACAGAGAAAGTTACTAGCCCTTTAAAGACAAATAAAGTTTTTCTAAACTACATCAAATAGAGATGGGCTTGAGTAATACTGTCTGCACTTTTTAATTTTGTCTGAACTTCCAAGGTATCTTGCTCTAGGCTCCTTTATCCTAACTGGTGGTCTGAGACCCAGAAACTCCTTCACTTTGAAAAATAATCTCTTAAAGAAGACCTAAGAGTATTTTCCTTTTTTAAATATTATTCTGAATTCCATTTCTTAACTTTCTTCATCTATAAAATGGGAGTATTACTTTCTTCACAACCTATTTAGAGTTCATCAATGGATGACCATGCATGTATATAGCTACACAGTGCAAGGCCATATTATATTAAACTTACTCCTGACCCATTTTTAGCTGTGAAAAGTGGCCTTTTTTCCCACCAGATTTGGTAAAAGGTGAACAAAACAGGTAAACAAAGGTGAACAAACAGAGCTCATCCTCACAGTAAGATGAGACCTTTGTGCTGAATTCAGCAGGGTTATGGCAGATCTCAGCTGTGTACCTTTGAAAGGCCTAATAACTGCCTTTTTTTGGAAAATCTGTAAGTAATAGGGATGAGGTCTGTAGGAATTGAAAGAAATAATTCAAAACCACAATAGCTTTCACAAGGAATAATCTTCTTTCTCTGTATTTTAAGAGACCTATGAAACCCCAGAGAAGCCTTGGAGGTCTTTCCTCAATAAATTGAACTGTTCTAGAGCAATTCTGAAGCTTTTGAGTTTTTTCTCAACTCTGACCTTTATTTGCCAGCATTGCAGGACACTGAGCTCACCCCAGTGCTTACAGTGACAAAGACTTCTTTTTCTTGTGTGGTGGGAATCATCACACCATAGCTACAACATTTTCCCTCCAGAAGAATGACTGCAATAAGGCAAAGCTTATAATCATTTCCAGCAGCCTAAGGGCAAAACATTTCTAAATTTTCAGGAAAAATCACTGAGTCTTGCAGGACTGCTGGCTGCTATTTTGTTTAAATATCAGAGATGTCCACTGAGAAGGTGGCCATGAAAGTACTACAGTAAAACATTTTTTTTTCAAAATATTTGAAAATGTTTCATGCTGGTGAGAGGAGTCACTTTAGAATTTAAGACACTACAGGTCTTTCAGCATATTGATCCCATTTCCAAGACCATCACCAAGGCTTTGCATGCACTGGCAGAACTTTTTTGATAGGGTCATGATAAGTAGGTTGAAATATCAGCTTATTTCTCTTACAGGCATTAGGAGGGCTGATATTGCCATCATAAGGGTTGGAGCCAGATTCAGACCCTGGAAAGAGAAAACACACAAAGTGAAAACTCCTGTAGTTTGGAAAGTATTCCCTGGAGGACTGTCTCAGCTACTGACTCTAGCTGAGTTGCAGGTGGGCTTTTCACAGAGGATTCCCAAATGATTCCTCTGCATTCTGACTCATGGCTGTGTTCATGAACATGTGAGCTTTACCCAACCAGAAAATGTAGCACTCTCCCTGCTGCAGGTTCACACCTGACCTTTGCCATCCCCACATGAACCCTGTCTTAGTGTCTTGAAGGACTGATTCACCAGGACAAAGCTGTCACATCCAAACCAGTACCTGCCCCCTCTCTAGGTATGGCTAAGATTAAATATGTTACCATGCAGTTACAGGTGGTGCTCAGCCAACTGCAGCAGAGTCTGGCAGTGCCAGGGAGAAGCTGCATCTCAACTCAGAGTTGCACAACACTGAGAGATTTGCAGGCTTTCTAGCTGCAAATGTTGATAAATATATACATCTTCCACCTCGATAAAATAGTTCTTGACAGAGAATTAGCAGATATGATTGAATACGGTCAGTCTGGCATTGAGTAAAGACTGTGTTTTATAGAAAGAGATGAATACATATTCCACTGTTTGTAGGAACAGTTCTTAAGGTTCTGGCTTACACATATTAGAAGCTGACTCCATTGCAGATCTGCTCTCAGCATTACTGAAACTGAGGCCTCCAATGAACACAGCTTTCATGGAAGACAAGGCTTGAAGGGACATGAAGATCAGACCCTGCTGCCCCAGGCAAATGCATCAAAATTTATTGTTTCATAAACAGATAAAGCAAAATGTAAAAACAGATTTATGTCCCCAACAGAATGAATGGATGTTAAAACACTTCACTACAATAGCAACAAAAATATGCTGCTAATCCCTTGCTCAATTTTTTTCCAGGGATGGTTATTAGACACTTGTTTTGAAGTCAGTATTTTCCCTTGGCTGTGACTGTTTTCCATCTTGGCAGTAAAGCACTCTGCTTTCCAAGGTATTTACGGAGTGGCTATGTCCCTTTCTTCACTAGCAAAGACAAGAAGGTGGGAGTCTGGCCCTTAGGATAGGCTACCACTGCCCTGACAGTGCTAGGAGCCTCCCTCAGCCCAGCTGCCGTCTGAGCTCCTTCCTAAACAGAGGAGACCAGACTTATCTACTCATTTACAGATGGGATCTCTGCAGTGTTGCACCTTCTGACATCCAGAAGATATTTCATTCTAATGACGCCACTGGGCTAGGTTTGCATATTTTTTCCACAGACCTGTTATATTCGTAGCTATTTTATGCTCAGCAGAGAATCTTAGGACTTTCTTCTGTCACAGCCAACAACCTTATAGCAGAAACTTTATTTGTTCCCTGTGAGTGAGATGCAACAGCAAATTGTACACCACATCAGTTGGTTCCAACCACAATTTTGTCTGGTCCTTCTTCTGAATCCTACAATCCCCTGCAGTGCCAGCAATGCTTCCCACACCTCCAGCGGCCCCCACCCAGCCCACTGTAATTGCTCATTCCTAATTTGGACAAAGAATGTCTTCACAAAAATAGCAAGAGGAAGCCTAGATTACTGACTGCATTTTTACACTCCTTTCATTCTCATTTGCAACCTTTTCACCACACCCACCTCCCCTACCTCTTCCTTCACTACATTAACATGCATTCCATTCCTCCCCACATCTCCCAGCCAGGCAGACTTTTGTCACCAAACTGATGGCTATTACCACAACTTGCAATTTGTATATTTTATTGTATAATTATATTATTAATAATATAATAATATATAATTAATTATATAGTAATATTATATTGTATAATTGTATAATGTATTGTATATATTATTGTATAATCAAAGTTCATAAGCAATCTCACAAAAGCCATTCAGCACATACCAGATCTAGGGAAAATATTTTTCTCTTATGCAACAGAAATTAAAGAAAAAAAACAAAGCAAAACTATACCCAGCCCCTCTGCCTCCTCAGAATTATATTTCATATATATATTCTAAAACCCATAAGACCAAACCAAAACAAAACCACCACACAAAAACCCCCACAATAACAGAAGAATGTCTGCCACTGAAGATGTTTAGCCACACTCAGGTGGAAAGTTAAGTTTACAAAAATTTATGAGCCTACTAGGAATGAACTAGCCCCTGGAAAGGGTGAGGTTAGGATTTCACTTACCAGGGGTGGCTTTTCTCATCCATCCAGTGTCAGAGGACAATCCTGCTGTCTCAGAGCAGAGCAGAAAGAGAGAGGAATTGAGCTCCTCACAAGGTCAAAGAAAAGGTAAAGACAAGGAAAATTGACATCTGGAAACTTTTACAGATAGTATAAAAATGAGTCCAGGATCAGTCTGCTTAGGGCCACCTTCTGCACACCATCATTTTCTTGATGGTATTCTTGTATCCTCCAAACAGCAGTCTGTGAGAGAGAAGGCAGAGCCCTGCAGCACTGGGATGATGAGCATTGTCAGCAAGGAAACAAAGGAGAGTCCCACCTGCATCATTTTGTACCAGCCCTACATGCAGCACCAGGGCTCTCCCCACCTGCAGGAAACCCCAACCATGTTTCTTGCTCCTCAGGTGGAAGCTGCATTGGGGTTTGCCATCAGCTGCACCTCTGGTGGTGGCTGGAGCCATGGCAGAGTCCCTGAGCTGGTGGCATCCACCCTGGCATGGCAGGAAGGGTCTCATGTCAGTGTCACACTGCTACACTGGCCACAGGGGTTTGGGACAGTGTGGGCACACAGGAAAAAAAACACTGCAGAGGCTTACATGGATTGGTCTATGACACTTCTGCAGACATGGAGTGATATTCAACCTGAGTGCCCCAGAGGCACAGACATTCCCTGATGCCTGTTGAGATCCATTCCTGCTCCTTCAGTGACACTTCATCACCCAAGAAAACCAGGCTGGAAAGGGTTGCATCTCATGGCACCTGCATACACGCAGAGAGTCACACACACACAAGTTGTACTAAGGCCTGGAGGGTCAGGGCTTCCCTCTAGGATCAGTATTCCCTTTCCAGATGGTGGTAGGCATGTGCTGTCTGCCTCTTTGCTGAACAAGCCAGCAGAGTGGGCTCCAAGCAAGAAGCCCATCTCCCTGGGGATTCATCTGCTGTGTGCAGGTCAGGGGTAGTTGACACCCAGTTCAGGGGCTTGTGTGACAAGCTTGGTGCACTAAATAAATGTGCATAACTGTATGCAGCAGCATGCAGAGCCTCCTGACCTGTTGCCTGAGGTGTCAAGTGGACCCTTCATCAGTTTACAAGGGATTGCTGTTGCAAAACATGCCAGCATCAACTGTTCCCAGCACAGCTTCATTGCTTCTTCCTTGCTTTGATTTGTTGGGAAACCTAACATGAAAAAAATCAAAGAGCATACACACTCTAAAAGCAGGAAGGTTTCTGGGCTGTCGAGTCTCCTCTGAATAGCACAGACTGTTACATTTCCTCTAGACTTTGTTTTAAGTCTGGAATCTGGACTTATGATGCACCAAAATGCACAGCGCCTGGACCACAGGGTGCAGAAGCTTCCTGATGTCCACTGGCCCAACAGCTGAGCAAATCCTCCTGGGAAGGCCACGCTCTCTGGCTGTGACTGCTGGTTGAGTCACCCCTCTGCACCTGAATCCCAGGTCTTTTGGTGGGCATGAACCTCAGTGAGGGTCAGACAACTCTTCCCAGACACTGGATGAGTTCTTCTGAGTCCCACAGCAGCACCAGCACTTCCCAAGCCATACATCTGTCATCCTGGGGCAAGTCTTTGTGTAAGTGGCAAACGGTCATGATGCTGTAACTTCCTTTCTGGGCCTTTGTAGTTAGTGTTGTGCATGTCCTGTTTTTCACAATTATGTGATAGCTGGGTCAGTGTGAACTCCAGCAGTGATGAGCAGAGAGTACTACAGCAGATCTGGCACAAAAGGAATCCTGTAATGAGATTTATGCATTCAAGGTTTATTTGTTTAGCACTTGTTTTCTCTGTTCATACCATCTTCTCCTGTTATACAATGGTTATCTTCATGTCAGAATAGACTGAATTTTAGTCAGACAAAAACGACTTAACCTGTAATTAACCACTGAAATTTACTATTGTTCTATCTACCTGTACACAGAACACAAAAAGAGCATGAAGTGCCTTGTGCTTTCCACTCCTCGTGCCACTGAAAATATTACAGAAAAATGTATTCCCCTGATACCATATATAGAATAAAAGATAATGGCATAGAAAAGAAAAAATAACAAAAACTGCCTCCTGAAACAAGCTAAAATACAAAATATGAGGGGCTAATACTGGTCAAAAGAAAATTCTGAAAGCAAAAATTTACAGAAAAATTTAGACAGAAACTTTACTTCATTGATCTGTTTTCAGCACAAAAAACTGAAAAAAACATGTACCACAAGAAAAAGGTTGCTGTGTCACAAGGCTGACAAGAACCCCTGCTGCTATCATAATTGCAGAATAGCTGTGTACATACTAAAATAGGACATCTTTGTATCCCATATAACTCAATATTCAAAGTATCTGCCTGCTTATAATTAAAATGCTTGTAATTATGTAAACGATGTTAAAAAATTGCAGAAGAGAAAATAATTTTTTCCCTCTGGATATTTTCTTTATTGTAAGCTTATTTGAATGATGGTGTTTTGTGGTTTGTAGCAGAGGATTTTGTGTCTGGAATAATGAATTTTCTCCTAACATGCTCACTTTTAGCATCCATTGAGAAAAAGTGTATCACACTGTAGTGATGTGCTGCAACAGCAGAGAATTTCATATTAATCATATCATGTGATGCCAAAGACATTGTCTGAGATGCTGCTGTAGAGCACTGATTTTGTATTGTTAGTGTTGATAACTTTAACTGAATGCAAATGTAAATACTATAAACAAACTCCAAATTAAAATATGCCAGGAAATCCTCCCTCCTCCTGAAAAAGGAAGCTGATATTTAATTCTTAAACAAAATGTTTTCTTCTTAATATCTTCTCACACACAGTTCACAAGCAGCTTATCACCATCTAAGCTGAGATGGGAACAAACAGGATGCTGTCAGCTGCTCTGGGCAGCCACCCACGGGGATGCTCTTACTCCAGGGCAAATATTCACAGGAGTCTATCCCCCTGCTCAGGGAAAGGGTTGTTCCACGTAGTCCACAGGCAAGAGCATGCTCACAGCTTGCAATCAAGAAACAGCTGACGTGGTCTATCTGCATGCCCAAAATTGCTCCAGTAGAGCTTTGTACTGGACCGTATTCCAGGCAGAGATTTACCCTGGCGCCAGGGGGGATTTAATTTCTCTTTTTGCTCCCAGCCTGTTGCCCCTTCCCCCTGCCATGCACAGTATGAGACTGTATCCAGTTCCCCGGTTTCAAACATCCATGAAGGTGAGTGCAGCACCGGTAACACAGGACCCCCAGTGCAGCCACAGGGGATAAGGGATGGAAAGAGAAGATGCTGATGCTCCTTTCTGGCTGAAGATGTGTGCCACCAGCCTTTCCCCATCATGTGAGCAACCACACAAGGGTACAGAATGGCATTCAAAACAAGGCGTGCTTGCATCAGCCCACACACCTTCACAATCTATTCACACACAGTTACGTTAACACCAGTGTGTTCCCAGGTACCTCACAAACACAATAGACTTTAAAGAGCAGCGATTAAGCTAAATCATTTAGAGCAGTAGCATCCTTCTCTAACTATGCAGGGCTGCTCCTTACACCAGGAAAAAATTGGAGCTGAAAACCACCAAATTGTGGGCTTCATACATGTTCTTGGCACGTCATTCTTCTTTCACAGGCAGGAAATATTTTTCTAATCTTCACCTAAATTTGCTCAAGATGCTGTTCCCACACTGCAGATAACAAATCTCTGGAAACTAGTACTCCACCATAACAGCTTTGCAGAGTTCCCTCTTCAAAGTGTAAACCTGGATTGTGCTAAGAGAAAGATCTTGCCTTAGAAGTGTGCCAGCACTGCGGGGACATTACTGTGGCAGCCAGTGCTGAGACCAACTGCTCCTGCACCCACACAGGGGCACAACAGTCTGACAGCCAGCAGGATGCCACAGCAACACAAAAATCAACATGACAGCCCTGGGTGAGCAGTGAGGTTGACAGCTAACCAGGTTAGAGCTCCCAGGTTTTTCAATCACTCTGTTTGCTTTATCCAGTCTTACTGAAATTAGTCAAAGTTGTCACAGGTATTATCAAAACTAAAGGTAACATCAAAAATCAGTGATGCACTGAAGGAATACCCATAGGAAGGAGGCTAGCCTGTTCCAAATTTGACAGTGATAACTTCCTGGTGAGGAAAAGGATGTTGCTAAGAAAAAAGGAGAGAAAAAAAACTGTTGATTGTTTCAGCTGAAAAACCCCACAATGAAATATTGCATTGTTTTGAAGTTTATTCTTGTCTTCCCTTCTTCCCAAAATATCACAGCTATTTTGAACTACAAGATAGAAGAGTTACAAAAGGGAGAGATTTTCTTCACAAGTTTTGCCTTCTAGAAAACCGACATTTCTCTGTTCTTTTTACACCTTGTTTTGATGTTTGTTTGGTTAAAAAACATGCTTTTGAAAATGAAAGTAGACTTTTGGTGGGTTGATATTAAGGATTCCATACCTAGTCTCATTATTTTCATTGTTGTTAACCCTAACAGAATGACTTTCATAGTTTCAATAATGGCTCTCCTTTGACAAGATAAAATGCAGGTAAAATTCTGCTAAGCCTTGAACTCTGCCAGTCTCTCTCCATGTTGAAAGAAATGATAGACCACGCCTTTGCAATTTCACCTAAATAAACTAGAATAACTTAAAATTTTATTTTTCTTCTCAACTTAAAATAATTCATCTTCCCCATGGAGAGAGTTTGCAAAGGAACCATTTTGCTTAGGAAAAAAAACTTTAGGGGTAGGGGTATAGGATATTTCTTTGCACTTTTCTAGAAGATTCATGGGTCCTTTCTGTATTTCTGTGGCTTCCTCAGAGTTTGCTGTTTTATTTCTGTTCAGTCCTAGGCTGAACTTCTCCAAGCAAGGACAACTGCCAGAGCTGCTCAGGATACCACATTTTCTATGAGGTATCCATGCTGTCCACATTTTTAGTGACAGAGCAGCTGAGAATTTTCCAGAGCTGGCCATGAGGGCTCTGGCCCAGACTCCTGGGACAACAATAGTCTTAAAGCCCTACATTTAAAGGCAGTAGCATAGGTTTTTCCAAAAAACCAAGCTCTTCCCCTCAGACACCTTTCTCCCTCCATAAAAATCCAAACTCCCTTCCTTCAGCTGTAGCTTCTCAAATAAGGCATTACTGGCCAGAACAAGTTCTGCTCCAAACCTCAAGTGAAGATCACACCTACTTATAATGCAAACCAAAATACAATTTACAGACATGGCTTCTTCACCAAACCACTTGGAACACAATTCTTCATTTTGACATGCCTTTTGCAGGCATGTGTGTAAAAGATCTCATGGTGACTGCATGGCACTGCAGCCTGTGACAGCACACATTCAGATAACAAACATGCTTTCTCACAGCAGGAAAAAGCTCGAGGTTGGAGGGAGGGGAAACAAAATCATCCAGCTTTTCCCATCCAACTCTGTGGTTTGGTTCTAGCAAAAACACAACCTGATCCAGATTTCTGAAGTGTTTTGAATAAAGCCTAACAGCTATGTAGCCACAGCTTTTTGGAGCTCTGTAACAACCAAAGTAAAATAAAAGATTCATGCTGCAATATTCCACCCAAAAGTTCAAGGACTTTCAAAAAAAATAATCTGGATGCTTTAAAACACCTGTGATTTCAGATCACCAAAACCTGAGAAAAGAAAAACTGCATCAACCTGCCTCTTGCATTTTTCCAGTAAAAATAAAAGCCTGTGTCAATGCTGAATGTCAGCAGACTGTGCAGGCTGAATATCTGAAAGGAAAACCTTTATTAGAGACTTGCAGTTCAGAGCTTTTTGGAAGCAGTAACTCACCAGGGTAGTCAATAAGACTTGTAAATCCATTTACTGCATGTTTTAGATCAATTTCATTCTGAGTTCTTGTACAATGCTTCAAACCTGCTGAACCCCCAAGACATTCTTTTCCTGTGGTGTCTTTAGAATAAATCTCTCAATCATCAGAAAACATTGTGTGTTTCCCTTCAGAGCTATGACTTGCACTGGTATTTTAAGCACTATTAAAGCTAAGGAGATGAATGTTGAAAATAAAGCAGTAAGTAGATCTTTTGCAAGTTCCTTCCTTTCTCTCCATACTGTTGCTTTTGTCTTATTTTCAAAAAAACGACTGATTCAATTTCTTGTTATTGTTCTTTTTTCCACTGCCAGGTCTTAATTGCAAGCCAGCAACACACTGCCTGCGTGGACAAAATTAACAATGCATTGAAATCAATAAAAACATGTGCAGCTTTTAATTTCAATTCACTTACCTATGTTTAGCTTTATGACAAGTTATGGCTTGGCAAACATCTTATGAGTGTCTAGTTTTTCTTGTTTACATCTGCTGTTATTGCCCACTGCCCTTCAATAACTTTCCTGAAGTTTTGCCTTCCATCCCTTAGGAACATTTTGAAAACAGCAGGGAAATTTGCTACAACAGCTGTTAGCTTTAGCCCCTCCCCTCTAGATCATAATATGGCAAATAAATTTCATAGAAAGTTTTGGTCACGAGTTATTTTTGCCTGAATGGTTCAAGAGTTTTTTATTCATGTGATTACTTTAAGTTGTGCTTTAAGGAATTAAAGAGTTATCGGTCTGTGTTTGAATAGTGTTTGAATATGTGCTACAGCTCAGAGTAAAACCACCCAAAGCACGCAGAGCTATATCACCCCCAGACTGACACATGCACGCACTTATAACTGTAAGGATTGACTTAGATTACAAACTGTGTGTTGCTGTTAACTCAGGGCTGGTTAACTGCACTCAGAGGCAGCGTGAGTGGGGGCAGAGGCTGGAGTCTGAGCTCCCAGAGCCCGGCAGGGTCACTGTGAGCTGCAGACACCAGGCGGGTGCCATGCCAACACGCTCCCAGCCGACGGCAGGCAGCTCCCAAGGAGCCGACCTGCAAAATGGAAATCACTCGAGGTGACTCTACACTGAAGGCAGCCTGTGGGTGAAGCTTGTGTATTCTGGAAGCTGCTTCACCTCTGTGAATGATACCTACCATCCACTTGTGATTGCTGGACTTGGATTACTTTTGGTAGCACAAAATAAATTCATGTTACATAGACCCACAGGTCTCTGAACAGGTGCTGGTCTCCACTAGGGCTGGGTCAGCTTCTTCTCTTAAATAACACATTTAATTTTGTCCCCCATATTACATCCGCACACAGATTTCAGTGTTTTCATTATTTAGAATTATTCACTGAATAATGCATGGGAACATCTTGCAGACTGTTTTTACTTGTGAATGTTGTGCCACAACTACTCCTTGCTCAATGACTGTGTGATTGGTCACCAAAGTCAAATAGAATTTTTTATCCACAGACTAAGAAGTATTTTCAAGTTGCATGTTTTAAAAATGAGAATAATCAGTCATGTGCACTTTTTACCAATACCTGTAACGTTTCCAATTCCTTTGCACATTCTTAAGAGAAAAAATTTCATGTGTTTACATGTGCCATCAATAAAATCTGAAACAAAACTGCAATTGTAGGTAAATAAATAAGGTCAGCTCTTAGCCTAGTGGCAGAACGCTTACCTAGGAAATGGGAAATCTGTGTTCAGCTTCCCTTTCGGCCTGAAGGCAATGCAGTCACATCCCTGCAGCTCCTGTAGGTCCATTCCTTCCCAGCAGAGTCTTCCAGGTAGGGACATCCTTTACCCTACACTTTGAAAGTTTGCCTCTTATGAGTCAAAATTATGAGTTTCCTGAGGCTAGGGACTGGCAAAAAAACCAAACAAAAAATAACAAAACAAACACAAAAAACCACCCCACCACACCAAAGAAGGGGAAAAGCCCTAACCAAACAAAAAAAACACCCAACAAAACAAACCCATATCAACCAAACAAACAAAAAATCAAACTACCAAAACCACTAAAATCAAGAAAACCTGATTTTGTTACCTTTTAACCTGTCTGGTGGGAGACCTAGACCCAAGGTCCTTTTCTGGAGGAACCCTCCAAGCTGCAGCAAGGAGACAGTGGCAGAGGGAAGCACTGGCATGGTGAAAAACACCTTCCAAGCAGCAAGACCTGCTCACCCCAGCACAAAGGAGGTCACTACAACCTGTGTCTTGAGGGGATGTAGAACAGCCAGGGTACAGCTCTGATTCAGACACTGGGCAGGAGTAGGTAGAGAGGAGGATATCTGGGTAGTATCTCCTGCCAATTGACTCCTGAGTGCTGCTTAGCCAGTGCTGGAAAATTGGAGTTGTTACTCTTTCCACTGATTGGCCAAACAGGTCCTGTTTTGACTCTGAAACAGCCTGCCCATAATGGACACCTAGATTTTTAGATAATGCACAGCCTATACAAAAGTACCAAGCTCTGTATCTGGCCCCTTTGCCCTATTTTCAATTACTTCCATCTTCTGGATATAATTCTCGTGTGACTCTCCCTCACAGCAGAGGGGAAGAGCAGGACATTGTGGGGCCTCAGAAGTCCTGATAGGAACCTTGCCTCCACCAGCTCTGTGTGTGCTCTGAGTGCATTGAAGGGGGCAGGGAAGGACTCCAAGACAAGAGACAAGGAAAGATATGAGATCATCTTTCACATTTCCAACAGAAAACTAAGGTTAACTTTGCAACAGATACCTTTCTGAAAGGAGGGGGAAGGTCCTCCAGAGCTGCTATAGAAACAGGAAAGACAAAGTTGAGGAAATGCCAGGGACAATCTGTGAAGTTTTATAGAGAGGAAGAAGTATAAGCAATATTTGATGGGTACATTTTTACTATAAAAAAGCAACAGAACAGTGGAATGTGACAAAACCCAAATCCTGTGCAACATCTCATGCTTTTTAAAAAAGTTATTGATTTTGTAGGTACCAGGGGTTTAGCCTCAAAAAATTATGGTGGCTTCTGCACTATATCCTGTGCTTTGTTACCCAAAACATCCAACTCTAAGAGACAGTGACAGAGAGAAGGAGATACTGAAAAACAGGTCTGCGTTTTCTTCTCCAAGTGTGCTTGACTCAATTGAACTCCCAGGTACAATATGGTGTGAGTTTTTCTGTCTTGAATAACTCAACTCACACGTATTTTCTACTGTCTACCTTCACCTGTATGCACTGAACAAGAAATATTGAACATGAGGACAACACTGTGCAGCAGCAGAAGGTGCTGTCAGAGGAGCAGAACTACTCAGTGATTTGCCCTTGCAGCAAATCCAAATCCACAGAGATTTCATGGTATTGCTCCCTCTGTCATTGGGTGGGTTTCTCTTCACAGTTACACTTTTGCCTTATGGCAGTCCTTCTGCCTCTATGTTTCCCTCCATCTTTTTTTTTTCCTGCTTCTTCTTGGCTTACATCTTCCCTTCTGCACTTTGTATTTCTCTTTGTTTATTGTTATTCAGGAGAATGGGAAGTCTCCTGTAGAGAAAGGTTCAAGTTGACTCATTGCTTCCTCAAAGCTGGTGGAATGAGTCATTCCCTGGCCATGTTGCCCTCCCTTATTTCCCGAGAACCAGGCGAATAAGTTGGATGACCTCAGTTCAATATGTGCTTAACAAAATCATTCAAGTTTTACAAGACTTAACTGCTTTTAGTACAGACCCTAAAATCTCAGTGTAATGTAAGTATGGTAGTAGCTGATTCCCTTCTCCAGGGCTGCCACTGAGCGAGAGCCAGGAGAGACAGTGGCAACCCCAGAGCTTTTGTTGTGGCTGAGGACCGCTTTCAGATGAGTGTCCCAGAAAAAATGGGGAGTGAAGAGCAAAGGAAACATCCCAAAACACTCCTCATTCTGCCTTGGAGACAGTGGAAGAAATCTCTTCTCCAGCGGCTGGGAACAATAGGACAATCACAACTTACATAACTTCTGCTGGTGAAGCTACAGTGACATTACAAGGCATGACAAACTTGTTGGCAACACAGAGCCCAGATCTCCCTTTAGCTGGAGGAATCCCACCCAGCCACTTGCCACTCTCCTAGGATGCTCAAATGCATTACCTCAAGCACATTCCTCCTCCTCCTTTTTTGCTGGCATTGAGATGCAATGTGTGTCAACATTAAAATGTAAATACACACCCAGGCCTGAAGATCTCCTGCTTAGCTGGGGACATCAGCACTAAGGAGCTGCTTGAGCAGTCCAGGTTCCAGGCACTTTGTTTCCCTTCCCTGAGAAAAGTCCTGGAACACAACCCTGTGCACAGAGATGCAGATGCTTTTAAATTGCCACCTGCACTTGTTTTCAAAATACAAGTGCAAAGGAATGCTGCTCTCTAGTTCAGGCCCCTCAAGGCTTCCATTTGAAGACAGCTCCTTGTATGTCCCCATTTCCCATCTGCAGTGCAAAACCCACCAGCTACTGAGAACACTGAAATTAATAAAATTTGGAAGTGAGGCAGCAGGCTCCAGCTTGGTAACTGAACACAGGGCTCTGCCAAATGGCAGGCCTGGTTCAGTTGAGCTGCCTTGGGTCATCTGCTCACAGAATCAGTGGGGCGGGGAGCTGAGGCAGTGACCATCACTTCTGGGAAAGAACACCACACCTCACAGCTCACCTGCCCCTGGGCACAGAAATTAGAGCCTGCCATGGCAGAGCTTAAGATCTGGATGTGAACAGGCACTGCCAACCACACCTGTGCCCCCAGCATGGCTGGCTGAGCACTTAACAGTGTCACTGAGCTGTGGCCAACTCAAACGTCCTCTCTCTCTCCAAGGATCACTGAAGTCAAATCAATTATCCGCTCTTGTTCTCAAAGCAGGCCTTTCCCTCGAGCTGTGTGAGTTATGGATTCAGCCAGTTCATTGGGGACACTGCAAAGATGTTTTTTGTTACAAGTCAACCTAAAACAGTTAATCTGGTTTTTGGTAAGGGAGAATTCACAGTAGATTAAAATGTTTAATTCAACCTCAAAACAACATTTCTTAGGAGGGAGTGGGGGAAGGACAATTGTGTCTCTTTCTCAAAATAAGGCAGAAAAAGGTAGAGAGGGAGTTGAAAAACTTGCAGTGGTTGCCTTAACACGAAACAAATAAAGTTGCTTTACAAGTCATTTTCCTTCCCAATTTTAATGCAGTTCCTTATTCAGCATGAGAAGAAAATGACTCTTTCTATGATTCATTCTCATATGAAATTCAAAGGGTTTAAAAATGTGCCTGATTTTAGAAATCTTCCAATGCTTCTACATAATTTTATAGCTCAGGCTAGTGTTCAGTTAGAAATCTGAGCTGCAGCAAAGACTGCTGACTATGGGCAAGGAGAGAAATCCCAGGGTATAGTGTGGCCTAACAGCAGGACCAGTGTGCAGCAGGGAGCGCAACCTCAGAATAGCTTGTGCAATATTGGATGGGGCTGAGGATGTGGAAAGAGAAAGACAGGGAGTTGGGAAGTTTAAAGAAACACAGGATGTGCAAGAGGCACCAGCAGAGTGGGTGATTCAGTGTGATTTTCCAGTAATGATGAAGTTGCAGGAAGGGTCAAGAGGCAACATCCACCCACAAACTTCATCTCCTGAAACGTTCAGAGAGGAGAGGGGTGATGGGACTCAGGTCACACATTCGAGGTTAAAGTTCCTATCTCTAACTACCATGGCCAAATGAAGAATGCATGAAATGTTTTCCTGCCTTGATGTCTCAAGAATCTGCATTTCTGCTCTTTGTGGAGAGATGTTCAACCATATGTTCTTCTACACCCATGAGAAAATAAGATTAGACTAAAGAAAGCCAAATAAACCTGTTACATTACTTTACCTGTTACAGCAAATTATTACCAATAATAAACACACAACATCACTGTATGCCTTTTAATGGCATGCACAAAGGAGTTCAGGATGTATCCCTGGTTACCTCAGTCCTGAATATGATCTAAGAGCAGGAGCAGAGTTCACAGCCTTAGCCAAAACAGCCAGCAAGGCCTGAGATGGCCCTGAGGCTTGATGGTCACTGAAGAATGTGCAGCACAGCTGTCTAGTCTGTGAATGACACTGTAGACACAAGAATTACATCTTTGGGGTGTTAGAAATATGAGCTCTTGGACAAAATTTCAGCAGGAAGATGGGAAAGGTCTGGAAAGGAAATTGCTGAGTAAAAACAGGATGAAGTTTGAGCCAGGGCTGCAAAAGCACAGTAGCCCAGTAATGCCAAACAGTGCTGCTAGTCAGCCTGGGCAGCTGCATCTCAGGCTGGGGGAAACTCTTTCCCTGCTAGCACAAACCAGAAGGAATACAACATGAAAACATGCTACCTGCTGTCCCTGGGCCTGCAGCCATGTGAGCTGTTCCTCCAAAATTATATTCCTAGATTCTGTCCTACCTTGTCAACTGAAGTCATAACTGGTTTGCCAAAGTCCTATTTGCAACATCCTTGCTAAGAGATTCTGTGCAAGTCATTGTAATACAGGTCTGTAACCTAAGTGAAGAACAGGTGCAGAATATTCAATGTTGCAGTAGAAGTATAAATTTTAGGCAGTAAAAAATATTTTTTTATCCTATATGTGGACAGTATTTCAGTAGGGTAAATAAGAAAATATCCTGGAAAGTAAAGACTAGAATAAGACATGCCAAAAGCAGGGTCTCAAAAAATTGTTAGTAAATTCTCTACTTCAAAGAAGTAATGGGGAAACTACATCATCCCTCTGCCATTGCATACAAAGAGTGCCTGTATGGGATCAAAGAATAGGCAAGTGCAGCCGACCTTCTTGCAATTGCCTGCAAGTTAAGAATTTGGAAGTTGGTGGAAAATTTGAGATTGAGTCTAAACATTCGCTCACATCTGGACTTTACCATAACACCCTAAAGGAAGCATTGCTCTAAATTTTAAATCACAGTGAACTTGAGATGATCTATAGGAAAAGGTCACAAAAGCTGTAAATGTTTATTTCCATGAGCTTAAACGAGTGCTTTCAATCCTGCTTTTACACTTTCATCTATGTTTTCATTCAAGTCTCTTTTCTGTCCTAGGAAATCTTTAGCATGCATGCACTGAAAGGCAATGTATGTGGCAAACAGCCCATAAGGGACCCGGGTAGTGAAATCTGGAAGCAAACTGCATCACAATTGCTAACTCCAGCACAACAGCAGAAAAACCAGCTGGGCAAGAAAGGGGAAGCTTGGACCCATTCAGAAACATTAACTCTTTTGGCAGGAAGGCTAGGGGCTATCCTGCTTTCAGCAACTATAATGAAAGATAACTCAGCTGTTGAGAAACTATGAAGAATATAATGGACAACATAACTTCATGTGAATCATGTTAAAGACTGTGTACAGGGGATGTGTTCCTGGGAAGTCATCACACTGCATGGCAAGCACCTATTATTTGGGGAGGGAAAAAACTAGAGAAAAAATGAGAATAGACAAGCCAGGCCATTATACTCTTCTCACAGAAAAGAGATGTTAATAGATTCTGAGTCACTTGTGAAGGACGGCAGAGACTTCAGTGGCAATGGGTAAAAGGGAACATTTTATCTGTCATTTGGGCTAGTTGGCTGAACACATTGCAAAACACAGATGTGTCTGCCCTGCAGCATGCATAGGAATAATTCACTAGGCATGCCTGAGCTTCAGCTGTGCTCACTCTAGGCTATAAGCAGCATTGCTAAGCTGTGTCTGAACTTTGCTTAAATGGTTGGTGATTTGTATGGCCAAACTGCCAGAGTGGGAACCCAGGAATTTGGAAATGTTGTGTCTAAAACCAGGTGAAGTGTACACCCACATTCTTGAAGCTGGCTGCTAAAATAAAGTGGTATGGGGAGAAAAATAATGATGGGTGCCACAGAAAGGTCTAATATTAATAATGACGTGTGCTTGTACATCTGAGAAAAAGACATTTAAAAGATAAAGGAACTTTGTGTTTAAACTACAAGAGGATGGAAAAAAAAACCCTCACAAAACCTGAGTTTAACCCTGGTCACGCTGACATGTGGTTGTTATTCTCCTCACAGCACTATTCCATACTGCTGTGTGCAGTTTCATGACTGAACTGAATTTTGGAGTAATTACATAACATACAGCCCCAGACTACCTCTGCAGTGACACCTACTTTGGTCTGAGCCCAGCTATTCTCAGTGGTTGAGTGCTATTTAAAAGGCCATAGCAAGCATACTTGGAGAGCATGTGATTTCTGGGGTTTAGACCCATGACAGGTGAATTCCTGGTTTAGTTTTCTCTAAACCCTCATCCTCTTTTTTCCATCCATACTCTAGCACATGAAATTCCTGGTCTACCAAGCAGAACAAGCAACCTGCAGTGCAGCAGGAGAAAGAAAACAGTGAGTGTTCATACCACAAATGTCAGGTTTAACAAGATCAAGTCCAGGCATGAACGGCTGCATACTTATAATTTGTTAAAGCGATGCTGCCTTTCAGAAGTATTTGCCATTCCCAGTTCAGGAAGGTACACGTTTGCTTATTTAGGCTTGCACACAGAAATGAAGTTAATAGGTAATATGTGGAAAACAACTACTCAAGTTGGCTCACTACATTTCCACAATGACTACTGAATATAGGAAACAACTATTTTTTTAAGCCATTTACTACTTTGTTCCATCTGGCCATCTGTTATGTAACTACTCCAAAATTCAGTTGCTATAGAATGTTTCTCTTTGTAGTGGCTAGTGAAAGTGAATGATGGCAGTATTCTCCCAGGTCAAAAGCAAGCTTCACAATGCCTACTGTGAATTAAAGGGGCTCTCAGGCTGCAACAACAGGTCCACAAAGCTGAGGTGCTGTGGCAAACACTGATCATCATCTGGGGCATCTCCAGCAAAAAGAAAATCGGTATAGGACAAAAGAGAATTGGAATGATTTTCAAATAAATGTAGAAGTTCTTAGTATTATTGTGCTGGACAAGATTAACATCTCTTGACTTCAAACAATGAAGAGTTTCATATCTCAGGCATTTAATGCCAAATATTTGCCTGGATTTTCATCTTAGTACAACTATTTATAGTGGCTCTAATGCTATGTAAAAGACTGTAGCAACACACCTCCAGGGGTTTATATTACTATTTGGCTTTGTAGTTCTTTCACTACTTCAGATGAATCATGAACTTCTTCAGATGTGCCAGAGGCATTCCATTTCCTCAACTGCAAATGAAAAAGGAAGAATAATACACATTGTTTACTTTTTCCCCCCACTCCAGATTCCTGTGCAGCTCTCCAGTGACTCCAACTGTTGCATTTGATCTGGTTTTCTGCATGTGTCGTGCACAATGACCATGAATCTCTCAGATTTCATGTACGAAGATCATTCTGTTTCAGTGCCACATATATTGCATTGTGCTCATTTACTCCAACTGTGAATGCAGTGGTTTTTCTTTCCCATTTAAACGTACAGAAATATTTGAAAATAAGGGAAACGTTAAATGGAAATAATTACTCATTGTTGAACATAGGCACCAAATTAATTCACTGTTGAACTTAGGCACCAAAGTAATCATGAGTAAGCATGGAGCAAGACTACTTTATTGGTAGTTTGTGCTGAAGACTATGGCTTCACTCTTGTTTCCCAAGCTAAATAAAGCTAGTGTAAGTATCCAATCATTCAAAAAAGTTGCAAGCAATGTTTGTGGCAATTATAAATGAAATATTTTTACTCGTGCTGCATATTAAAAGAATGTCAGGGGAGGAGCCCCTTGCGTTTTTGGTAGGACTGGCTGGAATAACTGGAGTCACACATCAATACAATCAAAGAGAGGAGCTATTCATTGTCTTGCACTCAGTGGAGGCTACCATGCAAAAATGAGTTATTAAGACAGTCAGACTGCCCCAGCCCTAGTGCAAGTTTCAGCAGCCTGTGCTGCCTTTGGTCTTTCTGAGCACAGTTCACATCACTCATGAATCAGTGTAACAAAGCAAAACTACACATTCTCCCAGAACACAACCTAGGGGTCTTTGCACATGGCTCTTTTGACTTCCTGCCATGGGAGGAATCTCTTGGGTGAAATAAACTTCCTTTCCCTGTAAGATCTTGGCGTTGGGTCATTTATGGGTGAGCATAATACCCACAAGTGACAGAGACACCCCTTTGTCTCATCTTGGAAACTCTTAACAGCTGAAGGTAATGCTGATGGTTCTCTATCTTAAAAAATGATACTGTTAAAGGTTCACCTAGGAATTGATTACACTTCAGCAAAAAAGGGCATTAAATAGCCTATATAGCATCTTTCAATCTGCCACCACCTGGCTCAGAAGTCATCACTAAGGGTAGCCTCTGCTTCCTCAGGTGATATTTGTAGTCATCTTCAGAAAAAGTAGAGGGTCCTGTGTGGATAACTGTTGGCAACAGTCTCTTCTGCACATGACTTTAACTGAAAAACTTTTGAATCAGGAATGACAATACATGTTTCAGGTCAACAGACTTTAAAACATTTTGAATGAACAGACAAGAGTTCTCAGTTCCCCCAGGTTTCTGTTCTACAGTGCCATATTTAGTACTGCATATAACCTGTGAGAAATTTGCTTTAACTGTAAGAAATTTGCCAGGGGAGTGCAGGATGAGGGAAAATTTCCATTCCAGCCAACCTCTTGAGAAGCCATGTCAAAGTGCTTCTCTCATGTCTCAACCTTGCTGTCACCTGGAAGAATTCTGTCAGCACTCAAACCAGGGAAATTCCCAAAGCTTAAACCTGAAGACTGTCCTGACTGGCTGCCCTCTGCTGTGTCCTGTAGATTATAGAGGGCTACCCTGGAAAAACAAAACACCTGATTAAATTATGCTAATTTAAAAGCCTCTACAAAGCAAACCATGGCATTCTGTTTTCCTTTTCAGAAAATGCTGCTCAATAGCAGTTAATTCCCACAGTCAGTTCTGCTATGAGCTGAGAGCAGCATACAAATTGCCATCGTTTAGGAACAAGAGATTAAATGAGAGAGGAAAGACTGGTCAAAATTAGCTGAAGAAATTACATCAGCTAGGCCATATTTGAGGCAATTGATTGTAATGTCATCCTAGCAGAAAATGGTTTAAAAGACCAACTAGTCACTCAGTACAGCTTCATCAGAAGTATCACTTAGTTTTACTGAGCCCAGACTGTGTTTAAACTGAATTCCCAAGCTGCATTTTAACAATAGACCTCAGAGGGCCACAGCCAGGGAATGTGGTCAAGGCAGAGGTTGTTCCTATCAATATTACCTGAGTCGCGTTGCAAACATGATAGGATACCAATGTTTTGTAACTATATCCATCATTAGAGCAGTTTCTACAGAGCAGATAAGATAAAACAAAAGCTCACTGACCCTCTTGCATTTCAAGATTCCATTATCTTTATTACAGAAATCCCTGAATGCAGCTTGCTTCCCATTACATATTTAAGTCCATGTTGTCTCTGACACTCTTTAATTCTCTCAAGACCTGAAAGCACTTTTGCTCTATACTTATTAATTTTACATGGTATTTTGAGACAAGTTAATAATAGGATCCAGCTCACCCATTGTCCCACTGTTGAGGAACCAAAATGCATGGATAGCAAACCTAGTACTAACAACAGTGCTATTCAGATAAAGCCGATTTTCTCCAGCTGTGTCAGAAAGCTAAACAACCTGCTGCTCCTGATCCCTCCAATTTTGTTCTGCTCTGTGGAAGAAAGTAATCAAACTCACAAGTATTACAAACATATAATCTAATCTTCCCTCCAAATACTACATGAATTGTTATTGCAATTTACACCTGAGGTTCATATGCTACCACATTGATACTATCTGTGCAATGGAGACTGATCACCCAGAAAATACTGTCCAGCAGAAGCCAATCTCCTTCCTTGAAAAGGTAACAGGCTCAGGAAGTAAAGGAGCCACCTGAGAAGTGCCATATAGTTTTCAATAGGAGAATTCTTTTTCTTTCTGTGTCAATTCCAGCACCTACTCTGAAGGCATAGGTGATTCAAGGAGACATGGGCCATACTATGGTCTTTAGACAGCAGTGTAATAAAAACATTTACCTGACAACTTCAATTCAGGTATTATTAATTGTCACAGGAAGTCACAAAGCAGCTTGCAATGAGTGATTTATTTGGGTAACACACCACTGCTGTATTTGCAATTTGCAGTTAGTCTAAAGCAAAAGAGTTCTTTTCTCATCATTATTTTCAGTTCTGAAGTTTACTGAACTCAACTCCCACCATTCACAAAAGTACAGTGTAAAGACTGGACACATTGCACAGAGTTTGCTTTTTGTTTCCACTTGGGTTACATCCTGTGAGTCCCCTTTGGGATACCATTAAAGTGAAAAACAGGCCCCTAACCTGGGAAAGTCATCTCTCACTGGGACCAATACAGAAGGAAGGCAGGTTAGAGGAAAACCTTAGAAAAACACCGAGTCCTTAGAAGCAAAACCTAATAAAAAGGATCATAGAGCTTCAGGATTTTGAGTTAAATGTTCTGGTGCCCTTTTGGAGAAGAAAGAGTATTGGACTCCAATGCATGAACTGCAGACTTTTAGTAAGATGGTGACTTTGCAGAGAGTGTCCAGTTTACGCTCCAGACTACTGCTCTCACCTAACATTTGCAGCAAGTCATTCCTCATGCACATAGATGCTCAGAAGATACAGACAAGTCATCTTATCTTCTCTATCACTGGGATTTCCTTTTTTAATATTGTTTTTAAATGGTTTAGTTTGGAAGAGAACCTTGAAGATCATATAGTTTTAACACCCCTCCTGTGGGCAAGGACACCTTCAAATAAACCAGGTCTTGAACACTTGCAGGGATAGGGCATCCACAACTTCCCTGGGTAGCCTGTTCCAGTGCCTCACCACCCTCACAATTTTTTCTAATATCTAATCTAAACCTACTTTTTTTTTTATTTTGGAAGCATTTCCTAAGTATCTTTCTTCCCATCAGGAGCTGGTTGATCATCTCACCCCAAAGCAACATGGTCCCCTTTTTATTTCCCTGTGAAAGTGTGGCCCCAGAGTCTGACCATGTACTCCCTGCCTTGTCTTGGAGCCTCTTCAGGCACATCTTTCATCCTACAGTCAACATAGTTTCATCCCACATGGATCACTGGGGGCACAAGGCTGCAGTGGGCAGCTGGCACACACCAGGAGACTCTGTGACAGAGATCAAGTTCCATGGGAAACAACAAGGAAACACAACAATCAACCACTGAAAAATGTTGTTTCTACATATCATGCACAAGAATGGAAAGACTGTGGTAGTGATCCCAGGAAAGGCTCAGCCATGTCCAACAGAAAAGCAGGACTCCTGTGTTTAATGCTGCTGTTTGCTGTTTGTGCTGCTTTGCAGAGTATGCTATCCTCTGGGATTATAGCTCAAGTCCAAACTGCATCACTTCACCCAGGCTACAGATCTGCTTTGCCATCTCAAGTGTGACAGACAAGCTTCATCCCCGTGAGCAGCTGTGAAATGCTGCACAGCTCCCCTGCTCCAGTCCCAAGCTAGCTGCAGCTTGCTATCAAAAGAGAAGGATCCACTCCAAAAATGATCACAACAGTTTGGGTGAAAGGTTTTGGCTACAGCCAATGTTAAATGTCTATTGTTGCCTATAAGGAAGCTAGAAATCCACTAAAACCTGTAAAAAAATTAATAAAACATATTAATGACTAGAAGCTAAGTTTATCATGGGAGGAATTTTAACAAAAGCAGGTGTAGTGATTGCACCCAAAACACAAAGAACTAGATCAGTTGCTTCATATTTGGCTTTATTTCAGGACATAAGAAGTAGGTAAGAAGCTGGGGAAAAAATGCACTGTATCACACACACACACATCGGAAAAATTACGTTTTGAAAAGGGCTGTCATTTCCATATTGCAATTGTAAAAGCTTTTAGATATCAAACACAGCTCTTTGCTACATACTGGCACCAACTGAAGTGTCAGACAATACCCAGGGTTTCTTAGATGCCACTGAAGATTCAATTGGTTTAAAGAACAGAAATAACAAGCTTCACTTCAGGCAGAAGCCAGTATATCCATTTACAGAAAAAAAGATACCTCTCTTATGGTGATGCCTGTTAGCATCAACATGCTTAAGGATGTGTTACTATTTTCCTTATAAACCCCTGCTTTGAAGTGTTTTATAACTCAGCTATAAACATATGGCACTTGCAGGGACAGACACAATCTTCTGTTTCTCTATCAGAACTTAAAAATATGCATACACACATATCTAAAGCAATGGCTGCATGCTAGCCACCTAATTCTGTAGCCCAAAATTATCTAAATGAAAAGAATTAATTGTCTTCAGCCTCTGACATCATAGCTCTTTACTTTCACTGCTCTCATGCTGTAGTCAGTTAGAATTTCTCTTACAAACTTTAAAGGCACCTGCTGCTAGACAATAACCACTTCTTCCAAGTGCTCCAACATTACTGCTGTGGGAGCTTCACCTAAGGAGGAAATCTCTCTTTTCCTCCCCATGCACATTTCTGAAGCAGGCTGCAGTGAGCTGTTTGGTGAGCAAGCAAGCAGTACTCTGAAAACCTACTTCAGCAGGCAGTTAAAACAGCTACCTTTAAATAGGAGAGTTTTTTAAGCAGTTGGCTGAAATGAGCTTTGATACATTTGCAGCACATCAGTGAGTGAAAGAGAGCTGCCAAGAAGCAATTTGTCGAAGTTTTGTTTTTCACTCCTATTCTGCTTTTTATTTTAAGCTGTTATAATGAAAACAAAGGTAATTAAATGAACAGTTTCTCCATTTAAGAAAGCCTGGAGGTTCCCTCTCCAGCTTCCCTGGACTACTCCCGCCAGCCTGTTTCTGAGATTTGCTGTGTCTCATGAGTCTTATGGGCATGGGTTTCTCCAGGCTGAGCAGTACAGGCTCCTCCCAGGGTCCATCAGTGGAACTTTGCAGAAAGGGGTGGGAGTGGGGATCACCCCAGCAGCTCTGGGCAGATGTCTCCTAGGGTGATGGTGAAACACTTTGCACAGGCTCCCACCAGCTGCTGAAGGAACAGGCTGTGCACTCCACTGGGCTACTAAACCCCCTTGATAATGAAGTACTTTATGGAAGTTAACCATTGACCTCACAGTGACTACTCATACACAGAAGCTCACCTGTAAGATCTTGTATCTTACTAAAACAGAGCTAAATCCAAAGACAATTCCAGGCTTACATCGGGTCTTCATGCTAGGGATCCCTGCCATAGAACTTCTACTCGTCCAGTATATAGGGTAACAGTTTGTGGAAAAAAACCCAAAACCCAGATGTATTTAGTCATCTTGAATTACAGCTTCCAGAGATCTGTGTCTTGTATGTGCTCTCTGTAACATGAAGAGGGCTCTGCAGTTATGCTGCTGAACATTAAATAAATGTAGCAAGCTGAAAACCACCTTTTGGAAAAGCTAGACATGTAGGATGCTCTGCACTAGGCAAGGAATATTCTTTACAGCAGAATTCCAAAACTTTGTAATTTCTGAATTTAACCAAAAATCCAGTGTTGCAATTCAGTAAGTATTTTATTTCTCACAATTCTTACATACAGAAAATTGCCATAACTGCTGGCAAGTTGCAGAATCTGCAGGAAGCCAAGAGCTGCACAAATGAGCATTCACTCCAAACAAAGGCAGCAGTCAGTCAGGCTCATGGATGGGACGGGAGGACCCAGCACAGGGAGGCTGTAAGGAAGCTGTGATCTCCCTCAGTCACATGGCATGCACAGGGATCAATCTGCTGCCCGAATCCTTACTACCATTTGTACAGTAGAGAAGCAATTAATACTAGTGAAAAGAAGGAAGAAACAGTTTCTCCAGGGCTACCTATGCCCATGGCTTATCAAGACATGGACTTACAGACAGAAACAAAAGTGCTGACTCACTGTTTTGTTCCCCTTGCTGCCCTCTGTCCTTGCAGGATGTTCATGGATATGGGTATCAGCTACCCAACTCAGATGGTCCAGGCATTGTTCCACAAATGCTCCACCCAACTGCAACATCTGAAGAAAAGCTTTGGCCCATGGAAAATTGCCATGTTTGGGCTTGGACATACACCAACATACACACACTGTTCCCACATCATGAGGTAAATCTACATTTGTCTACACTGAACACACTAATCTGTAAGTGCGCACCTGAGTGGCAGCAAAAAAAAAAAAAGGCACTGTGAAATTAGTTGCAAATTCAGGTCTTGAACTCAGCAGATACTAAAGCTCAGGGTTCTGCTCAGAGATCTCAATGCAGCTGCACTTCTCAAGCACCTGTCCAGATGCTAGAAATGTCTTTCATTTTATTTCCTATCACCAAAAAAGATTTGGGACTGCTGCTGGTAATAGATAACCTAGATGTACTGTAAGTAATGCAGGGCGAGCAACGAGATAGCCCAGTGTGATGGCCAATGTGGCAAGTGTGCCAGGAACATGTTATTCTCCACTTCAGTAGCATAAACAGGTGCATAAACCAGCATTTTCATACTGGGCTCAACAGAGTCAGTGCCATTTCAGCTCATCCAATTAGGTCTCCCCCACACACTCACAAACTACATACAGACCATTTGGGTGCTAAACAACTGGCAACTAAAAGACAAAATCATCTTGTCTGGTTTGCCTCAACTTTTCTAGGAGTGGAGAATTTGTGCCTAGGCAATGCACATGCTTAGTGACGGATGCACTTCTAACTCTTGCCAGTAATTACTGTTTTCTTGACTTTATGCTTTCTAATGGAAGACCAAATGTTGTAAATTATTGTCTTAAAAAAAAAAAATCACTTTTTAGTTTCTGGCTTTTATTGCCTGCATTTGCTGTACGAGGACGTCCAAATGCTCACAAAATGAATGTCATCAAACTCTGATTAGTGCCATACTGCTTCCTCATGAGTGGTGGCTGCTTCTTCCACAAATGAGAACTGCACATACAGCCCCTAATTACATCTGAGGTGTAGTAATTTACCAGTGTTAGGCTCAAGGTTTCCACACAAAGTCGAACTGAACCCAATCTGGACAAACTCCACTTCTACACTACCGTAATGCAGTCCGGCAGTTACAAGAGGAACATGGTATAACATTGTATACACCATGTGTCTGGTGGGATAAAAGAAAGGGAATTGCTGAGATAAGGAAAAAGTCCTGGATCACTTCAGATGGAGACTACAGTGATAGCTGGGAAAATGCAGGCTGTGAAACCAAAGCTACCATGCAATAGTTAACTCTTTCTCACATGGGCTTTCCTTCACATAAAATACTGAGCGGTTCAGAGCAGATGAAAACTCCTGAGTGCAAGTCCCCCTCTACAATCACCATTCCATAAGGCAATGCTTAAGTTTCTTTTTCAGTACGTTGGGACCATCTCACATTAAAATTTCCGAACACGCCTATTAGGCTTCTCAGTTTCTCATTATATGATTTAGACAAAGGATATGAAAGACCTGCTGAATTACTAACTAGCTTAGTAATTTAGTTACTAAATAACTAATTACCAAAGGCCTTGCAGCACATAGTGTTCTTAAATTAGACTCCGGATTTTCAAGAATGGTTAGAGAGGCTTTTGTTTTCAAAACTTAAAAGTCCCAGAACTTGTAACACGACAGAAGTGGAGACAACCTCCTGAAAGATGTAGAAATTGCAGGCTGCTGGAGAAAAAGGTATGCACTGGGTCAGACATTTGTATCGACACAGAGGATTGGTGGAGCAAACACATCCTGAGTAACCAGGCAGTTTTCCCATGCTGCATCTATACCATACCTGGAATCACTCACAAGGTGGTTAGAGAGAAAAAGGTTTTAAACTAAGGAAAGAAAACACTACCCAAAAATACTTCCTTACCTCTGTCCCACCAAAACCAGCTGGAGTGGGGTGATGGTTGTCACAACAGTGTTAGTGACAGCTGCCTTTCACACCTTCATGTTCACAGTGCAACAGGCAGAGTCTGAGTGTGACATAATTCCTCCCCAAGTACATTTGTTCATTTCAGGAACAAGTTAACATGTCTTCCACTTTGGTGTTTATTTGGGATATTTTTAATTAATCTACTGATCTACTAAACATGTTTGAAGCGACAATTAGAGGCATGAAAGACATCATGTTTTCTTCAGAACCCACAATTTCCATTCATTTAAGCGACTAACTGCTGTTAAGAGTTTTACAAATGGGAATTTTCTTGGAAAGCATTTCATGTAATTTTCCCTGTTGCAATCTTGGCCTCCTGAACTGGTTTGATTGTGCTGCTCAGGGGTACCTGAAGACATTGGCAAGATGGCCCAAGCAAGGCCAGCCTCTTTCCCACACCCTGCTATCTCAGAGGTGACAGAAGGCTTCAGGGACACCATTTGATAAGAGATGAGCTGCCAACTGCCTGACTTTTGCCTGGGCACTGGAAAATCCAGGAAATATAGTGTTACAAGTAGACATTCTGCTGCTTAATGCAATATAGATCGTCTGGAAATGAAGGCCACAAACACCAAACAATTTTTCCTGCCCATTGACCAGGCAGAATTTGGCACTACTTCTCTTGCTACTTTTTTTCCTATAACTAACAGGCTTCCCAAAAGTGTCTGCCAACATTGGCCTTGATGTAATTCCAGCAGCTTCACCAGAGGAATATTTAGCTCTGTCCTTAATCACCCTCATCCATTTTTTCACTTTCCAGAATCCTTCTGTGAACAGTGATGTGTCTTTGATGCCTGAGACACCAAAGCAGGACTTCCCTGTGGTCAGACAAACAATTTCAAGGTCAGAGTGGTAGAAAGGCAGAGAGGGCTGGTTTTGCACGTCAGCTGTGGCTGCTCCCTTAGGCCTCAGTGAGCTCACCAGCCCCTGCATCAGCTCGCCCTTCCCATTCACTGCTCCACAGATTCTTCCAACACCATGGATCGTGGTTACCAAGCAATAGCCCTGCTGCTCATTTTACATCATCAAACAAGTACATCACCTTTCATGTAAACATTTTTCCGAATACAAAGTTCTTTAAATTCCATATGCAAAAGGACAAAGGTTAAAGAGGAAGAAAAAAATCTCAACAATGAAATGCATTTGTCACAAAACTCAGCAAAAGATTACTCATTGGGTGGCACTCTTGATTGTGGTACTTCCTAGTCATTATTGCTCTCCACCTAAAGAGCTATAGAAATTAGTCAAGGTTGGCTTTAGAAATACCTTGTGCTTTGTAGTCAATATATGTTAATAGAAATCTTAGATCCTTGTGACCTTGGAGTTGTCTGCAAATACAGCAGCTGATGCAATTTTCTTTTTAAAAAGACAATTATTTTTCTCAGATCACACAATTCTCTGTTTTTAGTAAAAAGCAGAGATACAGATAGCACCATAAAGATGGATTGCAAACATTTCAGCTGACAGGTAGGTGCTACCTGATGCTGACTGCCCAGGGTGTTAGTGGAGGCAAGACTTACCTCCCCATGTGCAGTATGCACTGTACACTTCTCCAGAGGAGGCAGATCCCAGCAACCTCTTCTCACAAGTAAAACTGTATCTGACACTTTGTTGTCTCTCCAATTAAGATTCTTATGAAGCTTTTCATTTCACATTCAGTACAGTCTTGCCTGTTGCAATGCAAGGGGGTCTGGCAAAACACTCTGTTGGTTTATGGACCTTGTTTCCCCACTTATTCTTGCACGGAGTATATACTTTAAATGGGGCAAGCATTTAAAATAGTGGAAAAATATTTGTCTCTGAATACTTCATTTCTAGCCAAAACTGTAGAGCAAGAGGATACCTGAGGGTATCATACTTCTGAATTCAGGTGAAGGTATCAGCTATACTGCTATTTTTCCAAACCATATCCCCCATTAAAATTAGATGAACTCCTAGAACTTTTGTTTTTAAAGCAGAAATGGAAGGTTGCATGATTTTTCAGTAAAAAAATCCTATTTTTTATGAAATTGAAGGCATCTCTGTGAAAAAATATTACTGCAAATTCACTCTAATTACACCTCAGAAGACAAAACTTGTGTGAGCAGCACCCCAGTTTTGCTGCACCGGTTACTTACACCCACTAACATGAAAATGGGAATTGCTTAAAAAAACAAACCAAAACCAAAACTGAAAGGAAAAGCTTGAACTAACAGAACACTAAAGAAATATTAAAGAGTGACTTTCAGACTCTTGAAAGCTTCTAGCAAGAGCCCCAACGCATTTCCTTTTTGGTGGATTCCTCTTACCTTAACAAACCAAGGGCAGGACATATTGAGAGATTGGCCAAGCCTCTGTTAGTCCCTGGGGGCTTGTGATGTGGTGTAAACTGCACTGCACAGCACCAGTGAAGCCACAGAAGAGATTTTACTCAGTGATGAAAATAAGCTAAATAGAATTCCATTAGTTCTGCAAGAAGCAGCACATGCTTGTTCTAACCAGGTGACAACCACCTTGACTGCATTTAATTTTAACGCCTGGTCTTCAAAGAGGCTTCAGTTTTGCAATCTACATAATGGAGAATTATCCTTACTGTGGCATTATTTGTAAAATTAGAAAAAAAAAAAACCCAACTAAAACAACCACCAAAAAAAGCAACCATGCAGACCTTATTACGGAATGGAGTGATACTTCCCTTTTTTCCTTTGTGGCCTACTGCCCATGACAGATAATTCATCTAGGACAAAGCAATGAACCAAAAATATAATGAGAATTCAATACTTGGAAGGAATAGAAGTCATAAAATGTCACAGGGATGTTAGCACTATTAGGTCAGGACATCTCTGCTGTTAGCAAGACTTGGTAAAAGACTCATATTTTACTTGGCAAGTTGTACAAAGATTCAGACCTTTTCCTTCTTAATCCTCAGTGATGCAAGCCTCACTGTCAGAATTCATGGTTACACTGGTATCTCTGTTAGTTGCTTGCTGCATACTAATTCTCTTTTCAGCTGAAGATACTAAAAAAAGAAAAAGGAATTGAAGGTGATCAGATCAAATATGACATGAAGTAACATTCCTAACATGATTAAATTGTGGTAAAGCAGAAAGCTCCTCTTCAATTTGCAACTGTATCATACTGCATTATTCTCCGAGGGCTAGAAAATTCACACAATTCCTATGGAGTAAGGGCCCCAAAAATTAGAACTATCAGCTATCAGCTGATGAACAAGAATGTCATGCTGAGTGGAATGAGCTGCATGACTCAAAATACATAAAACACTACAGAAAAACCAATCGATGAAGAGGAAGAATTGTCCTTGAATACATCTGCAGCATATCGCAACTTCCATGGTCACGCAAATAATCCAGAGTGGAAACACACCCACACACCTCCAGGATCCTACCAGGATGGTATGTCAAGGCTTACTGTTTGATGTACAGAACACACCTCTGCAGACACAGGCAGTATTTGGCCCCTTCTCTGAAGTGGTCTTCTTCCACCAGCAGCTGTGAACACTACCACTCCTCAGCAGATTTTTGAGGAACACAACATCTATTTCCTGGACTTGGTGGTCGTACTGCATATCACCACACTGCAGTGAAATCATTAGATGGGCATTCATCATCTCTGAACACAATTCAATTCCAGTAACAGACACCATTAAAAGAAGCAGAATCAACTTTCAAAAAACTAATTTTAATCAAAACAAAAAAATTGTTGATCATTAACAAGTTTATAAAACAGTGATTTAGTTACATAAATAAATTGATATCAGTGTATCAAATCTTAATTACTTTCAACTTCATGAGCATGTTTACATGGGTGATGAAGTACAACCTTTTTACCTATTATAATAAATAAAATGGAGAGCATGAAATAGTTTTTCTAAACAAAAATACCTACAAACATACCTCTAGCATGTTCTCTAATGAAGGGAACAAGAGACACTGGACAACTTTTGCACCAAAACATAAAAACTGCTTTAAAAAGCACAAGGATACAGAACCATCAGCTAAAGTAAAGACACTATACTGTAACCAAAGTTGGTACTTAATAATATAATGAACAGTTTGGTAGTTAGATCTCCAGTTTGGTTATTTTAAAGCATTAAGACAAGGCAAGATAGAAGGCTGCTTTTGTTTGAGTAATTCTAGAGAAAATAAAATATATTAAAAAAACAAACTGAAAAGTAGAACAGTCATACCTACACAACTTTCTGTCCTGCACAAAGTCAAAATACCTATGCAGAATATATATATATAATATATATATATGTTATTTGTGCACAAAGGTTAGCTTATTATTAGCTCACTGCAAAGGCGTAACATATCATGTCAATAATTTTGGAAAACATTTTGTGTTTTGTGTCAAAAAGGATATTCTTTAAGTCTTCTAGGCTAGGAGGCACAAACCCCAATTCTGGCATACTGTATTCTTAATGCTAAGGCTTGCTGCTCTGGCTGTGTATTTTTTGTTGTCCCTCTTTACTATAGTGCCTGTTACAAGCATGTGTGTATGTGTGTATACATATATATGTATACACAGGTTGTATAAATATATATATATAAAATTTTCCCCAATAGGTATCAGTCCAACCATGCAATCCAAAAGGTGGCTCTGCATAGATGCCCAGCATATAGTTCACCACCTGAGCCAACCCTGAAGCAAGGCGCACTTTAGTCCTTCTGATAGGTTTTTTTTTGTTTAAAACCAAGCTACTGCAGCTTCAAGTATTTTGCATTACATAGATTTTTTTTATAAATTAGTTAATGTTATATTTTTCAATATTCAGACATATACTATAATATATATACAGTACAATAAATGCTCTCATTCATTTTTTAATTTTTTTGATAAATCCCTGAGAATGTATGTTGACAGTTGCTAAGTTTCCACATGCACAAGCATTGTGTGCCATGCTTCTGGATGAACAGCACTGCAAAGCCACGTGGTCAGCCTTTTAACTATTAGTATTTCATTTGTCGGTTTGTTTAAATATGCTGAAATGTAAGGATGAGTTACAAAGGAGTAAAGCTGAATCCATTCGAGGTACTTATCACAGGATGGAGGTGTTTTGTTTGGTTTTTAAAGCCATTGCAATATATGTTTGTTTTTGAGGCTGTGAACGTATACAGAAAGAACAGGAGAGCGATGTGGGCTTTTGCCACTTGACAACATATACTCAGTGTAAACCAAACCTTTTTTAACCTCTCTCTCATACAAAACAGAAAAAAAGAAAAGAAAATTAAACACACAAACTTTCACAACATGACAGTTTAGTTTGCAAACTCAATATAACTATACACATATAATACCGGTGTGGCTCTGTTTCTTTAAGTTAAAAAGGATACAAAGGCAGGCTCAAGTAAAAATAAACCACCCCTCCCCCCCAGATCCCCATTCACGCATTTTCATCAACCAAACCGTTCACGAACCAGCATCATCAGTTTCTTTTTGCCTTTGTAGATTTGTTTTAGGTTGTCAATAAACTGTGTAAACTGGATGTGACCATCATGAGCCATTAGGAAGGTCTCTCGTGCCTTGCTGAGGAACTCTATAAACTCACTATAGTGTCGTGGGCTGATGTGAGTGAGACGCGAATGAGTCGTATTAATGTAGGCTCCAATCGTGGCATCCAAGAGTTGCCGCAGAGGGGCTTTGTCCAGTGACATGAGCTTACCAGAGTTCCTCCTTCCATGAAGTCCCACCATGCCAGGAGTGGTCAAAGTACACCTACGCAAAATGTCCGACAGTACTGTTGCACACTTGACACTTTTGACCACCAGAGGTATTATAGCTGCTAGCTCATTTTTCCCAAGGGAGTGGCTGAGCGCACATGCCCACAGAACGTCATTAATGGCAGGGTGTGTGTCCTGATTGTAACTCAGGTTGAGATGGGTCATGGCCAAGGTGGCCAGCTTGTAGGCCCGCATGGGGTAACCGCGGTGCTCCATGTATCGCGCTATGGTAAAAAGCTGCGAGTAGCTCATGCCAGCTGTAGCAGCATCCAGAACGATTTGGTAAGCGGTCTCAAAAGCTATGTGATCCTTCTCACATAGGGTCAGTGCAGAAAGGGCACAGTTTTGAGGATCCTTCATGGCACACTGTAGAGCAAGCGTCCTAGCACTTCCGGCCAGCTTCTCCTGCTGATGGCAGTCCAGATGGAGACGGACGATGGTGCTGTTGGACATCACTGTTGTAGCAACAATACTAGTGGCTTCTGTTGGAGTGAAAAGTGTAAACCAGTTTTGCATTATACTATCCAGTGCATAAACACCTGGGGAGAGAAAGAAAGGATTAGCCATAACGGATAAAACCTGGCAAAGATGTTCAGCAGATTATATTTCCCACGAAGTCTGAGAGGTTACCAGTAAATCCCAGTCCCAGCAAGAAGGGCTCACAGACAGCATGGCTAGAAAAGAACATTAAAACCAAGACTACTGTGCAAACTCTGCAGCAATCATATAAACCCAGAAAAAAACATAAATAGCCTGCAAGACAAGCTTTAATCTCCTGTTGTGACAGCTGAGCTATTTTACTTAAGACAATTTGGGTAAAACATTCTGGCTCATTTTGTCTCATCATCTCACTCAAAAGCAGCCCCCACCTTGCACACCAGGGCAATTGCAACCTCTCTTCTCACTGTAAATCTCAAGGCATAGCACATATGAAAAGTAGGCAAAATGGCTGTCTTAAGAGAACATCATGGCATACCTTAGCAAAACTTATTAAGCATACCTTAAAGCAATCAAATTTATAAGTACATGATCATCAAGATCCTTATTAGGGAAATACAATGAGCAATATGAACTACTGGATTTGTATTTCTCAGTACCACTGTATTACCAGTGTGTTCGGCAGTTGGGGGGAAACACTGACTGATGGGTTCCATAAACTGAATCTAGAGCAAACTGGAGTGCCTTATTGCTAGAGGCAGTTTACACACATTTGTGAGCCCACCTAAACCACACACAGAGGTCTTCATTTTCTCTGCAGGACTCTGATGTTTCCCATGCACCCCTTCACTCATTTGCAGCAAACCAGCATAGCCAGAGAATACAGTATCTTCATTTAAATAAACAAATTCCTAGCATTATCGTATTGATTCTTTACTGTGTTGATTAAGTGTCAAAGAGTACTCTGCATGACATCATAGGTTTTTACAGGACACTTCTATTAGAATATGTAAACCAATTTAAAGTAATTTTAAACCCAGTATTTCATTTGCTAAGATGTAATGGCACAAAATAATATTCAGGCACTAATATCTGTGAGATAAGCTCAGCAAAAATTATCTTAGCAAAGATATAAAAGCAATAAAACAAGAGCATTGCACGAAAATTTGCAGACACAAACCACTTTCTGGCTAAGGGGATACAAAGGCAAGCTCTATTTTCCCATGCTACTGATAACAAAATATGGCCAGCTAAGCATAAAGCAAAGAATAAATTAATACAGAGAATAAGCAGTAGCAATCCTCCCAAGTTCTGAAACTCAAGAAGCATCTGTGCAATACAATCCAACTCAAATATATGAAGAAGGAAGAAATAAAACAGAAAAACATGTTCTCCAGGAATACCTTCATTGACAATTAAAATGGGTCCATTATCATAAGTACTAAGATTGCTCCCATTAGCATTGCTGCTGGTTTTTGATATTTTTAACAACTATACAGCTTTTAATGCACTCATCTTCTTTTTCAGACCCCTGTAACCTCATTTTGAAGACGGTAAACCTTAACACAGAAAGTTTATGGGATGCCTCATGAAGACATGCAGGAAATCTATGGCAAAGCCCCAAAATGATACGAACATGCTACCTGAGAGAGCACTGTTCTCCCACTTCTGTACTGAGTATTTTTGGTATTGAGTATTTGCATATGGGTACTTCCCATAGGTTATGCACACCTACACCTTATGGGGGAAAGAAGTCACAATGCATTACTCAACTATTGTCTCATTTGCTTTGTGCCTAAAAACACCCACTAATCACTGCCATAACGTGTTCTCACCAAAGGGATTTTAGAGATGAACATGAAGTGGGAGGCATTTGCAGAACTTGGGTGTTGACAAGGAAGATCAAGCCCCACAAGAGTAGCTGACAAGAGAAACATTTCAGAACATACCTACTTCTGTTGCACATGTTACCAACCACCTCACCATTTCCCGCCGTCGCCAATTCAGCGTTGACAGCGTCATCCGCATCACCTGTTAAAAAAACACAAACAAAATAGAATTTTAATTGAAAACCAAAGCCATAGACAAACACCCTGGAGTTTAAAATGGCAGCCTTTTACCCTCTCCACTCCATGTCCTCTTTTTCAGCTGATACATCAAACAATTTAAAAAACACTGAACAGCATGCAGAGAGTAATTCTAAGTACATATCCTTCAAGGATAGAGGACAGAGACTGTTTTATCTGGGGGCAAGGATAGAGGACAGAGACTGTTTTATCTATCCCATAAAAAAACCTTCTCCCAAACAAGAAAAACCAACAATCACTTATTGGAATTAAATTACATAACATCTCCTCCCTTCTATGCACAAGTTGGTAATATCAGTAATCATCGTGTGGTATTCTAGGGCACATAATTGTTGTAAGTAGTCAGGTAGGAGATACTGAATACAGACAACCTAATTACAATTAAGTTGAGGAGAAAAGGAGGGGAAATCATCTGCAGGCCACTAGAGACAGTGCTGACACTGTTTCTTGCAGGAAAAGTGTTACTGTAAGAAACTACACAGCTGGGAATTACTACCAGAAAACTGCAATGCATCATCCTTATGGAAAACCAATCTTTAAGATTCTTAAAACACCTTTGGTAAGCTTGGAAAAAAATAGTGAGCAAATTCTACAACAGTTCCAGTTTGTTTGGTTTGTGACATTACTTTCACTACACCTCACTGAAGATATTCTGACGACACTGCTAACCACGAAAGAGTATCCATGAATACACTAATATCCAAAGTGTGCTGTTTCCACAGAATGGTACTTCGTGAAAGCTTTAGGTGACACACAGGTCAGTTGTAGGGATATTTTTCTCTCTCTCTCTCACATAAACATTTAAGGCAAATGAAACAGATTTCCACAGTGACCATGGAAATCTGAAAGCCTAAAAAAGTATACAAAATGCTCAGATTTTTTATTAAAGATTTTAGTAGCTTTTTTCAGCATGAGAAACAATTGGGAAAATATCCTTTCCCCAGAATTCTTTGGAGCTTTATTTATTGAAGCAAAGTAATAAATGGTTTTCTGATCTTTGTATGTTTTTTTCAGAATTCCCTGAAGAGGGATGGAAGTATGTATCTTTGTTGAAATTACCTGCATAAACTCTAAGATTCAAAAGTGTCAGGTAATATGACTATTTGGCTGTCTCCTTTTTGCTTGCAAAGTCTCTCCTCAGAGCCTGAAAACTGGTCTGCAGTACTTGTACACCTCAAGCACACTCAGATGTGTCTGACTGTACCACAGCTTGTGGAGTACAGGACTTCGATGGAAGGGAGAGGGCTGTTGTCAACATGCCCTGTCTTAGCAACCAGTCATTATGGCTGACCTTGGCTTTCAACAAGCATGTACCAGTTCTCAGTTAGGGGAAAGGAAGAGAAAGAAAAAGAAAAAAAACCCTGAAGACCACAGAAAATACAGTGCATTTCTGTCAAGCAGAGTAATTTTACTTTCTACCCAGTCCTACACATAACCCTGAACCCACCACACAGGTCCTTTCCCACCCCTGAACAGAAGAGAGCAGTCAGCAAATGCCAACTCTGCCTTCCACCTGAATGGCACAAAGGGGCTGTGCAGATTCTTGGTCTGTGTTTACCAGTACATTAAGCCTTGTATTAGAAAACAGAACTTAAAACCAAGTCCAGACAGAGCTGAAAGTATCCTTTCCTGTGCTTAAAAGCTACGTGCACCACCACTGCATCAAATTTCTTTCTTCTAATAACAACAAATGAGGGAAATACCTGAAGGCCCAGCTCCAGAGAAACTTTCAGAAGAGTTATGTCTGGCAAGCTGTCCATGAGTGTTGCTATTTTAAATGCATCTTGGGCAAGTTTGAAGATGTGTGAGGAGGAGTGGATATTTTTCTGGATGGATTCTAACACTGTTTCCAGTCTCCGAACATCACCTGCAAGGTGTAAACAGAATCACTAAAATGGAACAAGTTCCCAAAACACCCAGAGATCCATTATAACTGAGCCTGACATTGCTATGCAATAGTATGATGTTTCAATTATACACACTCTCTTTTCAGAAATGTTCTATAATTAAATGAATGAAAGATATGAGACCACAAACTCCTTTGTCTGAAGGTGTCAGTGCAGTGCAGGGCCGAAAGTCACTCTGATGTGTGAATTTCAGAACTGACTTGTCCACTTCTGCATCTCATAGTCAATCCCATGTGTGAGGAGAATAAAAACCTGTCCCATCAGCCCCCTACCAAGCTCATCTAGCTACCATTTAACTAAATTAACTACTTTGCTAGAAGATTACATGACAGATTTAAGCCGGTTCAGTTTGTTGTATCAATTTCAAACTACTGCCAGACTGTGATCCGGACTCCTAAACACAAGTTTTATGATCTGTTTACCCATGCAATATTAAAAGCACACATTTAGCTGAGTACATAACTGACAGCAGTGTACCTTTGGCTGCTGTTAGCATGGTTGACGCCAGCTCACACTGCTGGGATTCGATATGACTTAGGGTGAACCAGCGGGGATACCGGTTTGGAACAACGGATGCAATGTGGTGAGGGCGGGACAGGTCACCTGAAGGAGCTGTGGATTCCAGTACCAGCAACCTGAAATAAGAAAGAAATCCTCTTTCATTAAACCACTACTACATCTGCTTGCACATGAGCTACATCAAAGCTGCAAGAATACTTGGTATTGTCTATGAAATGTGCTTTTTCAGCTTGAGAAAAAAAATACTGGAAAACCACTTCTCTTCTTGGGGAATCTCAAAAGTCAATTTGCCAAACTTTCCTAGATCAAAAGGCATTTTTAATCTACCAATATTTTATAACGTACCATAATCCAATGTTAGGGTCACAAACAGCAGTTACAGAGAAGTTTACTTTAAAATTATTTTCAGATTCCATTTTCTCATAAAGTACTCATCAATCAACAACACTGTTATCCAACAAGGAGCATTCATACTTAAAAAATTCAAATTATTGTGTTGTTGACTACTACAATCCAAATGAAGCCCAGAGCAAAGACTTAGCATTATTGCCCTTGCAATACACTAGATACAGAGAGTATACGCCAGCCACTCTATAAATGTCAGTACAAAAAGTAGGAGGGAACAAAAGTAGGCTTTTATTTCAACACATTTAAACATAGTTTCAGCATATGAATGGCTAAAGAAATAGTAATAAGGCAATGTCCAGCAGAAAAGCTTTTCCAGTGCTTAGCTTCTTGATGTCTCTTAGTATCTGAGGTCTGTTTCTACCAGCTTTCATATGCATGTGATTTTCTAGAAGGAAGTGATCTGTGAGGATCAAGGAAGTTGCATCTCTTTTGTCAGCAAAACTTCAACTACTGAACATTGAAAATCCAATGTATTGTGTTTTTCAGTGATAGACTATTTCTTATAGAATAAGACCATTTAAATGTAAGTTACAATTGCTTACACTTAAATAAATACCTAAGTTTTGTAAGCAGCTGTGGAGTATGTATTTTTTTTTTGCATTAAGATGGATTTAAGTTCCATCAGGTGTTTTTTAGATTGCTGAAGAATAAAGCATATTAGCATAATAATAATATAGTATAGTAATATATTTAAGAGTTTACTGAGAAAGGTAATTTTAAATACATGGGAAGGCATCTAGTAGGCACATAAAAATACAACACACCATCTAAATAACTATCACACAGACAAAAGTGCATGAAAATATGAAAAAACCCTCTTGTATCAAGTCAAATCTATTCTCAGGCAGCACTAAGACACCTCTTTATAAACATATTTTAAAGCTGATTTTTTTCAAGCATAGAGTGACGTTGCAGAGGTGCATTATAAGATAGCCTAAGCGAACAGAAAAGATCCTAACTATTAAATGAAGAAAGGGATTAGTAGGTTATGAGTAACAGTAAATAGACAGAAAGCATGAAAGAAAGGCTGTTTTGGAGAAATCTTTTGTCACTTTCAATTTCACTGCCAGCTTCTGTGCTCTTTTGCTGTGAAAAGAAATGCTGTTGTGAATTGGTGGCTTTCACACAATTTTGGCAAGGTTAGGGAACACCAGAAAAGCACAAATAGATTTGGCATTCTTAACTTTTTTTTCCCCCCTTTGAAACATCAATTATTTAGTTAGATTTTAGGACAGCTACCTTGTGATTAAACATCACCATTAAAGTCTGGCTCCCAAAGCCTGGCTGAAATTCAGGCTTAACAAGGGATTAAGCCAAACTAAGCCAAATATTCAAGTTCAGATTCCAAGTGAGCAGTCAACTAGGTCACTGCAGATCCACATTCTCCAAGGCTGTGCTCCCTATGTTTCGGTGTTGAAGGCAGAAAACTGTAGATAGACGCGACCATCAAGGACTGCACAACCCTGTCCTTGCAGACCTGAGGTGCATACATGAAAGGCTTTGTGGTCTCAGTTTCCATTTATTTCATATTAAGTGTTTCATATATTAAAACAGGACTCAAAAATTACACAGCAACAGGTGTTTTTGAATACAGAGAGGTTAAATACTCCTGAGCTGCTGGTAATTGACCCTTGTAGACACTTGTATGTAGACTGACACTAAGCACTTCTATCTGAAGAGCAACAAGCTGGGACCTTGGGAAATTAACTTCTTTAATAAATGTTGTGAGAAAAGGAGCTTCACTTCTAAAAGCATGAGCACCTGTAGAGACTTCCATGCAGCACCTTTACTAACTTCCACATGGGATTTCTGTCCTTGCCAAGCCACTTCCTCCCTCCCATGGAAGACAAGATGTTCAAGTTTTCATCTTCTAACCTATTCAACCTCTCAGCCATGAGACAGACATTCAATCTTCATTTTTGCTTTATTCTTGTCCCCTCAAGAAGGGGTTTGTATTGGGAGTCCTTTATTCACTGAACTAACATTTTGATGTGAATAGAAAAAATAATCATCCTTCTTCAGGAGAATTTAAGAAGTGCAGAAGAATGCAGACAGACATGGAATAGAAAGTGTCTAAATCTGCCATCACTACAGCTCAAGACAGCAGTCCACGTTTCTGAAGAGTGCTAAATATCAAACTACAAAAAGAATAATTACTGTCTAGGGCGATCTGTTTTATAAAGTGATGAAAAAATGGAGGGAAAACAGCCCTGATTGCACTGATGTCTCCCGTGATTTTACCAGATGGAAACAAAAAGAAAATTCTTTCTTATACTGGTCTATTTAAGAAGTAATTTCTTTGGTTGAGATGACAGCTTTATAGCAAATGAGGGATGGAGAGATCCAAGACTAACTCGAGATTTCATCATTTGGATCTCTCAGTGTCTTGCTTGTTTTTCTAGTTGAAAAAGGGAACTTCCAAAAAAGAAGTTTTCAGTTATGACTGGTTTCTGGGCAAATCCTTGTTCAAAAAAAACCTGCATATTGACTCCATGTTCACTGAGGCAGTCAGGAAAGCTGCTGATGGATGACTACTTCAGTCTTGGAGGATCATTTCAATAGTTTAGTTTAAGGAAGAAAAATCCATACAAATTACCTCTTGAAAAATACTTGAGGTAGTAACTGAAAGTAAATACAAGACACAAGTATGTCTTGTAAAATAATTAACTTCTTTTCCTGACAAAAAACCCAAAACCAAACCAAACACAACCAAACCAACCAAAGAAACAAAAAAACCCAAAACAAAACCAACCAAAAAACCCCCACGTACCAAATTTTGTACTATCTCCCTGTTCTGAGATGATCAGTTATTGATGTACTTAGCTTGAGATAAAAGATGAATAACAAAGTTAAGTGGCTTAGGTAGCTTTCTGATCATACCTTTGAACGTCCTCAATAGTTCATCAGTAATGTACTTTTGTCTTCTCAATCTATTCCCTAAAATGCTAATTGTAACCAGTAAGTATGCAAGGTCACTCTTCACATTTTTCAGACTCTTCCCATAACATCTATTACTAGACACTTTTGGAAGCAGGAAAATACACAACAGGCTAAGCAGACCTTTGGCTTAAAATGATAGATATACTTTGTTCCTATGCAGGGCCTCCCTTTTAGTCCTTCAAACATAGGACTTATTTTCTCCCTGTTTAGCTTTTTGGAGAGAGTAGATCCAGTATAAACACCTCCAGATCATACAGACACAACCTGTTTGATGAAGCTAAATACTCTTCATGTTCATAGGATGTCTTTCAATCACTGTGCAATCACGCTTGGTGACAATGACCAGGAAAACTCAAATTTTTTTTTCTTTTTTATAATCTAAGACTTGACTGCTCTTAGTATTCGGTTGTGTCTATTTTTTGTCAACCATCGACTACTAGGTTCTTGATAGTGAACAGACAATTCAGATGGAACCACTTTCTTCCCTGCATTCTATGTGGACAACAATTTTATCACTGATCATTTAAGCCCTTGAAAACTCATTCAGAAGTCTTTTCTTAGGTATCATTACCAATCTGACCTGCCCTGATACAGAGACAGCACACACTGAACACTGCCTGAGAAACGTATTTTTCCTGATTACTGAAGACAAATGAGATGGAAACTAGACATTTTGTTATCAATGGACATACTCCATTTAGATCCCAATATTCACCCAGAAGAGGGTAAGATGTTATGAAGCACTAAAAAATGTAAAGACTCTGACCACACCACTCAAATCTACTGTTGAGAGTCAATTGATAAAGAAGGTGAGTAAAACAAATTGTCCTGCTGAGCAGACTAAGCAGCAAACAATCCTGAGACTACGGTGAAATATTCCTTTCCTTATTTCATTACCAATACCATCATACACACACAACCCCACGGGTGGGAGAATACATGTTCTAGAGTGGCTTTGTAACACAAAATCTTGTGCCCCAGATGTGGGATTCTAGAAGTATTTGAAATAGAAAATCCTGTTTTACAAGTCTAAAGAAAGACCAATTGGACATCTATAAATTATCATTATATAGTTACTACAGATACCATTTACTTTTATAGATGACAGAACCAAAACAGTACCTCCTTGACTCCTTGAATGGAAGAATGCATATTTTAGAAAAAGAGACTAGGTCTTGATTACCAAACTTTTTCCTCTTTCCACATCCACTACTAGTGCTCTTTTTAGACAACTGATGAACACCTACCGCATGGCTCTCAGTGCAGTTTTGTATGCCAATTCAGCATCATGAGGTAGGAGAGAGGTGAAGAGATACTTGGCAAATGTGTGCATTGGAACACTCTCTCGATGGATGACTTCACCTAAGCCACTATATGGTCCACCTGCAGGAGAGAGAAACAGAATGTCAGTCTTTACAAACTGCTAAACCCCAACTTCTGAACCTTTAAAAGCATTCAGTACACCTTCAGCTAGAAGCGGTATTCAAAGACAGAGCCTGCTGCACAAAAGGTGAAGTTACATTGCTATTTTCAGTGAAACAGGTAACACATCACATATATATAATGTGTTACAGTTACACTAAATACCATGTATTATTTAGGAAAACACAACAGACTGCAAATTGTATAATACTAAGCACACTCCCAGTGCTTATATGAATGACAGAATAGTTACAGTACTCCATAAGGCTCATTCAGCAATCCTGGTATGCAAAAGTAGAAAGTAGTAATTCTAGCACTGCCTCCACACAGTCATACTATGCACAACAATATCCATGCACCCTGCTGGTGTGCCACTGCTTTATCACAAAATTTATCAGGAAAAAAAGAATGATGACCATAGAAAAATGCATATCTTTAACTGAAATTACATGACCAATCACCACAGCAGCACCTAATCCCTCAAATGTCTCATCTTACATTGGCATTTCAATAACCTTTTGGTCTGGATGTGGTCATGACTCATGTCCCAGGTCCTGCCCTTGGATCACAACAACCCCAGGCAGCTCCACAAGCTGGGGACAGAGTAACTGGGAAGCTGCTCAGTGGAAAAGGAGTTCAGGGTGCTGGTGACATGAGCCAGGGCGTGCCCAGGTGACCAAGAAGGCCAGTGGCATCCTGGCCTGGATCAGCAATGGTGTGGCCAGCAGGGCCAGGGCAGGGATTGTCCCCCTGTGCTGGGCACTGGTGAGGCCACACCTCAAGTGCTGTGTCCAGCTCTGATCCATCACTACACAAAAGACACTGAGGGGCTGGAGTGAGTCCAGAGAAGGGCAACGGAGCTAGGGAAGGGTCTGGAGCACCAGCCCTGTGAGGAGCAGCTGAGGGAGCTGGGGGTGTTTAGCCTGGAGAAAAGGAGGCTCAGGGGAGACCTTATGATTCTCTACATCTGCCTGAAAAGCCCCAGGCAACCAGAGGATGAAAGGAAATGGCTTCAGATTGTGCCAGGCAAGGTTTAGACTGGATATTATGAAAAACTTCTTAACTGAAAGGGTGGTCAGGCATTGGAACAGGCTGCCCAGGACAGTGGTGGAATCACTGTCATTGCAAGTGTTCAAATTAAGTGTGGATGTGTCACTTAGGGACATGGTTTAGTGGTGAACACAGTGGTGGGTGGCTCAATGGCTGGACTCAGTGATATTATTAGTCTTTTCCAACCTGAACAATCCTACGATGATGGACACAAGGTCAGTGCACCAAAGCTGGTTAATATCCACATGATTTTATTTATGTGAAAACCATCCCTATTATTGGGGCAATGGATTTTTCCCTCTCAGGTGTAGATTTCAACAGCAGCATCATGACAGACAGCAACAGTCTTAAAGGCAACCATTTACTTGCTGAGTTTCAAATGTTCACAGTGCATAAGAATCCTATTCCTACATCTTCCCTGCACACTTAATACTGATATTGCTGTTAATAGTAAAACTGTGTCAAACAGTTTTCTGACTTCAAGCATTAAATGTTGCAAGATACAGAACAAGAATCTTGTAATAAATATTACTGGACAATTATTACATAGATAGCACCCAGCAGTCCCAGAAGCTACTACTACTTCTACTATGAGTCCAACCGATCCTACAAGAAAGGATGGATGGATGGATGGATGGATGGATGGATGGATGGATGGATGGATGGATGGATGGATGCGTGAGCTCACTTTTGTTTCAGCAACGTTTTTGACTGCTGTCTTAGTACAACATGCAAGGATAGAAATCACTAGGCACGAAAAAATTCTGAACTCCATAGGTGGGCATTTCTAAAGACCAGGGCTGATTGCAAAGGAAATGTCAATGAGGATTTAGTAGGTGACAGTGTGTCTCATAATTATTTGAAATGAAGTTGAAAGCCATTCAAATCTAGCTGGCATTGCTTGAATGAAAGAAACCATTTGTTTGTATATTTGCCAGTTGGTGGTCCAGTCAGAAACTCAATCAGGACACAAAGAATACACGACAAAGCATTTATATGAAAATATATTCTGCCATTGACTTAGCAGTCAAGCAAAAATCAGAACAGTCCTTGCAAAACAGTCTTATGCTGTGATTTCCCACATGCACAAATGGTAGCTACACACAGCATGCATTAATCTGCATTAACAGCATAGAAATCAGCTTAATATTGGATTAAGTTTTCTTCATTGTATCCACCGAATTTCAAATAAAAATTTACAATTGGTATGATCAGCATCTTAAATCACTGGACAGCTTTTCCTCCATGTAAACTTGCAGTTTCTGCCTAATGTGGAGCAAACTGAAACTAATGCAGGGAAAGCCAGATTTCTCACCACATACACTAATGCAAGACAACTGCTGCACATTGCTCACAATGGCATTTTTTTTGGCAGTTTCATTAGCAGACTTCGTGAAATGATCAATTTTTTACTATTCTAAGAAAACACTAAAAGAATTTCAGTGATCAAAGTAGTAAACTAAATTATCAGAGAGTATGTCAGAGAAGTCCTGCCTTTTCCTCATAAATCATCCTTGCTAGTGAACAGATGCAGCAAACTGACTTTCTAATGCAGAGATATCCTGCATGTTAATAGCTAGATCTAGACAGTAGCTCTTCTTGTGCAAAGGCCACATATAAAGCAGCAGTACAGACACACCATGATGGAAACCTTTCTTGTGTTGCAGCTTCTCTGCAGTTTCAAATCTAGGCAAAAACAGTGACTTAAAACTGGGAACCCTAAGTAACATACTGTACCTCTTCCATGAAAGACAAAGTTTCAACAGACGAATGTGTCACAAAAATAGAGCAAAACCTGACTGCTCTGTAACAATTTCACAACTTACCTAGTGTACTGCCACACTCCCCTTCAAGCCATGTGCATGCACTCAAAACCTGGACTCTGACTTTGGCTAATTTGTTCCCCTGAAGTTTTTTTTCCATTCAAGAAGAACAAAAACCAGAAAGACAACCTTGAAACCCGTGACATCATTCTCTGAACATAATGCTTAAGTGCTATATGTTAAGCCTTTTTAAAAGTCAAGGCAAAAGTATGCACTTGTACAGATTTTAATTCAACACATTCTAATTCCAAAACACAAACTGTGTGTCATTGTCATAATTTAGGCACAAGACAAGAGTTGAAACCACAATATTTGACCAAATATTTTAATTTCCACCAATGACATAAACTTCAAAGACAAGTAGTTTTCTCTATTTTCACAAATAAATGTTGCATTTCTGCCTCAGCAATTACATGTGAATTTTCTGAGCAATTCACTTGGGCACTGTGGTCAAAATCTTCACAAATTTATAAAGCTGCCAGTATAGTTCCTTTTGTAGAATACAAGGAATACTTACAATTTTGATATCTGGGAACTGTTGATAACTTATGTGTGTATTACATATTAGTTAGCTTGGAGTGTATAATCAGGTTATTGAGATTATGACATGCAACAAATGTAAAAAATGAAGTGTATTCACTTCAAAATTAAAACAAAAGGTTTATAGGTCAGTTATATACGCCTTATCTCTACAGTCACGTGATATCTAAAGTATGTCAATTTTCATAAGAGACTTGATAAAAACTTTCATGGAGTTCTAAGCAAAAAAACCGTCTGAAGCACGTAAGGCAGTTTCCACAGGAACACTAGTTCTGTGTGCTTGTGTAAGTGGAGACAGTTTAGAGAAGCACTTAGCATCTATATTCAGCTACCTTCTAATAGGAAGACTGCTTGTTTTCGAAAAATCTTCACCAGAGTATCATCCAATTCAATTTCCTGTAGCTTAGAAATGAGCTGCTCCTCATTTCGACAAACCTTCTCTTGTGCATACAAGCCGTCTGGCATTATTCGCTGCTGTCCCAGCCCTATCAGTGCCACTTCCACAGCCAGCGTTAAGTAAGATTCCCCTTCCTCTAAGAACTTGTGTGCAGGCAGGTGCTGGTACTCCAGAGATTTGCATTGCCCCAGGCTCTCTGTAAGAGGTGACACAGAAAGGAAAACACATCGGCAAACCATTTTAACCCATAATCTGCCCACAATGGCACATACATAAAAGCTTCCACTGTCAGCATTAGTTTTTTAAAATTATTTAAATTATTAGCTGGTCTCAAAATACAACACTCCAATCTAAAATACATCATCTGATTTCACATAGCAGAAATCCACAAAAATAATTTAGTTTTAAATAACCCGCTCAAGTAAAAATAGAAGTTTTCATTTTTAAACTGCACAGTTTTCAAAAAGGCAGTTCCTCCAGCGTTGGGTTAATAAAGCCAAAATTGCAGGATTCATTCCAATTTCTTTCCCTACCCATTTCTGTATTTCCTTAAAGACCTGAAGTGCAAGAGGAAGGGAAAAGTGCTTTTACACCTACGTAGATGTCAGTTGAAGCTATTAGAATTGTGCAAATACAATAGGCCCAGGAACTCCACACATTTTGAATATATGCTCTCTTTGCCAGCACTCATTTCAGGCTTTTAATTTGTTACACTTATGTTTATGATAAAATGCATATTGTTAACATTAGCAGTCCTACTTTTAGTAACAATTACAAGCCAATTCCACACAGGCCAAGCCATGAACTGCTTTAAAGAGTACTACCAATTCATCTGGCACTTCACAGACACAACATATGACAAAATGCTATTCCAGCTTGTAGCATTTTACAGTCTAATTTGGGAACAAAAAGTTTTTAATTGTCAGATGTAAGGAGATGGGCAACCACAACAAATGGAAAGGCTGAATGCACTTGGAAAATTGCATATGCGTGTGCAAAAGGAAGTAACTTTTCAGCACACATTGTTTTTATTTCATGGGGTTGTTTTGGTTTTTTAGTAACAGCAGAGAATCTGATTTCCAAATTTTTTAATTGAAAGTTTTTCCAAAACTGGTAGATAAGAGAGCAGAAATTTATTGAAGAAAATGTAATTGAATAAAAGGAGTTTTGAGGTAAAGCCTCAAGAAGATTGTGGATGTGTATATCAAAGAACTTCAGGTAAAATAACGAATCCAGTTTCTGTCCACACTGGTGGTGTTAAGAAGCTACCCCAAAGGTGGAAAGAGACTGAGAATAAGGAATTAATCAGTTAAAATCCTGAGGAGCAAATACTGAAATTGAAATGGCTGTACATGTCCTATTCCTATCCTAAATCATGTATTGATATAGCAACACAACTTTCCAACTCCCACATTTATAGACTATGTATGTCACCAATTTTAAGTGTTTCATCATTGTTTTGGATTACTATGTACACTGTAGCTAAGAAATCCAATAACATCCAGGGCTGTACTTAAGGAGTGTTGCCAGCAGGTCAAGGGAGGTGATCTTGCCCATCTGCTCAGCACTACTGAGCCCACATCTGGAGTGCTGTGTCCAGCTGTGGGCTCTCCAGCATATGGGCATGCTGTAGGAGATCCAGTGTAGGAACACAAAGACGATTAAGGGACTGCAGCATCTCTCTTATATGAGAGTGAGAGAGGTGGGATTATTTAGCCTGGAAAAGAGAGGGCTCAGGAGGATCTTACCAAAATGTATAAATATCTGATGGGAGAATGTAAAGAAGACAGTGCCAGACTCTTCTCAGTGGTATCCTGTGACAGGACAAGAGGCAATGGGCACAAACTGAAATACAGGAAATTCCATCTGAGCATAAGAAAACACTTCTTAACTATGAGGGTGGTTGAACACTGCAGGAGGTTGCCCTGGAAGGTTGTATAGTCTTCACTCTTGAAGTTATTCAAAACCCAAATGGACACAGACCTGAGCAATGTGCTGCTCTAGGTGACCCTGTTACAAGCAGACCAGGCAGACTAGATGATCCCCAGAGGTACCTTCCAAACTTAGCAGCTCTGTGATCCTGTGATTTCCTGCAATTTCTCAGAAAGAGGACAGTGCAATGTATGTGGAGAAGACGCTGCTATGAAGTCATACTGGGCTTTATTTCAAATGTGAAACAAGGAATTTTCTTGAAGAATGATTAACTGGTAACTTTTAGTTGCTTTCTTAGTTTAAATGTTTTCTCCCCCTTGTGTTTTCCTAAGGTATACAAATATGAGTTGTTATACTACAGAAACAGTCACTTTGAATCTGATTCAAAAAGACAAGACAGAAAAATACCTCCAGTAAATGAAGAAATGTACCAGACTGCTGCATTTGCTTTGTCTTACCCGTGAAATCAGAGAATCCATGGAAGCTGTCATCATCCACCCTGCAGGCTTCCATCAGGCTACCAAAAAGGGTGCCAATGGGGTCCAAAGGGTGTCCCACCCAGCCTTCAAGATTCGTTATTGAGGTTACTCCCCTGTGGAGAAGTTCTGTGGCAAAAAACACACACAGAGGAGGGAAGGAGGGAAAGAGCTCATGTTAGCCCATCAAAAAAATTACACAAGTAAAACTGCTTAAAAGGCCCTCAGTACAAAATACAAAGTATTTCCAGTAGCTTCTGCATAGAAAGAGAAAACTGTATCTTTCAGGGCAAATAAGTTGCCCTTGGTGAATATGTAAATGAGAAATAAGAAAAGAGAAAGAATGGAAGCCAAACTTTTTGAGCACTAGCAAAGTGTATTATGGGACAAAAATTTCAGCGGCAATGTCTTTTGAAATCTCTTCTTTGATACTACTATAACTCTTCTGAAAATGTCTGCTTGAAAACTTAAAACAAAGACTTTTTTGGTAAAACATTTACAGCAATTTCCTCACTCAAAATGAAACAGTAACCTTTTTACATTATTAAGTTAATTTAATGCAACTGAAATAAATGAAAATATTCTAAAATGTTCCAATTTCATAAACTTATCCAGCAGCCCTCTCTCTCTCTGCACTAAACTCAGGATAAGAGCTGCTTACAAAAAAAAAGGAATCAAATTCTTAAATGAGGTATACAAGAAAAAAGATGTCTTTTAACAGGATTAAGTGTATTTTTGGTCATTTTAAGATTTTGGTCCACAAATAACTTCATCAATATTTTTCTGCAGCCCTTACCCATTACTTAGCTAGAACACAGAAAAAATGTTAAGTGGAATTGGAGGAAGTGTGATTGTGGTAACAAATTCCCCAAATCCACGTCATATGGCAACAACTCGCCTTTGACACTCCCAGCTTTTTTCCTCCTAGACATATAGACACAAGTAAACTATGAGAGATCAGATGCATTATTGATTGCCCTTTAAAAACTGTATACAAGCCATTATGGCTGCTCTGCTGTCACACATTAACTTGTACCTCCCTTCACTCTCTTGTTCACAAAGCATTACATATCTGAGTAATCACGTGCATTAAACTTTTAAGTCATGCTTCCTCCTATTTAAATGTGTGAGGCTACAAAATGAAACAGACACACTGTCAGGATGGTAGAGATTTTTTTTAAGAATCCATTGGTATGTAATATGAAAAAAACAAGTAAATCACTGCATTTCTAACAAATAGCACACACTAAACACAACAGGCAGAAGTAAGGAATATTACCAAGACGGACTCATTAGGGTGACTTCTTACTGATTCACTTTGTTCTATTTATTCTGTTATGCCTACTTATGAGCTTCTCTTGTGTCATGCGAACCAAAGGCTTCAATCATCTCGTCAGAGACATTTAACTTAAAATCACACAAGTGGCTCCATGGACATCAGATCAGTCACATAAATAAAAGCTAAGCAGAAGCATGTGGTGTTTGTTTGCCAAACTAAAGCCTAAAGTTGGGCTGTAGCTGCAGCTTGCCTCTGGTTATAGAGGCCAGCACACTTTACAGTAGGAAAAGAGTCTTCTAAAAATTCCCCGATGAGATTAAAAAATAAAAAAAAGCAGTGAGTGACAACACAGCAACAACAAACTACTTTGTTTCAGGGCAGGATGAATCACATTTCACACACCCTTTCTAAATGATAATAGAATATTAGGTGATAGCTACAGAAACTGCTCACAGGGGAAGGAATTTAACAGAGGTACTGAACGTCTACATGCTGCACTAGCAACTGGGAATGAAAAGGAGCACTATTACAACCAGCACACTTGCAACAGACTCCTCACACCTGCCAGCAGTACGAACACACACACTGACACAAGCACCTCCCCTCCTAATAACAGTCTTCAAAAAAACCCTTACTCCTTGGTTCCATGGGAAAAAAATACAGAGGCACATAGGAACTGCAGCTAAATTTTTTTTCAGCTAGGTACAGATCTTGTCTCCTAAATGCTCATTTCTAGGAAAACATCTGAACACACACTTGAAAAATTTACACGTATGATTTCACACTGGTATTTTTGACTGCAATGCATGAGGATACACACAGTTTAGAATAACAGAGAAGATCTAAAATAAAATTTGAATGAAAGGATTAGTGTAGCAGCTGAGAAAGTAATTCCAGTTTTTCCACATGCACCCTTCTACTACAAAGCCACCCCCTTCTTCCACTGCCTCTTCAAACAACAAAGGTTCAAAGCAGAACTATTTTAGGTTGCAAGAACCATGTGCCATAGAAACTATATCAGAAGGAGAACATCCCTTCAAAAAAAAAAAAAAAAAGATAGTGCTCAGTGGAATACCACAAAATACTTCATAAAAAACAGCGTTAAAGAAAACCAAACAAACCCCAAAAAACCCCAGACAATCAACCAACCAAAAAAACCCCCATGCAAAACCTCAATCCCCCTCTATTAAGAGAAAACAAAAATTTTAAGCATTTTAAGATGCTCTCTTGGGACACACTGCCAAATTTGATGAATTTTTGTAGTTCAGATTTTGCCTCATTGTCATCCTCCACCTCAGGCTTACACCTCAAACTATAAAGCTCAGCAAAACTATAGATCAGAGAATAAAAATTAAATACCTGACATGCCAAATGCAAAGTTCTGTTCACAAAGCTGTAAACGGTGTTCACTGTACAACCAAAATCCCTGATTGAAATAAAGGCCCCATCATGCCATATATATTGGAGAAGGCTGATAAGAGCCCTGCACAGCTCACAACACAGTTTACAGAAAACCTCTGACATCCAGAATGTGACATTACCACTATCCAGACTGAAGAGTTAAAAATCATCTCTTTCACTTTAGTTTCAAAACCAGTTTCCTCATAAGAACTTCCTGGTGTTACTGTAAACTTGCATGCCCTTTGCCCTTCTCTTCCCCACATTTACCTTTCTTCTGAGCCCGGAACATTTCCAGCTGTTTCTGCTGCTGCCTCCTTAGTGTATTAACAATAGCTATTGCTAGCCTCAGTGCTTCCCGTGGGTATCCATGAGATCGTAATGCATCCACCCTCGCGCAGGCTGTAGGGACATGTTCTAAAACAGAAAAAATAATTGAAGAATAGCAATGCCTCCATAAATGCAATGGTCTGTTTTGCTAGGTTACTCAAAAGGGCTTTTCTGGTTCAATTTTTTTTCTGTTTTGTTTTGTTTTTAAAACTATGCAAGAGAGACTTAAAGGACTACTTCTGAGCCAGCATTTCAAGGGAGCCTCTGTTCTTTCTGCCAGGCTTTTCACCCCTCTCCCCACCACCTCTCCCCCCTCAAAATAATGCCATAGAAAATGAACAAAGCACCAAGTCAGGGAAACATCTTTCCGGTTTAGCCACTTACCATGCCAGAGGGGCCACCCCTGAGAGTCAAAGAGCAAGTTTTCAGTGTCGTCATGGTAACAGTAGTTGGTGTATAGGTCACTGCTGATAATGTGCTGTAAGTGGCTGTCCTGCCAGTGCAGGTCGCACGCCTCAATGGCCCGAGTAAACACTGTCCGATGCGGCCTGTTCGATGAATCTGTCATTTCCACAGGTTTAGAAAGCTGCATCAGCTTTTACTCATTCATACACCAATCAGTCATTCACAGTATTCCTGCCTTGTGCCTGTTCACCAACCCCCAGCCGATGGCAGTCTGCCTCGCCCCCTCTCCACCAAGAAGCCTGGAGATGACATTTCCCATCCTATTATTATTACCCAGGAGCTCAGACCGTGTGCCAATCATCTCGTGTTCAGAGAGAGATCTGGAAACCAGCACGGCTGATGGCAGACAGGACTCTGCACAGACAACTGCTAGAAGTGAAGTATATTCAACAGCAGGCACAAACCAGAAAGTATATGGCACCCAAGCATCTCCAGTGTCTCTCCTTAGATACATACTAGTCAGAATGAAGGAGGGACAAACTGCATAAAAGATTTGTAAATTTTCTTTCTAAGAAGTGATACTAACTTTGAGCACTTGTGTAACTTTGTTGGTCATGAACATATACAAATACTACTAATAAAGTGAGGTCCTGAAGCCATGGGGGTGACATAATCCTCACTGGACATTTTCCTGTGGCAAAATTTTTCTAGTGACATGACACTACATCTATCAGTGCTCAGAAGCCATGTCAGAGTCATCAGTAGCTTGCCCAGGTTGGTCTGAACTTGATGAGCAAGCAAAATACCTCTGTAAGGGGTCATTTGCTGAAAGAACTTATCTTCCTGGCTAGCTGTGAAATTTAATAATGAACCAAATATTTTCCTTCACAGGTGATCTTGCAAGAAAAAGAAAAAACAAAAAACTAAGAGCAGATCTGACACCTATCAAGAAATTTAAACGTTACTGCAATTGTATGCAATATGTATCATTATTGATGGTTTGAGGATTATGACCAGTTTTACCTGCAAAAACACCCTGAACTTTTCCCTAGTTATTAGAAGTCATCTTCATCTGAATAGGACTGTACAAAGCTTCTGTCAGATCTGCTAATCACATTTTGGATTAGAAAACATGATATCAAGTACAAAGACACCTCCTCCAAGATGGCAGCATTGCAGCTGCACCCTCCACACACCTAGTAATGCAGACAGCACATACAGAGCACATCCCACAAACAGATGCTTTAGTTTCTCACATACAAGTTTAATGTAGTTTAAACAGATCCCTCTTTAAACAGCTATCAAAGCATTGTAACTGCCAATAAAATAAAAACCCCAATATCAGAAGGAATACTAGATTACAGTCAAGCAAAGAGACAATGGGGTTTTACATGACATACTTCAAGGACATCCAGTTTTCATGCAACAATATTTAGAAGCACCAAGTGAAGAGTTAGAAGATCTAACAAAACACAAATACCTGTTCTGAAAACGTTACAGCCCCAGTATAATAAAAAAACACCTATTTGTTCTTCTGCAAAGATAATATTAGTACAACTGACTTTGGCTGCTCAGCCCTCAACAAGAAAGTAACTTGTCCCAGGAAAGAGTGCTGAATTCTGCAAGGCTAGAGTGCATAACATAGAAGTTATATTATATGTTGCAGTCAGTGTATATGTTTAGGCTCACCTTGGTTAGCATTTGCACCCTGAGGCAAAGCATTGGTTAAATTGGGCAGCTCATTTCCATGGTTTCCATCTTCCCAGGGACAAACATCCACACTGTTCCATTTTTTCAGCTGTTTTAGCCAACTGGACTTCTGCTCCAACTTGCAGTGAGGATTTAAGACTATACACATCCACAGAGCACCTGATTTTAAAAAAATTGCTAAATTATGTTTTCTATTAAAAATGCAGCAGCCAATAATGACTAATTGTAAACTTCTACAGCATGTATTTTTTCTCCACTCAAAGGCTACACTGCTTGCTTCCCAGCTACACGTAACACCACACAGACTGAACTCCTGACACAGGCACTTGGGGCTGGCGTGGCCAATCTGAAGCAGCTAAATGATGGTACCAAGCCAGCCTTCTCAATTAAAAGGCATTAGCAGGTCTTTCATATTAGAAATCCAGAGTTCTCAGTGTACGGCTTATCACACAGGAACATCAGTCAAAGGCAAAAAAGAATTCACATAAAGTTACAGAAGTTATATTAACCAAGTTTTTCTTCTAATTCTTGTATCAGAAGTGAATGTTGTTTTATATTAATGAGAACTATGTGTCTTTCAGCTTCACATTATGGGAACCAAAGAAATACATTAGTAAGACATGCATTTTGTAAACATATAATTTCACACTGAGAATCCATCAAAAATACTCATCTAACTCATTCCCAAACACATCTGGGTCTCAGATAACCAGCAAAGACTAGTTTTGTGCAGTGTGATAGGAGTAAGACATTTTTACTTTGGTAATTTGGTTACTTTAGAAAATTTGCTTTACATTTTCTGTTTTAGGGAATTCTAAGGAAAGGTTAATTTGTGTTGACATATCACACATAGCACCACTTTAGAAACTGCTCCCTGAGACTATATAGCACAGCAGGCATAAATGCATCTGCGTGTCTAGCAACAATTTTCAAATGGAAAAGTTTTTCTCTAAATAAGCTGTCTCTTCACCAGCTTGAACTTTGACAGAAGCATGAAGACATCTCAAAGTACTGTTCAGCAACAGTTCATTTGCTCTTTAAGAATGTGCCTCATATAGTAAAAGAAATCAGGAGAATATGCTTAGACTACACAATGCTCATGACAGGCTGGAAAAAAACAAAGAATAAAAATGCAGCTGGTTCTTCTAGGATAATAAAAGTCTCACATTCTGGGATTCTTTTGCTAACTAAAAAGGCAAAATTGATACCCAGGGCACAAGGAATCACATCACATTCATTCCTAAAATAACTCGGGTAGGTCACAGCACAGGAGCCAATGGAAACATAGCACGATCCTTAATGTTAAGTTTCCTGGTATTCAAGACTAATGTGTTAGGGGAAGCAATATCAAAAAAATCTGAAAACGAAAACAATCTGGTATGTTACTATTCAGAACACCAGAGAGACACTAAACTACTGCAGTTTATTACTGCACAGTAGATAAAGTACAGCAACTGCTCCGGGTTCAGGGAAGTGTCTGAAACATGCCAAGGCGGGAGGGGTGGAGTGGGAGGGGTGACATTTAAAAATGTGTCTTAAAACCAAATCATATAATTTTCTTTAGACACACTTGCCAGCACACTTCACTCTCCAAAAGGAGTTAAATTACAACTGGTTCTTATTATTAAGCATCAATGATTCAGTACTGCCCAAGACAGAATGACTACATTTCTTGCCATCTGCAAAACAAAACACAAGACGCAGCACACTGGAAAGCCTTGGAGAACAGTTGTGGGCTTGCTTATTTATTTTCAAAATCAAGTATGACTGTACTTCTCAGCATCTAACGAAAAAAACCCAAAAACAAAAAACAAACAAAAAAAAGAAACAAAAAACCCCCGCCAAAAACCAGTCAAACAAAAAACCTCCAAAACAAACAACAACAACAAAAAAAAAAAACCCAAAAAACCTCACAAACAAATAAATTCCATGAAACAGACCACAAACCAAATAACCAACCAACCAAAAAAACCCAAACTGCTGCCCCCCCCCCCCCCCCAAACCCCCAACAACCCACAAATGTAATACTTTGTAACCAGATTTCCAGTGTTTTCAGACAGAAGCAAAGGCAAAGTGGAAGACCTTAAACCTGTCTGGTAAGTATTTCAATCATCCATGAAGGCAGAACACATAGTAGTCTATGTTGTACCATGCCTCTACAGAATACAGCCTTTTTTTTTCCTCTCCACATCTGAGAAACACTACTAGAGGCAACAGAATTCACCAGCCTCCTAAAGAAGCTCCACCACACATGCGGTACATTTATGAGGCAGGAGAGGGCAAAGATAACCCAAAGTACCAAAATTCTTTAAAAACATCTGTGGTTTCATGTGGGAAACTATGCCAAGGCTAACTACATTGTTAGTAGTCTCTGAAATTGTAGTTGTCTCTGGAACTCAGACAATTTTCATGCAAAGAACGAGTGTATTTCCAATAACTTCCTCACAAACTACTTAAAATTTCAACAGAACCCACAACTGCACCCTGTTCACTATGACTTCAGAGAAGGCTGCATGTGCATCTGAGATCTCAAGCAGCTTTGATGGCTGTTGATTCCCTGTGGGAAGAAGAGTGTGAGACAAAATTCCTCCACCAGAAGACTAAAAGGGAATAGAAAGAGCTCCTGCAGTGCTACAAAGCCTACTACCTGGAAGAACGATGCATAATGCCAATGATCCTCACTCTTCAATTTATTTGGATTTTTGGGTTTTTCTGGTTAGTTTGGGTTTTAGTGAAGGCCAGGTTTTCTGTGTGTGATTTTTTTCCTTCTCCCCTCTCTCTCCCTTCCTGCCTCAAGTGTGTGCATTTACTTCTGTTCATATTTCTTCCTACTTCTGCTCCCTAAATACCTTCCTCCTCCCCTGACATCTGCTCCATTCTGGCTATTTGAATTCACTGATTCCTGCCCTGCTCCTTGCGCTGAAAAGTCTGAGGAAAATGTTGACTTATGCCCAGACTTTATCCCATGCCAACTGGCAGCAGCCTGGAGGATATTCTTATTTCACTCTAATGCTGCTCAGTGGAAGCCCCCTCAAGCCAGCCCTTAAATGTCAGCACCAACCTGAAGGCCTAGTCTAGTCTCAGACAAGAGAGTCTCTATTTCTGCCTGATGGCTCTTACTCAGGGAAACTGCTGATCGTGTTTACCCTTTACTACAGGTAAGGCCTATGGAAAAAATGAACGACAGCTACTTGTAATTTGAAGAAAGGTACTGGAATCAATTTCCAGTGACTTCAGCCTAGAAACTGCTGTTGGCAACAGTTTATGCTCCAAAGAAACTGGAACACATTCCAAAATACATTCCTAGCATTCTTAAGTTAACGTGTTTGATTACATTTAATGATGTCGCCAATGCAAACTACAATATGAACAAAAGTCTCATTAAATAATAGTAATTTTTAAAAAGAGACACCAAAACCCCAGAGAAAGTATTTGTATATACAGACTGCTTTCCTCTCTAACACAGCTCTCTCCTTCCTATCTCCTTTTCCCCAGATTTCTTTTCATACTGGTTCTCAGTAGGCTGACACATCTTCCCCCCACCCCAAACTGCATGCTACTGAAACACAACTCGAAGCTTTTGTTCAAATCCCTGGACTCTAACCTATGTCTTTTCTATACAAAACTCCTCATGGCACAGTGGCAAAAGAATCACAATTCAATATACAAGAAATTTTCCCCAGAAAATAATTGGAAAATATGACATGTTGCAAGTGCAATTTGATACTAATTTTACAAGGGAAAGGGTATTAGAGCTGTCACACTACAGTGAGGAATTGCCTAATTTGATTCAACACTAATCTCCTGACCTCAAAAAAGGCAGTTTTGCTGCCAAAACAGGACTTTGGTTCAGATAGACCTCTTTACAAAAAAAAAAAAAAAAAAAAAAAAAATTTACATGCAGGTCTTCCTTGTACATACAAGGGAATATCAGTACTTTTATGTTTCTCTGGAGACATCCATACCTTTGAATTTATGGACTAGAGAGGGAGAGCATGCATTTACATTGACCAGGATTTAAATACGTAAACTGAAAAAACAGTAAAAGCATTAAGTTGCTGTAAAAGTAGATGTAGTAGAGAACAGTAGGATAACTACACATCCTGTGTACACATGTATCCATGAAGCTAAAAGAAATGCAAGGGATGTATACAGACTCTCCCAAGAGATTAATCATCGCCCACTTTCCATAAATCCCATTATATTTTACACTTGACTCAGTAAATGGGAAGGTGGTGATGGAAACAATTTATAGGGGTCCTAGGACACTGATCATTACTGAGGACCTAGCATACAGTTGTGTTCATCTGTTTGATTACACTCTGCTTTTCCTAAAATCTGTCAGGGCTGCTGTACAGCTGAGCTTGGGTCAGCATTTCCTCATTCACAACACCTATGTAATCAATGGCTGAGACTGGCCTTTGCTTTGGAACCTTACATTTCATATTCTTTAGATCAAACACTGCACTTCCAAAATTAAAACATTCAAGAGACAGGTGCTCTAACATTTCTTTTCCCTTTCCATTAATGCACAACTTTATCTTAAAAAATAAGCTACAGGAGTAGCATTTGATCACTGAAAAGAATATTAAGCCAGGTAATCAAGATCATTCCCTTTGCCCAACAGACAAAACAGCTTCAGCATCTGCTGCACACTTGCCACTGTGCCCCACTTGAGACTAATCAATTCTATTACAAAAGCATAATCTTCCAGCATTGGAAGTGCCAGAAGAAAAACAACACTAGCAGACAGAACCTATGAACACTTTGAAGTACAAGTGTCAGCAAAGGAGTTTAAAGTGTTTACATCTGTATTTTAAACACATACCCACTTTCACTGGGACAGCCACTCAAAGAAGGTACTGTGTGGTGTTTATTGCTTCTGAATGAGAAGGACAAGTGCCTTCAGAATAAGGCAAAGCAGCAAAGCCGATGCCCTACTCCAGGCATGGAGAGATCTCCACCAGAACAAAGCATAATCACAAGTTCCACTAGAGACTGCTCCAATTAAACAGTTGCTTTTATAGAACAGTAAAGATAGGCAAAGCGCTTCAGGACTGTTCCCTGTTCAATTAGGGCATCAAGGAAAACTACTCTCAGCACTCAGTTGCACCCAAGTTGCAATTTAATTCACAAAAATTCCTTAATGCATCCTGGTTTCAATGTTTAGCCTTCAGAAAAACAGGTTTTCTATGGGTGCTGTGTTTCTTGGAGAAGAGTATTTCATTTTGCTCTAATTCATCCTGTTACTGAATTAAACTTTGATGTATTGGTCTTGACACGCATTTCACACTGATTGTATTGTGTATGATAGTACAATCACTCTGCATGCATTTCACACCAGCTGGCTGATTAATGCAATAGATTACCTGCAGCTCCGATGGCATGAGGGAATCACTGCCCTTCTGCAAGCTAACCTCCAAGCACACATTTCAGAGAGGGGAAGTGTAAAAGAGACAAAATAAAATGCCTAATTCCGTAAGTTTCCCTTTCTCACTGCCTGCTGCTGCTACAAGGGTTAAAGGCACATGTCCATTTGGCAGAAACAATTTGGTATTTACATACTGAAATTGTATTCAAAGCTATCAGCACCCACATGGTCTCATTTCTGTGTCAAGTGACTACAAACCTCTGCTTTCTCTTTCTATGTTTTCAACTTTTAGCATAATGGAATAAGGAACTAACCACACACATCTGACATTTTGCATGAGCCTGTTGTTCTGGGTTATGACCTTTCAAATGCATTTTAAGAACTCCTGCATCTTTGCAGACACTCTGCCATTTGACCAAAGGGTTTCAAAGGTTTTCAAAGAACAGCAATTTGCTTGGAAGGCGCAGTTTACAGTGTGTCAGTCGACTATGATGTCCCCAAGAGAACATTAAGGATCAGTCACATGTTATTTAGATACTCCTCTATGCATCTGTAGAACTCTATAACCTAACTACTGTAGCAGGACAGGAGCTATTAGTCTACAAAGCTAAAGGAAAGTATAAAGAACCGGCAAATGAACTTCACTGATTAACTTCCCTCATATTAAGAAAATTATTTAATCATTTGTTTACAATCAATCAACTGAAGGCAAAAGCACTGCTAATACTAACATACATAGAACAAAAATAGTCCTTTATCTTAATATAATTGTTCACAATTTTAACTCGTTGCCAATATTTGCAACTAGGTGGTGAACACAAAGTATGATCCTGACCAAAATACATATCAAATATTCTACCAATTACTTCATCTAGCAATATAGTCTCAGTAGTCACAGTCTACCTTCAGAGACTTCAAGAATTTTCAGCAGAAAAGTCAATGTGACCATAACTATAAATGCATTAAGCTACTTCCACATAAATTATCCTTGAGATGAAGGAATTCCTCTCACAGTTAATTTTTTTAGGAAGAGGCAAAACAAGAGATGTTTGTCCAACAAAACAAGCTATTAAAAAAAGAGGCATGACAATACCTCTCCTTTACCAAAAAACCCCAAAAATGGAGCCAGTGCAAACACTCCCTTGCACACTGGGAATTACAGCTGCCACTATTCTCACAGAATGCCAGTAATGCACTGTAACTGACCAAACAAATACATTCCGATAGTTTGGTTTGAATTCCTTCCTACACTTTTGTTTCCCAAGTCATTTTTATCTTCTAGTGCAAACATTACTGCCGAGTTCTTGCAAAACCAGCATTACTGCAAATATTACTTCTAATACAAGAATCTAGCACAGCACCTGCCCAGACAGTTTACTGACTACCTACCACAATTCAAAATTCTAAGGTTATTTCTAGTTTTTTAATTAAATTTCTCCAGCTCCAATTACAATTTTCAGCTACCTTTTGTGGGTTTAGAAGAAACCATTCCCTATAAAATTTTTAGTCTATGTAATAGATAAATTATAAAGGATTTCCTTTGTCTTGATTTAACACACCCAAGCAGGCTGATATTCTTGCACCTCTCAGTTCCAATTTTGAGGGCTTCTTCCAGTATTCGTTCAAGGGGGGAAAAAAAACCCCAGGAAATAGCACAAGGCTAGATGGCTGAATCACAGGTAAATCTCAGAAATTAGTGAAGACTCAGTAATTCCTCCCCATGAATTTACCACTTCTCTCTAGCTCTGATATTTACTAGAAGTGGCATTGGAAAATTGAATGGCAGCCTAATGTTACTGAAGTATGAAAAATAAAAAGTGTGAGGAAGGTAAAGATAACACCAGTATCAGATTGGCTTACAGTAAAACTCTGTCCTTAGTCTTTGCAGACATGATTCCACAGTTAGGGCTGCAATGAATTGTGCACCAGCTTCAATACCTAACATTTTTTAGGACATTTATAAGTAAATCAGTTAAACAACATGGGAATAAAAACCAGAACTGCTTTAATGTGGCTACTTACAAAAAATCTAAAGTGCTTTCCATCCAACTGAACAGAATGGAAATGCAACTTTCTGTATGACATTAAAAATAAACCCCTCAAGCTATGCTTACATGCTAAAGGTAATTACTGTGACCATTATTTCTGAAATCTGATAAACGCCACAGGATTAGCTCAGTTGGTTAGAGCATGGTGCTAATAACACAAGGTTGTGAGTTTGATCCCCATATGGGCCATTCACTTATGAGTTGGATTCAGTGATACTTCTGGGTCCTTTCTAACTCAGAACATTCCATGAAATTACCTAAAAAACTATTTTTACTGTCAGACTCTGGCCTCACACACCCCCACCTCATTGCAAATACTATTACAGCAATGTCAGTAATGGAGGAAGAAGGAAATGATCCCCAGAAAAGGTGGACAAAATCCATCTTTGCAGAACAGCAGCCTGGCTTCATTCACTGAGGAAATGAAGGTGACAGCATCAACCAAGACATTGTAGGGCCATGACTGCAATTTAAGATGTCATCCATAACTCAGCTCTTAGAACAGCTAAACTGTCTTGTGATGCTAATTCTGACCTACTGTTAATTTAGCACCTCCAACAACAGAAATCATTCAAAGACACTGACATAAATTAACAGCTTGTTCTGTGAAAAAGCAGGTGTAACCTTAAGTGCATGACCTGAGGGTACATGTGTTTCATAAGACCATGACAGCTGAGACTAAACAGTATTAATGTAACCACAACCTAAGCAAAGACAGCCAAACGGATATGATACAGTTTAAGACACAAATATGTGTAAGATACCACTCTATCTATAACATCCTATGATGAAAGACCAAGGGAAATGGTGCATACAACCTCCTTTCAAACACAGTGCTTCCTGCAGCTTTCATTTCAAGGCCAGAAATGTCCTAATGCCCTAACTGACTAATCTACACCCAGAAATTTGAGGTTAACTTTATTTTGTTACAAGTGCAGAGCACGGGTACTTTCTTTAGCTTTAAGGCAATACATAATGCAAATATAAGTGGGGATATTTAACAGTATAAAGCCAATATGCATATAAACTCGGCAGTCAAATTTCAAACTTAAGAGTCCTGCTGTACTGTTTTATAAAAACCATAAAATACGGGGAAAAGTGAATGTGTCTATTACAGGGTTGACCCTGAAAAGGGATTGCATGTAGTATGCAGGGCCAGAAAAATGGTACTAGAGCACCAAAACTGTAATGAATGCTTAATTTATCCATTCTTTTTCATGGCAGCTCTGGAGTAATCATCAAATCTGGCACCAGGAAGGAATTTATCTGGGGGCAACCTGGCAACAACCATAGCTGCTTTTGTCCTTTTTCCCCCTCCACTTAAGCACTGATAATCTGTTCAGAACAGCTGGCATGTCCCATTCATACAAGTTTGTCTCTAAAAGCAAAGGGAAGGAATGCATGAGACACAATTACAGATGGAAAATAGCTTCATTCAGTTAAGATTAAAAGAATCTAACTTGCTGTTTTCTAGAGATGTCTATAAGTTTTTATCAGGAAAAATTCAGAGTGGTTTCCAAATGAAAAAAAAAAGGTATTATTTAACCTTTAATAATAACCTTAAATATAAATTATTATATTTAAAAAAGGTATTATTTATTATTTAATGATCAACTAACCTGATCATTAGTTTGCTCATGGCAAAATGGTAATTAAATCCCTCTTAATTAGTCTTAATGATTCCTTTCCCAACCTCAACATTTAGAATTAAGCTTTAGATGAGGAGCAAAGCATTACTAATAAAGGCCCAGGCATGATCCATCAGGAAAAATACTGTACTATTTCTCTGTATCACATGACCTTGTAAAAATGGTATCTCAGTTCAACTTTTAACACAAAACTGTACCATTCTAATCCAGAAAATGGTCAAAATACCAGTAAGAGTGAAATCAAAACAGACTATCAGCATGACCCAGCATTAAAAAGTCATATACAACCAAGTAAAGTACTACTGAAAACCCACTAAGACATTCAGAACTACTGCAGCGAAGTCATGTTATCCACTCTAGAAATTCCTTTATAGCAATAGTCTATAACATATGCTAGTATATGTCAGAAAGGATTGTACAAATGTCACTGGGAAGAGCTTTATCATATGAATGAGGCTCATTTCAAAACCATAAGAGGTCCCTACACTTAGAAACTTCAGATTCCAATAAGTGGTTGAGGTAGAGAGGAGCTTATGCATTAAAATGTAGAAGGTAGAGAACATGGAGAGTACCATTTAAGTTCTCCTCAACATCATAAAATAAGATGACCAAGAGAGACCTGGATCAGCATGAAGCAAAACCAGAACACATTCACCAATTCTATTCAATGTCCTGTCTTGCCAAGGACCTCTTTGGACACAATCTCTTTCCCCATAACAAACCCAACATATTTCTACTTCACAAAAAAACTAATCCTTGATTTTAAAAAAAATCTCTTCTCCCCCTTTAGGTGTTCTTGAATATCAAAATCGAGGAAATCTACTAGAACTGTTTGCTTTGCAACATGCAAACTATGCAAAGTTTCTTCACCATGAAGACAGGCAACAGGATATGAAGACACTGAAAATGGTAGTTCACAGGAAAAAAAACCTGATTCTGTAATCTACAGAAGTGTTGACAAGGTGTTGGGCTCCATCACTCCATCAAGTAGTAGATACTTGTCTTAGATTCTACTTCACTGCTTTCATCAGATTAAGCATCTGGGATTTAATTTAAGAGTTTCAACTTTATTAAACTGTCACAAGAGCAGCCCTACTTTGATAACAGTAGCTGCTCCAATTATGGCCTGGTTTAGGGTTGACAAGTATAATGATTCAATCATGACACATGAAGCAATAAAAAGTTGTTTTGCATCACAGCTTTAAAAATGTGGGCACTTTTTTCATTTAATTTGTCACTTAGCTTTTGCTAAGAGAACTGTTAAATTGCAGCAAGAGGCAAGTGGGGGTTTTAGTTTAAATACAATCCCCATATTTAAATGATCTGTAATGGCACAGTGTTCCAGTGCGAACACTATTGTTTCACAGTGGGCCCTGATGGTGACATCTGACATTTGTATTCAGGTCTGGTATTATACATGTGGCTAAAGGGCTTCCAATTTCATTTCACAGTCAGAAGCCTGCAGAAAACACCAATTAACTTGCAGATCTCATTTGCCCACAAAATAGTCTCTTCCCAGTGTCTGGCATCTGGCAGTGCTCAACATTTAATTCCAAAGCAGCGCCTCACAGTCATTATGATTCCTGGGCTGGGGTACAAAGTCAATTTCCCCGCTTTTTTCAGGGAAATCTTTTCATTTTTGATGAGAACAAGCAACTTTTACTTCATTTTTCATGAATGAGTATTAATGACCTACTCATCTACTAAGATTACACAGTCCATCTTTTTTGCTGTGGACCACAAAGAAAGCAAACTGACCTTTCCTTCAAATCAGAGATCTCAGCTCAACAGGTATCAGCAGGTATTTCCTGTGCATTTCCATCTCCATACCTCACTTTACCAATGCAATTTAATTAAAAGGCAAACCAAGAGGCTTCAGATAATTAATCATTATGACATCCCAAACTCCTTGACCACGGCCATCACGAGTCAAACACCTAAAGATCAGCATGTGAAATTTACATACTGTTTACTGTTTAAAGCTGTTTACAACTTAAACAGCTTTAAACTCTTTAAACTCTGCTTTAAACTCTGCAAAGTGGAATTAATGTATTACTGTGGCAAGTTGGAAGCGACTCCCAGTGCATCACTGAAATCACATCTAAATTCTCCTAGTTTGAGAAGCATCTGAACAAGCCTTAGAGCTCTGACCTGTGACCTTTCCAGTAGGATACCTCTGACATTCCATAAGCAGCATATAGCTTATCCTGTTCCTTGATGTAGAACAGGGGAATCTGCTAAGCAGTTACTATCTTCTTACTACCTATCTAGAGGTTTTAAAAAACAACTGCCTAGTTACGTGGAAGTTTTTTTTTTTTTTAACATGATGCTTTTGAATTGTGAGTTACTTGAGAAATTAGGACTTTGTACTAAAAAATTGCCAGATTCATACTTAGACCTAAAGTGTTTTGGGGGTCTTGAGTGGAGGTTTCACCGGCTTAGTTTTTAAAAGGATTTTCATCTTTATTTTAGGTGTGTGGGGTTTTGCTGCTGTTGTTGTTTTTAAATCAGCACCTTCAAACATTCAAACCCAATCTGACTTCTACTGAAATCAGCAATTTACCACAAACTTGAACAAGAACGGTGATCAAAGCTCAGGGCGTCCTTCCAGTACCCTTGCCAATACCCAATGCCAGGCAGGAAGCATCACTTAAATTCTAATGAAAGGCTCAAATGACCCAGGCAGGGAGCAAAGCTGAAGTTATTTAAGTATGCTTAAAAGTCTATGCCAAGATGGAACTGACAAAGTGGCCATATGCCTAGCAGTTGGCAGACAGCATACCAAGGCAAGCAAGAGAGACTTTATTTAGCAGAGTCTATATTTACTTACTTTTTATGCCCTAAAATTCTCCCTATCTACAACAAATTGCTACCTTCCTGTGACACAAATAAGGGTATAGCTAAAAGATTTTTTTGAAAGACATACATATATGCCTCTCCCATATTACTCTGAACAGGTAATAAAAACATCAAAAATGCAGAAGCCTGTGTCTCACTCCCTCCATTGATATTCTGGTTCTCTGACATCCTAGAATATAAAAAGACAGCATTACTTTGTGACACAGTGATAGCACAACTCTTTTAAACTCAGTGTATGAGTTACTCTTACTAGAACAGATCATATGTTGCTGGGGCCACCCCGCTTTTCCCTCTGCAGTCTGCTATTGTAACTCTGGTCTCCTTTAAAATCTACTTGAACTTTTTCTACATTCACTTTTCTATTTACTTTTTTTTTTGAGATGCACATTTCACATGAAAAAACAACATTTAATACGAAAACAGAGAAACTCAAGCAAAGTAGGATCTTAGCAAAAACACTGCAGAAGCTTGTAGCCTTCACATCAGGTAAAAGTTAATCTGGAGAGATCATACAATTAACAGCATTTTGGAGGGAACTTGTTATGCATCAGTGGAAGGAACCAAGGAATCCTATCACTGGGGAAAATAAATAGTTTAGAAACATAAACCCTATCTGGAGATGGAAGAACCAAGTTAAGTTCTAGCCTTTGTCTACTGCCCACCTCATGTGAATGAAATGTATTTGCAACTGAAACCATGGTAGAAGATCAACTTATTTTCATATTCTGAAGAGGTGTCAGAGCAGTTCAGGACTGAAACAATGTCTCAGACTGCAAATATAGCAGCTCAGGTAGTGGTAAGCATGCTTTTTGGGAGTGACATCTAGAATTCTGATTAAATAGAGGTAAACTAAAATCAATTAATCCAAAAGCACTTTATTTGATGCTGCAGGCAGATAGATTCCACCTTCTCTACCTTCAGACAGGTGCTGTCAAGAAAATGATGTTAATACAAGACTGATGAAACAAGTGGAGCTGCTACAAAAATTTTAAAAACTCTTTTGTTTATTGACAGCATGTGGCAAGACTGCTACAGGTAACAGACAGAGAACACATTTCTGCCTCTCCCACCACCTACCAACTCAACCCACATAAGCAACAAAGCATGAGACTGTCCAGTTTTCAGTATGGTGGGATACAATCTTGTTCCATATATGTCCAGCTAGGCACGTACTTTGGTAGGCAAAAACTGTTATTTTTGGCAAAAACAGGACAAGGGATCATAAAAATGGCTGTTAAACTTGCAGTTGTCTCTAGACTCCACCAGAGCTTTGCCTGCTGTGGTATTAAGGATTTTGATCACAGAAGTCTGTAATCCCAACTAGATAGTTAGCAGTATATTAGCCTAGTGTTTCCATTAGAGTGAACATAATTTTTGCTATATAGGCTATATACAATCTTATGCCACCAGTTAGTATGTGATTCAATCATGATAATTTTAGACCTCTAAGAGTGCAAAAGTTTTGGGATTAAATTAAGTTTTGCACTTAACATTTCTTTTCTAAATGAAGCATGTTACTCTTACTTGGATTTTATTTCATTTAGCTTGATTTTGGACCTTTAAATTACATTAAGAGCATTATGATATTTGATCCCCTCTTTGCATTAGTTACATAATGTCTCATGGGACATCATCTTTTGATTGTTTGTTAATAACAAACAAGCAAAATAAACAAACTTTTGCTTGTTTGTTATTAAATGTTTATGTGTTTACAACCACATAAGTCAGGCACAGCCATATTGACCAGAAGACATGAAAACAGACTTTTTTATGTCTAGGCTTGCAATGTCTTCCCAGAATGAGAACACAGGTTTCTACTCCAAGTTCATGAATCACAAGGCAATTCCATTTAGGCCACGTGTGTCTTCACCTTGCTTTAAGAAAGCCTCCAGGACAACTGTAGTAAGGTTTGGAATGCTAAGACAGACATGTTAATCCCTTCACTCATACACTCAGTGAATTACCTTTCAGAGAAATGAATTAGATTTACCACTATATTTTAAATAATTCATGTTGTCTTAAATCTTCCACACACTTAGGGATCTACTAGCTAGTAGTTTGTTACAGTACTTTACATCTAGGCAAGCAATGTTTGTGGCTACCTTATATCTTTCCTCCCACCTCACCATCTTTAAATACTGTTGACATTCACATTCAAACTGTATTGGCTCTCCCTTCAGATAACACCCGGTATCACTACAGGCTGAGGCTGGGAGGGATTTAGAGCAGCCCTGCTGGGAAGTACTTGGTGGTGCTGGAGGGTGAGAGGCTGGACACGACCCAGCCATGGGCACTGACAGCCCAGAGAGCCAAACGTGTCCTGGGCTGCATCCAGAGCAGTGTGGGCAGCAGGGCCAGGGAGGGGATTCTGCCCCTCTGCTTTGCTCTGCTGAGACCCACCTGCAGGGCTACATCAGCTCTGGGGGCCCAGCACAGGAAGGACATGGACCCATGAGAGGAGGTTCACAAAGAAAGGCCACAAAGATGCCAGAGGAATGGAGCACCAGCCATATAAGGAAAGGCTGAGTGAGTTTGGGTTTACTCAGCCTGAAGAATAGAAGGCTCTGGGGTGACCTTAGAGCACCTTCCAGTACCTAAAGGGGACCTACAAGAAGGCTAAAGAGGGACTTTTTACAAGGCGTGTAGTGATCAGACAAAGGGGAATGGATTTGCACTGAAAGCTGGAAGGTTTAGACTAGGAAAAAAGTTAGGAAAAAAATTCTTTACTGTGAGGATGGTGAGGCACTGGAACCGTCTGCCCAGAGCAGCTGTGGATGCCCCCATCCTTCAAAGTGTTTCAAAGCCAGGTTGGATGAAGCTCTGAGCAAACTGGTGTAGTGAAAATTGTACCTGCCCATGGCAGGGGAGTTGGAACTAGGGGATCTCTAAGGTCCTTTCCAACCCAAACCATTTTATGATTCTATGATGAAATTATTATAGATTCTGAAGCAGTAGTTCAAAATTGTATTAGTGAATTCCTGAACACTTTACAGGCAAGTGTCCTCAGACCTCATCAGTTCAAATATTCCTTTCCCATTTCAGCCTGTGTTATTCTCTTAACTGAACAACGAAGTCACGTATCAGGTAACCTTTCCTGTAAAGCAATGTTAATTGTTAGTCCTCTATTTCATCTCCTTTCTTGCTTAGTAACTGACTTCTGTAATTGTGAATCGGTTTCCTCCTCAACCTTTCCAGCTTAGCACTAGAGGTTTATATATTTCACCTCAGCCGTGTAGCTATATTACCACTTATGGCTTTATTCTTTCTAGATGATCTAGTACTTAAAAAGTGTTGGAATTTTACTTCTTTTACACCATGTTCATTCTCCTCCAACTGCAATTTTCTCACACTGCAGATCAGAAATTTGATTTCACCCAAACTTAACTGAATAAAGAAAACTTCAGAAAACTCTAATCTGCTTAGCCTAGACCCACAATAGAAATATCTCAATTCCAAATACATAATTGTTTATTTATTACATATGAACACCTAAATGAGTCTGTGAATTTACCCAGTTCATCCCAGAGCTGCCTATACTTGTCAGTCATTGTAGTTCCTTGTTGTCTCCAAAGCGACAGGCGAGGGTCAGCCATGAACTGTTCTGTTATCAACGTCAACATGCGAGCTCCATTTGAATCTCTCATTTTTAGCATCTCTCGCACCTAGGAAACGAGTCTTTTAATAGAAAGTTGAAAAAAGCAAAGAAATTGCAGTACATACAATATGCTGCAGTGTTAAATATTCCCCTTCTGTTAAGCTAGAAATGCAATTTATATGTGTGACAGGAAATTTTTAAGTAGAAAAAACAGTCTGCCTTCCCAATTTTTAAAAAGATTTTGGGTTCAGTATCCAATTGCAGTTCTTCAGAGATTTTTTCCCACAAGTAATCCACAAGTGTATTATACAAACTGCTGTAAGGTTTTCCAACAATTTGGGGGTGGGAAGGAAGAAGAGAACAGCAAAGCTGTAGATGCTTGAAATGTTACTTCATATCCTTACACTGATCAAGACACATCAGGTTGCAGTCCACTGCTGTACAAGTCATTATCAAGTTGCCATTGTATTCCCAAGGCTTTGTGTTATTTTGGAACAGCAGAATCTATAACTTTGAGTAAGATGTAAGAAAGTACAGACTAGCTTTGAGAACGGGGGAGGGAAAAAATGTTCAGAGTACTCAACACACCTTTGCAAAAAGCAAATTGAGCTGCTTCCCTGATCCGTGGTATCCACCCTGGGAAAGGAAGAGTTTAACCTGTTCTTGGACTTGTTCCTCATCCAAATGCCAGCAATTTTCATCGTCTATGCTAGCACCTGCTGTTGGGTCAGGAGCACCTGCAAACAGCAAGAAAAGAAATCATTATGTTCTATATGAAGAAGAGAGGTTCTTGAGTCCATGGGAGAGGACTCTTGCAGACGTTTTTGGATTTGTGCCTTCTCCTGTTTAGGATGCCTTGATTTTAATCTAAACAGTCTTTAGAAGAGACTTAAATTTCTCCTCAGTAGTCTTAAGCACTTAGAAATTGTACGTATGAAAAGGCATTTAAATAAATTTCTCTTCTCTTAACAAAACATTAGAATCGAGGTGAGGGTTTTTCTTCCCATCTCAGCAGCTACACTTAGAATGATTTTACAAGGAAAATTAAGACTTTGAATTATACTTCCACCACTGTGATGTTAAAACCACTCTCCCCAAAACACTTGGGTAATTCCTGTACCTTCAGCAATCTTGCTCAGGTTTAAGTGACTGCTAGTGAGCGCTGCTATTGATGAACATGAGGAGAATCATCACCTTGGTGTCTCTGAGCTGTGATGGCTCTGCAAAGCTAAACAAAGAGTAAAAAAATCCCCAAACAAATCCAAAGTCTTACAGCACTCAAGGCATTTCCATCATAAGTAAGAGCTACAGATTCTAAAGGCCATGTTGCTTTGAAAGGAAGCATCTTTACACAGGCAATGTCATCTGCACAGTGTCAGTTTAGAGCAACTCTACTTGAATTAGCCCAGTGCCAACTGAAATGACTAGATTCACATCTGGCAGCACTTTGGTCACAGACTGCCGTAACAGCAGCTTTTGTACATAACACCAGTGACTTTCCCTCTCTTACAGAATGACAGAATTACCTAAATCAAGTTCTTGCACCATCTAGTAACCTACATTTTTCTGAAGGACCCTGCATCTCCACTGGACATTTTTAAAAAGATCTTCAAACTGAACAGGCTGAAAAGTACTTACCTAGAGTGTTGGACTCAGCTCAAGGTAGGTCATCACCATACCATGTTTAAGCATGGCTGAGACTCAAGTTGACTTAACATTTTTATTCTGGACTTATCACAACTGCATAATCTCTATCTCTATTATGCTTTGCAAAGATGTTACAGAAATTGAATCACATTACACAATCTCTCTCTTTGAAATCTGTGTCCATGTTACCTCTGTAGAAAAAAAGGAAGTACTGCCAGTGATGCCTTGAGTTTTAGCTTTCATATTTTCTAGATTCTGTACTGCATTGATATATAATTCTGAACTTCACATGAAGTGTTAGCAAGTTCTCTTCACAGGGTATTTAGACAAAACAATCCTTTTCCAGCCTGAGAACCAAGGACACCACTGCAGCTTCAAGCCCAAAAAGTATAAACAATGGCAAATTGAGGAGAGCAATCTGGGAGGATGTGACTTCATAACCTGAAGTTGTAATTGGACAATTAACCCCAATAATGGACCAAAACTTATAAAAGTGTGAAAATCCATGAACTGTCAGCCATCTTGGGTGTAGCCACAACTGGGCTCTTGGACTGCCCAAGGTGTATCTTTTGAAGGCCTATTTAATACATACCTACTTTATTCCTTTAACTCCGTCTAGACTCTGCTCTAGGTAGCCTCTCAAGGCATCACCAGGGAAGGAAAACAAAATAGCTACAACTTTACAATGTACAGGAAAAAGCCCATTGATTCTATTGATTCAAGCCTTTGTTTTACAGTTGCAGCTCTGCCATGAAGGTGAAGCTTTTAAGTGGTCACAGGAAATGCTGAACTCTTTATCAACGAAATCAGAAGATTTAGAGGGTCAGAGGGATGTCTTATCCACAAACTGCTGAGACAGCAAACGAAAAGATGTTTCAGAACATCTAACTAAACTGCCTAAACTAAACTAACTAAACATCTAACTAAACTACCCTAAACTGCCTCCAATTTCAGAGCCTAAAGTTGGGAACACTGCACTGCTGTATATATACACACATACATGTTTAATTAATAAGAAATTGTGTCTTTGCAGGTGTGAATAAACTCGCTCGTCTTCCACAGGAACGCAACAGTGTCCCAGAAGACAAGGAATCAAGCTCAAAACAGCATAAATACCAAGGAATGAAAAACTTGCTCTTCTGTAAATGCTTCAATCTTTAATGTATTAGTTTTAAAGGGCTTTCAATTCTGCCAGCTACATGAAACACATACTGGTAAATCTTTGGTTGCAAAGAACAAGATAAAAAGGAAAATCAAGCCATACAAGAGTAAGCAGTGCAGCTGTTGCACAGACCCATGTTTGCAGTATCACCTTGCAAATAGTTTAAATATTTCATTGCATTAAAACACAAAGAGGCTGAACAGGAGCTATATAAAAGCAACAGTATACAAAATACACTTATATTTGTTCCTTACTTCAAGAGAGGTTTATCTTCAAATAATCTTGGTATGGTTACTTTCAAACTGAATTAAGAATAGCCCAGTATTCCTCAACTAAGCTTCCCTATTTAGGGGATAAAAAAAAAGTCCTTCTGCAACTGTACACTTTATCAAAAACTCACCTGTCATTTTGTGTTATAAGGTTAGAAAAGCAATACAGCTACCACAGATTCTTTAACAATAGGCTTCCTTTACAAAAATAAGTGTGCCTGCTACTCAGGGCCAGCAGCACTGCCTCCACCAAGGTTACTCCTGCCAGTATGATACAAAATATATCTTAACCAGGAGCTCAGTATCACTATACTCGCACCAGTGTCACTTGCAGGCCGAGGCCAGGGTCCGAGCTCTACAGCGCTCTTCAGCACACTATACAGATACAATGACTCAGAATTAATTTTTTTCTTACAAGATCTCATATAGGCAACATTTAGTTACAATCAAAATTTTGAATTCTAAAGAAATTTCAGTATACCTATAACCAGCACCAGCCACAGTTGCAATTCACTCATCTTTCAACCCTGCTGGCAGCCTTCAGCAATAGCTGTGGCATGGGGACACTGTGTCTGATCAGGTAAAATCCAGCCACCTTCCCACCAAGGCAACATCCAGGCACTCTACTGATGCTGCTGGAGAAGCTTCAGCTTCTGCTGCCCATCATTCTTGTTTTGGGGTCAAGCAAGACATGACCATCTTTCATGTCTCTCATCTAGGCACTTTTCAAGTTCACTAGGTTCATCTACAGCCAGCTGACTGATCTAGCCCGTTTCCTCTCCCACTCAAACACATCATGGATGGCATTTCTACACTGGAGCTTCTCTTCTGAAAACACAGAACTGGGTGAAATAGGTAAGGAGCTATCTGAACGAGCAAGAGGAAGAAGCTGCCTCAGGGGCCATGAGAAGCCCTAGCAGTAGCTGTCAGAAAGGCTCAGACTGAACACTGAACAGGCAGAGCCAAAGGTTCAGCCCAAAAGCAGCAGCTTGGCTCAGGGTGTGGCAGGGCCCTGAACAGGCTCTGGCAAGGCTTTGGCAGACGGACAGTTTGGCTGCAGAGAGGAAAGAGGAACATGGGCAGCCCTGAATTTAAACCCTGTAGAGCAGTTTGGTACCACGGCTAAATCCTGTTTCCTGCTTGTAACCTGGGAAGGTGTTACTCACGTGCTTTAGAGAGATGTCAGGAGGATAAATGGGTCCACGTTTAAACTATGAAAGTGAAAAGTACTGTATAATTATACTAATATTAAAACCTGTAATTAAACTGTGTCAGTTTAGAGACACTAAACTAACATATTAATCTCATTCTCTCCAGCCTCTGGCTTGTTAAACTTCTGCCATGACTGGTCTTTGAAATGCACTTTACATCACTTTGAAATACACTTTACATGTAACTGTACATACAGTTAAATACAATAAATTAAGTATTTATAACTAGTATACAGACAGCCATATATATTTACTCATGCTCTTTTACTATAATTACTAAATTGCAATCTTAGCAGTTAAAGCAGGAATATTGTGCATAACTGTTTGTGACACTGAACACCTAATACTATCTGAAAACAGGGTAGCAACCTTTTATATTTAGGGTCATAGCAGGTTGCATGTTAAATATAATCAAGTCCCAAGTTCTAAGAAGGAGAAGCATTTAAAAAATAAACACTTTGTTCATTTACATAGCAATTTAAAAGCAACTGCTTTCAAAATGAGCAGCCACATTCAAGAACTGGTGCTGTACATGGAGAACTTAACCTCACAAAACAGAAGCAAGCAGGGACCAGTGACTACAAACAGACTAGGAAGTTCTTATATTGCCAACTACTCAGGTGCAGAACAACAGTGAGATTTGGATAAAACAAGGCAAACTGCTTCCTTGATCCTTATTGCTGAAATATCACAACAGTTGACTTCAAACAAAACCATGCCAAATTATTCACTCATAGCCATCCACACTGTTATTCTCTTGGATTTTTTAATAAAAATGTCATCGATTTAAGTATACAAATGAACTATAGATCAGTTACATTTAATAAAATGTTATTCCCTGGCAGGATTAAGGAGAAGATGTGGAAAAAATTATTACAAATAAAAAGCATGACTTAGTGAGTACTATGTGAAGATAGAATGAAAGAAACCCAGCTAGAAACCAATGCTGCTTTATGCTGATTCACAACAGAATAGTGACTGATTTTATAAATTTAGTATGCTCAAATTATTCTAAACAATAATTACATAAAACCAAAGATCATTAAATAATTGTTCAAAAATATTACTATGCCTTTGATTCCCCAAATGATTCCAAGTTAAGACGTATGTCATGTAACTTTAGGACTTTTGGGTGAACCATTTAACATCTGTTCAGCAGCTCACAGCACCAAAGGAAAACAGCAAATGCTATGAAGCTGTCAGTGATAACAACACAAAACGTGAAGACAGGACAGGCTATGCTAAGCTGCTGAGGAAAGTTATTAAAATCCCAGCAAGTTTTTTAACTTCAAAAAATTCTGCATTCCATCTGTACATATGGCCAAATATGCTGTGTTATCTACTAATAATATCTAACCTCTCCTGCTAAAATCCACATCTCACAAAAATCCACATCATCATATAGCAGTAAGTTTCAAAACTTATTTGTGTATGGCAGAAAGAAGAACTTTATCAGTATAGATAAGCATTCTTTATTTTAATTATCTTCCATGTCTATTAACAAAACCTCATTATTTTCCATGTAACAAGTTTTATATTTATGTTTGGTGTATCTGAAAAAACTTTTCCTAAAAATCTTAGTTTCATAAATTATCTTTTCATGTTACTTTGCAGCTTCCAGTCTTTTCTTTTTCTTTTTTACATTCTACTACCTATTTACTTTTATTTGGGTTTCTTAAATTTCTCTAGTTTTTGCTAGTCTTACTTTCACTCCCTTCTGAGATCTGACTCACCAAACAATTCTCATACTAAGCACTGAAGCACTTCACTTTCATTCTTCTTGAAAGGAAATTCACTTGCCATTTCCTGTATTCCTCTTTTGCAATTAGACTCTCAATCAATTTTGCACTTCAGGCAGGGTCATGTGAAAGATTCCATAACTTTAAAAATAATTTATCTTCTTTAATATTATGCATTCTTTTTACTAGCAGATCAACAATACATTGTATTCAGGTGTACAACCCTACCCTAGCCCACAATTTTCCATTAAAACCTCCACCATTCCAGTTAAGTACATTAAGTACATCTAAACACATTAACCTGTACCTCCAGATTTCCCTTTTGAACTTAATAGTTATAGGAACAATATTACATATTCTGAAATTCTTTGAAAGTTTTTTTTGCAGATGTTTTCTTCTTGAATGCCTCCTCCAGCACTGTTAATATACATTACAAATTAATGTTTGCTGAGGATGTACCCACACTTCCCTCAACAAATGCAGAAAAAAGGAGAGAAACAAGGTGCCTGTCCATTCATCTCAGAAGAAGAATGCATTCAACTGCTTCCTCCCAGATATTCCCTCTAAAACTTGAGTTCACCTGTACGTGGGTCTGTACTAGCAAGTGACTTTTATTGTGAGCTGGAGAATCAGAGAATGGCAGAAAGTCTAGAGAAATCCATTTAGTTCCTCCAAGAGCAGACATTGCAATAGCAGCAGTAAAGACCCAGGAAAAGAAACAGTACAGCTTTAACAGTAAAAATGAAGTAGGCTCGTCAGGCTATCCTTATACAAAAACAGCAGAGCCTTTTAAACTATGCATGTAATAAAAAAAACCAATGCTAATACAAGATTAATATGAAAACAGACCTTCCCTCTCCCTCCACTCATCCTGCAGTTACTTTGCTATTTCTGCTCAAATTCTCGTGAACATAGTTTGGCCTTCCAGCATTTTACTGAAGTCAAAGTTTCACACATATGAAAAGGCAGATCTAAGATGACAAACTCAGTTGACAATCTGTTGTCATCCTGACTGCTCTCTTCCTAGACTACACTTTCTCTGTAACAATGGTACAAAAATTAATAGGGAGGAAAAAAGCCTCAACTAAGCAAGACTCAAAGCTATATCCAGCTATATCCAGTCAGAGCACACCCAAATCAAAATCCAATGTGAAGCCAGCAGTAGTACAAACACCAGGGAGGGTATCAGAATTAATACATGCAGCTGTCCTCAGTATGGACTACACACCATAAAACTCCAGTTTTGAGATCACCAGGAACGTGAACAGCTGCAGCAGTGTCACATGAGAAAACCAGAACACAATATCTTCTCCAAAATAAAGGGTGGGAAAAACTGTTCAAAGCAAGACAGGTCTACAGGTCTACAAGACAGTTTTGCACTACAAACTCAACATCTGGAGCACTGGAGATATGATAGAGTAAATGGTCATCATCACCCTATGATACTGGAATGAGAAACATTTCTTTTGGTTATTTTTCATAGGGTTTTTTTGTTAACTTTATTATTTTTAATCTAAGAGATTTGATTAAAGATTAAAAGAACAGAACTACGGTATGAATCCTAGAAAAACACTTCTCTGCAGAATAACTCACTTTTTCCTTAAAATAATCATGTAATTTTTTTAATACTGTGAACACAAAAAGAAATTCAGACCATGGTTTCATGTGTCTTTTATAACCAGTCTCCTTTGGTAACAGCAGTTAATTTTCTTATGCTGCCTGGATTTTCTGCTTTGGCTTTTGGCATTTTAGTAGAAAATAGTGACAGTCAATAAAGACATGCTGAAATTTCATTAGTAGGAGGACAACAAAATATGTAAGAAATATTTCAGTTTTGCAAATAATTTTAAACTAACCTACTCAAATTCATTATGAAATGTCATAACTCATCATCAACTTAGAATAGGAAATAAAATACTTTTTGCCCTTTTCAATGATACAAATCTCAAATATTTTTCCAAAACTACTTAAATATAATAATGAACAATGAGATATTCTGACAGTAAGAAAATAAACTAACAGGCCTATGATTAATTTACAGACTTCACATTTATCAAGTTTGTAAACAGCTTGTCATTTCTCTTACATAGTATAGCTAATACAGACATTTGTAACACCTGTCCTTTGTGTCCCACCCTCGCCCTCCCTTTTTCTAATCACCCTTAACTATATATTCTCTCTCTTACCCTAATTTTTCCTTACCCATTAGTTCACTAATGTTCAGGTTTTTAACATCTCTCATATGACACATGCCTTCAGCTCATAACATCTGAGCATGTTCCTCCATTGCTTAATGTCCTGCCTCTCCTTTAGTTCCACTTCCTTTCCACTGTCACCATGACATTCAACAACTACAGCAACTGGCCTGCTATGGCCACACCCCATAGTCCCCAGGGCCAAAGAAGACCACTGCTCCTGAAATTTACTTTCTTGCAGCATCACCTGTCTGGGCCTGTTAGGGTCACAGAAGCACAAGGAGGAAGTTGAAGCTGCAGATGAAACCTGTTATTAAAAAGATTTGAGTTTCTTTTCTGCCTACACTGTAACAGACACGTGGTTTTCTTTATCTTAAGTATTTTGGTTCTGTTTGTATTGCAAGTTCTTTGACTAACAGTCATGCATCAGATATGTAACATAAGACCTGTTCCTGTCAATGGGAAAAAAAAGAAAATAAGACAATTTTAGATACTAGGTAACTTATTCTTCCCCTGTATGCTGCCCTTACAGCTCTGGCCACCTGAGAGGACATTTCAACAAGACCTTACAGGAACACTAATAAACTAGCTGGGTCACCTCAAACCCACAACTACCTGCTCTCCGTTCAGCAGGGTCTATAAGAAAACCATGTCAGAAACCTCAAGTCAAACTCAGCACCCTTTAGCAAGCTCAAGTTGTTCACAGCAAAAAACAGCCATTGAAATCCTGCAGCTGAGAGAGAACGAAAGATCAAGATCTTTGCTATGCTCTAACTACTGCAGCACCAACAGGAAAAAGGCATCAAAATACAGTTTTTGATGTTTCCTCTGCCATCATATATAAACCAAATCCAAAGCTTAATAGAACTATATTTAATGAATGAAAAAACAGTAACACCTACTTACTTTTATGCTTTTCTGTTAAAACAAAATTCCACAATCAAAGTGTCAGAAAACTAGTACAAAGACCAAAATAACAGACACCACTGGTAAATTGACAAAAGAGTTCCTTTAAGCAATATGGTTCTACAAAGAACACCACTACTCGGTTTTTATCAGCTGGAAAACGCAAGCATGAAGCAGAGCAGGTCACTTATCAACTGAACTGCTGAAGACATCAAGCTCATTGCTTTTGAGTTCTTTTCTCTACTCCAAAGAGTACCATTTTCTAACTATCTTAAAATGAAAGTTCAATAAAAGAATCCTCTTTAGTAAACACCATTGAATCACAGTATAATTCAGCATGGAAGACAACTAGGCAGGTCACACTCCTGAATGTATAAAAAAGCCCAAACACTATGAGGAAATGAAGTGAAAGGAAGGACAAGCATCAAACTCACCATGGACTTGATTGATTTCTGAATTCTGAGAAAGAATTTCATCTGCTAATTTTTGAGCAGTTGGCAAAACTTCTGTGTGGTGTACTGTGATCAAATACTGCACAAATTTTTGTAGCTGGTCTCTGTTCATTTGAAAGAGTGTCTCTGAAATGGGAAGATGCAGTTTGACCTGATCTGGCTTGCGGATCCGGTATAAAGAGAGTGCCACAACGTGGGCACAGTAAAATATGTCCTTGTTTCCACAGCTACAGGTCACTGAGGTAATCTTGCAACGATCAAAGCTGATAGCTACATTGCAAACAGTTTCTGGCTCCGATTGCATTGCAGGCTCTGTTACTGTGCCACTCAAGTGGAAACCTGTGCAGGGAAAAAGAGAACTTAATGATATATGTAAAATATTATATCTCATAATCAAGAAAGCTTTGTTAATGAAAAATTATACATCTCAAAGAACTTGCTTTAATTATAAATACAACTAATCCTTTCTTCCATACATTACCTCTTTCATCTCCAATAAAATCAAAAGGGGAGTAAAAAGTTAGTTTACAAGCCCTCAGCCATTCCATCACAACATTCATAGAAGTTTGACAGCAAAAGAACCATTTATTTGGTAAACGACAGCTGCAGAAGCAGAGCAGCATCCCATCAAGACCAATACAAAACTACTCAGTAAATTGGCAGCAATTTTCCAAACCCCCCACCAGGGAGCCTGCAGCACCTACTAGCAAATTTAAGCATTCTCTCAATAAAAGTGCGAAGGAAGTAGTGCACTCTAGCGGCATGAACTCAGGTCCTAGTCTCAACTGACTCGTTGACAAATCATGTATCCTCTTTGCTTTCACTTCTCCCACCACTGAACTCACGCTGAAGCTCACCATCACCCAAGTGATCTAGTAGAAGGGCTATGTTTGTGCAGCATTTTGGACATGGAAACTGCCACAGTTACCAATACACACTATGTCAGACTTGTAACACTGAATGAGACACATATGCACTGTTCCAGATGTATGTTCAGTCTGCATTATGATACTTTTTTTCAATCAGCATAATAAAGGACAAGGCAAAAGAGCTGGGTCTGTATGTACTCTAAGAAGACATCATACACTTTAAGCAAGATGTTTCCTTCAGCAAATATAACACGTCAGCACAGCACAAGATCTCAAATGCTGATGATTCAACCTAAAACCACCTATCTGTCCAACATGAAGGCCCAGGTTTGGTTCTCAATGCTTTTCCACTGAATAGCAGAATAAGGAGGTTTCTTTTCAATTTTACAAAAGCATGATATTGATATCAGCTCAAGCATTGAGTCTGAAATGCAGATACATGAGATACAGGGCAATGAAACTCAATTTCATATGCCGCACCAGTATTAAATTTGGAGAGCACATATAACATCTGAGATAGATACAAGTAAGGTGCTATACAACAAATACTTTTCACAGAAACAATATAAACCCACATTCCCCCAATGTCAAAAATTGATCTAATATTCTTGAAATTCCAAAGAACTGCACTGCAGGAAGTATTATCACATGAAGATTAGACACGGGGGGAGAGCGGGAAGCAATATACACATAGCTCTAATCCAAAACACTGTATCCCAAATAATTTTTAAAAAGCTCTTCATCTTACAGGAAACAAAAAGGAAAATCCCTTATTTTTTTCCATTTGTTTCTGCTGTGTGTTTCAGAGCAGGTTATGTAGTCAGCATCACTGCAGTACTCTCATACTTTACCCTGACAAAGGTCATATGCACACACTAACATGGATTTGGCAATGGGATGTTTCCCAGGTAGTTAGGAGTCAAGGCTGAAGGCAGTCAGAGTAAAGTGCACAGAGAGGAAAGGCAGTGGATGAACAAGACCACATTCAAACAGTATTCTTTCTCCCACTCACCCCTTGTTGAAAGAAAGGGAGTGGAATTGCCCCTCACATCATGAGCTCCTTCCTCTGTCTTTCCTTTTGGTTTTTAAGCAGTCACATGTTTCTTTAAGTGCCTTGTCTCAAAAAGAAAAGGTTTTGTTAAAGTTTAACCAGCTCTATTTATTTCTGGTTTATTCCCAGTAAGTGGAAGTTGGATTGGTGGTCCCAAAGAAACTGCATGTGAGATTATTTTAATTCCACTTTCCTGTGAGGCATACATTAAAAAATAAAATATCTATAGTCCATGAGCTGAGGAAAGGTCTAACACTTGACACAAAGCCTGATCCTACTCCTTCCTACTCTTTGTAAATACCTGAACTCCTATTAATTACAGTAGAAAAACACCCAATGAAAGCTTTTCAATTAAACTGTTGCAAAGTAATAAGAAAACAGACCAACCAGCTGCTCTAACAATATTACCACTTTCAATTTGTCAGTACATTGTTCAAGCATTCAAAAAAGTTACAATCCTCCTGGAAACATGAAGGTCTCCAGAAATACTTTTAAGAGTAGGCCTGCCCTTAAATCCCAGCACTGGTCAGAGACAAACACGGGTCATGGCTCCCTCTCCACTGAAGGCTTTTTCTCAAGAATTAATGTTACAAGCACCAAAATTTAGAACCATTTAGAAACACAGACAGTGGTCTAAACAATGACAGTACTAATACAGTCACCTTACTTAACCTACCCTTCTTAACTTACTCAAAGTTTAAACAAAAACACCTGCTGCTCTTGCAGGCTAAAGATGCAGCTCTGTACTATCGCACCAGGATATGCATCCTAATTATGAAACACTGTCTTCCTCCTCTATCTCTTTGCATTTTTAAGAAAGAAGTTGCTGTTAGTAAGCATGACCCTTAAAAAGTTTTCACCATATCAGAAAAAACAATTCAGGAAATTTCAGCTCAGAAGCACTGGAACAGAAGCACAAGGCTGTTGTAATTTTACCCGCAAGAAATCAAATGACACCTTCACCACTGACCCTCAACAAGGCAGAGTACTGAACACATTGCTTTAATTTAACCTAACCATCCAATATTCTCCTACTAAAGTATGGAAAGTTTGTAGCAGGTAAGAAGTTGATGCAAGGTGCTTTGCTAAGAAGTGTTCACCAGCAGTAACTTACAGCCTCTCAAGAAGAAAGATGTCACACCATCCTGGAAAAAGACAAAAGGAATCACCTATGTGGTGACTTGAAGAAAATGACATTTCACTAACAGGTCCAAAAGAGCAGAAAAGGTCTCTTCAGCTAAATCCTGCAAGCCCTCACCCTAAACAAGTACTTCACTTCAAAGAGAAAATTTCTCTTCTACCCAAAGTTACATAACCTTTGCTAGAAATACTTATCCGTTCTAAACAACTCCAAGAACAATGGTATTTCACTTTTTAATTAAAGAGCTCATTCATTATTAGCTAAACACAACAAAAGAGTTGCAGGCAGAAAGGTGTGTTCACCACAGAATTAGTGAACTATTTATATAACAGGCACATTTCACCTTTTCCTTTAGTGGTGACAGCTGGAAATGTTTTACTGTTCTCAAACCAGCATGTGATCAGTAACTCAAGTTTGACTGACATGTCCAACGCACAGAGACTTTGCATTCTGCAAAAATGTGTTTAGAAAAGGAGTTGAAGCACTAAGACAATATATAAAACAAAGCTCTTTTACAAAATTACTTTGCTTCTGTTGGACACTCACTTCAAACACACCTCAAATGTTATTTAATAGCCAATAAAACAGTGTTCTCAGCTGTCATACTTTTGGAAGGGAACTGTGCCAAAGTGCCATCAGGAAGAAAGCATTTAAAAGTCTGTGATTTTTACAAAGCAACTTTTGCCAAAATCTGCTAGACAGCATTATCCATTGACTAAAAATATTCTGGGACTTTAAGCCACCTGATAATTGGAAATACACACTATTACAATGTAGTATCTGCCAGCACAAGGATATATGCCTGTCATAACAACAGCCACAAAAAATTAACACTTTAGAGTAAAACAAAAGCAAGTTCAAACTGTAACACACTAAGGAGCAGAAAAAAAACAGTGTCATGTGGAGAAGCAGCAGCAGGTAGGCTTTCAGTTCCTCAGGTCAGAAGCAAATTTTGAAATAGCGAGTTTCACTCCCTAATAAGGATAAGTAGCACAGTTACTGCATCAAATAAGCATCATTAATGACATCTCATGAGCTTAATTAATTTCTCAGTGTTAAAAAGCATAATTCTCAATATGCTCAAGTCCAAAGAGGCTTTGGAAATGATTTTGAAAACATCCAGACCAAAATGAACAAGAACACTCAGAAGTATCCATGTAAAATGCTGGGGGTGGGGTGGTCTATGTCTGTGTGTGTGTTCAGTCAGTAACTCCAGTGACTAAAAAAACCCAACCAAAATCAAAAAACACCGAAAGAATATTTTAAGTTTACACTTGCAACTGAGGCATTTGATTGAAACACATCCATAGATCACCACTGGGTATTGTTTATCTTTAACAGAAAATAAAAGAATGTCAGAACTGGATTACAGTAATAGCCCAAAGCTTAAAAACTGGGGCTCTTGATCAGCTTTCTGTTGTGCCTTTTGAGAACACTGCCCATGCCTCATCCTATGTACACACTGCTAAAATCAGGAAGTATACTACCAGATGTATGTGGAAATGAATATTCTCCTTAACACTGATCCACTGACTCTTTTCCCATGAATACATACTGCTTGCTAGTCAGGAACACACAAGAACTGTTTTACTCTCACACAAGAGGCCAGCAGATTAAGTCACTTACTGAGAAAAAAAATGGCAGAGCTTTTTCTGGAATGCAAGACCTATGCAGGTACCTCCCCCACATAGAACTTTACACTGGTTATCAGAATTGTACTCTCTGTCTTTAACAACCTTTAAAATAACTTGCAGACCTACCAGCTAGGATTTATTCAGACTACTACATTACTTGGCAAACACGTAATCACTGTGTAAAGTGTAAACACCTCTGTTTAATCTTGCCTACCTAACAACAACAGACAGAAATGCTTCTAGTAAGTAGTTTCCAAGCATGCCCATTAGTTATTTTTTCATACTTATATCAGTGGTTATATTTTTTTTTCCAAAGACAAACAAAAGTCTAAACCATGTTTAGCTCATTCAGGTTTTGCCTTTTTAGAAGTGGTTTTCCTTTGCAATGGTAAAGTAGCATCCTACATTCAATTCTGTCTGAACTTTGGAACACTCTAAGAACAGATCAACAACACACTTTGAAATTATTATGAAGTCAAAACTTTGCATGCCACCTTAGCCTGAAGCTAATTTTAACAACTTCTTCATAAAACAGATAAAACATGGATTTAAAATGAAAAACACTAATGCATCACATCTGGCACAACTCCAAGAACATGCACACTGCAACAGAGGCAGCAGTAGTGACTTGAACAAGATTTATTTGTCTCAACACTGAGTTCAACAGTTGCATCTCAAAACACCAATCTTCCAGGTTTTCCAGCCCAAACGTCCAAGTCTGACAACTGGTCAACTAATGCTTGTTAGACAAGGGCCTCCACTTCCCCTCCAAGCCAAGTCTGATCATACCTCAGCTGCTCAAAAGCAGCCACATATCACTGCAGCCCAAGCCAGAGTCATGGATGACTGTGGGAAATCCATCCGGATTACTCTTCCCCTACAAAGAAGGAAAGGCTGTGCAAACAGCAAATAACACAGGAAAACGGCTTCCACTGTCCAACAGCTGTATCAAATCTGGACTGGTTTAAGACAGATGCAGACTGCAGCAGTTCATGCTGTCTGGAACAAAACATGCACCAAACACAGCCAGAAGGGTCCCTCAAGGTTTCACTGCAATCCCTGTGGTTAAACAACTTGCAACTCACCCCACAGGAACACCATACAAACCACAAAATGGCATTCTCATCAGCACTGCTCACAGTCTCAGATCATGACTCCGCAAAACCTGAAAGCTGTCTCCACTTCAACTCACTGTATACAGATATAGTCAAGCCCATTTTAGGTGTTTGTAGCATTAGACTTTGTAGACAAAGGGAAAGCAGCAAAATTTTGGTATAAGAAAGAGATATATTTAGAATGGTGCTTTCCAGACAGCAGTAACGGAGCTGTCCCACTAGCACAGTGACGCTCAAACTGTGATCTAGAATGTTGTGGCAAATGAAGCTTATGGCTCACAAAGCAGAAGCAGAGATGAAGCAGACAAGTCTCTTCTATCAGAGGCTAAACACAGTGCCAAGAGCCACTAAAACTGTGAATGCTGATAGTCTTGTGAAGTCACAAGGCTAGCAAGCCATGGCTGCAGGTCACCTCTACCAGGTATACAAATCAAGCCTTTTCATTGGTTTGTTGTTTTAGTTTTGTTTTCCAGTTTTGCCATGTTGTTTTGTTTTCAAAGGGCATCAGTTTGAAACAAACTATGCTCCTCTATGCTACAAGTTTACCAGCTCCTCTCTCAATACCACATATCCTGAGAGCACCAGCAAGTGAAACAAATCTCAGTGTGAGCCTGGAAACCCTAAAGCTGATGGATAGCTAAGTACAGTTTATTGTGATAAACCAGCAGATAGGAGATTTATTTATATACGTAACATTTTTTCTAATAATATAACCCATAGAGATCATGTGGCAGCAATTTACAAAAACAAGAATGTGAAGAAATCATAATCTTTGTAGAATGTGGGCAAATTAACATTTTGTCATTTACAATGCATGGAGTATCATAATCCTTAAACTTTTGAGAGGGACTTAATAGGCTAGCTGAGGTGAGAGGAAATGCCTGGATCTGCCACACAGCAGCTTGCTACACTAAAATGATGAAATCACAGTCATCAAAACTACTCTGATGCTGAAACTGGAAAAAAATTTAAAATTAAGGCAAGAGGAACAAAAGGGTAACTAACACTCAAGACAGTTGCAAGAAGTGAGTTTTTAATGCACCACGATGTCCAAATCATCTTGCTAATGTACACTTATATGTTTATAGATAAATTTTAATAGCATATGAATGTAGGCCAGCATCACACTCAAGTTTACATTTATGCATAACGAAGGCTAGAAACAAAAGGTTAGGAGAGATTACCAATCTACATTTAAATTTTGATAAACAAACTCTCACTCTGCTGGCAAACCTCACAGGGCTATGTTTATTGCAAAGGGAAATGCTTGAGACAGGAGGATGTGCCAACTGCCCACAGGGAGCTGCACCTCGAGAATACCCTGAGAGTGCCTGAGAGAACAAGGACTGATTACAACCAGCCTTCACAGGAGCACCACAAAGATATTTGTTACTAGCTTTCCAGGAGGAATTCACTCCTGCTGTGATGGGGAGAAGCTGACATCTTTTCTGCAACCACCAGGCAGCAGATTCTTCCCATAGCCCAAGGAATCCATCTCCCAAGGTGATACCATTTCAGCTTTTACTACAACTTTGGATTTTAATCACATTTTCAGGGAGAAACTATTACTACTTGCTAGAGCCCAAGTAAAATATTACACATGAGAAAGTGACTGCAAATGAGTAAGAGCAACAAAACTAAGCAGACTAAACCTTCCATTAAAATACCCTTAGAGCCATACAAGAAATAGACTGCTCCTGCATTCAGAAAGGTAAATATCCAGAGACTATCAGTTATTTTGAACAACTCAGAGGATGACCTGCCTGTCAAACAGATAGAATGTGATTGTTTCCTAAAGTTACTATTTACTGCTTTATTGCTAAGAGAAGAAATTTTTGGTATTGTGTGTCAACAGTAAAGGTTTATCTTCCACAAATAGCCCATCTCCAGAAGAAAATAACAGAAATTACCTGAGACTGAAGAAAACCTTCATCAGGCCTACTCACTTAAAAGGGGGAGAAAGAGGACAAAGCCAGTCTAACAACTTTTTCTTTTTTTTTTAATTCCCCTCTGCCAATTCAACCACATCTCTGCCCTATCCACGTTCTTTATTGCTGCTACCACATGTTCTTTGCTTATGCTACACAGGCTGTATCAGCTTCACTTTACTGTCCCAAGTTAGGGTTCATCCCTGTTAGTAAAGCATTAGCAGTAGTTGTTTACATGGCTCTTCAAGGACAAACTGAATTTGACTAACATAGCCCACAGAACAGCACAAACCTCAACAGAAGATGTGGGAAAGCAAGATGGAAAAACTGAGGAAATTACACCCTGTTTGACTCATTGCTTTATCATCAGGAGAAACTCCTTTTTTTTTACCTGCTTGGCAAAGGGGTAAGAATTATTCAAATTAATCAAATTTGTATTTTTTAATTGGAAGTAGATAAAATTCTAAAAAGAAAGATGACAGCAATCACCGATGTAAACTTGGAAGGAAATTTTTGAAATATCAGAAAATTACTCCTTCCTGGAAAGTGTGTGTCTGGATTTCCACAGCCATACTGAGTTTGAAAAACCCAGACCAGGATGTCTGAGACACAGGCATCCTGCAGCAAAAGATATTTAGGTTGTTCCAACAACAGAAAACATTTAACTAATTGAGTAATTTAAGACTGCACTCAAACAGTTCAAATCTAGGCTGTGCAAAAGCACAAGCCAATGTAATTTTGAACCTAAACTAACCTTCCATCAGGAAATGTTATACTTTGCCTAAAAGAGGAAACTACCACTCCCATTTCCATTACTAACTGTGGAATAAATAATTTTCTTTTGTTTAAAAAGGGGAGGCAAAAAAAAAGCTCAATGCTGCACTTATGCCAGATGAAAAATGGCACTAAAAGTCACAGAATGTAAGGGAAACCCTTTCTTCATGGCCACAATTCTATTCTTGCAATTGTTTACTAAATGTCCACAAAAACAAACATTCACAATGCTTTATTGCTTTATTTAAAAAAAAAAAAAAGCTTATGATTACTGCAGGAGTCAGATTGTTCACTGAACTGCTATTTTATCTATAATCAAAGCAGAGGTGAAAACAGAAAAACAGGCTTTTAAGTTTGAAAATAAAAGTCACTATGTATGACTTTTGGAAGGGCTCTGTTCATTTTGGACTATCAATTTTACAAAAGAAATGTTTTCAGTAACTTCCTCAGGTCACCGGAGCATTACAAAGGATTCCAGCACAAATAATGAAGTACAACATAGTGTTTCCTGACAAAGCAAGAGAGAAAAAGCCATGAAAACCACAGTGTTGAAAGAGTTCCACAACTGAAGCCTAAAAATCCATCAATATCACAAGTGAGTCACCCTTCCATGGCAGAAGTCAACGCTGGGGGAAGTGTGCTTTTTTAGCTTTCGAGGGCCAACTGCAGTAGAGTCACAAATGAGGACCGGAATCCCAAAAATACTACTGTAATAACAATAAGTGCTTTAAGGAAAAGGTCAGAAAAGGTCACTTGTATTACAAACCAGAACATCCTTGATAACACTGGCACACAGCCTAAACCCACACAAGCTGACATCCTGTATGAAATCAGGTTCTTGTGGTTCACAGTTTTTTCATACTGTTGCTAAGTTAGATCCTAATCCATTTCTCTCCACTGAATCCTTTCCAATTATTTTTCAACCAAATCAAATCAATATACAGTAGCCATGGCAAGTGCACCCCATTGCGAAAACTGGCTGGCAAGGTTTGTCACAGCACTATTCCTCCACACTGACATTCCCCACCTTTCTCCAGACATTGGATGAAAAACAAATAGGTTTCACAGAAGAAAAACAGATTTCCAAAGGCAGCAACAATTTTGAATGTAAGTTGCTCACCTATCTGTTCGTATTCATAAAATGGAAATGTGTGCTAGCTCAAAGGGGACAAAACAAATGTTCCCAGGCCATAACTCCTTGACATTTCTGATTTCTGGGAGCTGTGTGCACAGCAAGGCCTTGGAACAAGTAAGGGTAGGTGTGCAGATGGGGAAGCCCTTTGTACCTTCTAAGCAAACGTGAACACATTCAGAGCACATGGCTGCCCCTCAAACAATACAAGTAACACTAGTATGCAATTTTCTTTAAGAGAAAATTGAGAAGCCAACCCCTTCTTCTAAAGCCACACACTACTTCTCCTTGAATTACCAAGGCACACCATTCTTCTTTTCAAAAGCCAAGAAGTTTTTAGCAATATTTAACTTGTGGCCCTCAGAAGTTTAAAAAGTTACATGTATTCTGACGGTTAATCAAAGGTTCTATAACACATTAGCATGTAAACATGCATACCATTCAAGCCTTCATTAACATGCACAAGGTCGAACAATAAAATGTAACGTAAGACTTTTTTCCCCTAATTCATGCTCCACACCCACAAAATCATAAAACTTTCTAGACACCAAAATGTGGTAGTGAAAAGTTTGGAAAAGAAGGGGGATGGAGAACAAAGCAGAACTGAACAAACAAGAAAGCATAGCTTCCATGACAAAGTAAAGAAAACAACCTAAGAAAGGAGGACAAATTTATACAGCAAAATAAAATTTAATTTGTCATTTATTAAGCAAGTTACTGGAATTCTGCATATTGTATTTCAGCCTGAAGACCAGGTTTTAATAGTACATAAACTATCTGATTGACTAACAGAAACAAAGAAAAAAGCATGTCTGGTAACATGTAACATTTCTAACTTTCACTGACAAGCCAAGGAACACCTTAGAACTACCTTTTGACAGAGAAAAATGAAACAAATTACACCAACACTAAAATCTATTTCATTTTTATAATGCAATTCAGGGACACATAAAAACAGTGACAGAAAGGATAGCAAGTGTCTCTACCAGTAAGTCAAGCTGCTTTCATGAGATCTCTACATTTTCCTGGTGTTATTTCTCTCCTGGGCCTCAGTTTCTGATAACCTATCTAGGCTACAAGTGCTTGCATCTGTGATAAGCTGCCAGGTGGTGTTCTTGTGGAGGTGTGGTTAATGCCTCATTTTGTTAGCCTTGGTTGCCTACTAAAGTAGTGAAGAACAGGACTTGTTGATGAACATGAAACCCAAACCACAAGACTAAGACCACTGCTGAATAATTTTGTGACTCAATGCTGTGTGTTGATTTTACTTATCTCAAACCAGACACCACTCTTCTAGAGGTACTAAATGTCCTTTTAAAGGCAAGTCTCATGCCTATAGGGTCACCTTTTGTGATAATAAAAGGGTCTCTGTCTATGCTCTTAACTTTTATCCTCACCTACCTAAATATAATTGGGATGGGGAAAAAAGGAAAATCACTCAAAATTCTTGAAGGAGATCTGTTTGGACTGTGAAACAGATGCAAGTAAAAACAGTGTCAGAAAAGCTGAACAGGAATCCAGCCTCTGACATCAGCTGTTGATATTATTACTAAACAAAAGACTGTTTTCTAGCTTAGACTAAAGACTAAATTCAGTGAGGTACTGGATTATTACACAACACCACTGTCACCTAAGTTGTACTGTCACAGCGCACTTAATAGTAAGTCTCTCAATCCAAGTATATTGAGCAACACTGAAAACCAATTCATAAGTAAATCTGTCAGTGTCTTGCTGTTTATTTGGAGTAATTCTGTGTCACAGTAAGAGAGACAAAAATAGAATAGTTAAATCCACTATCTGACCTCTCTTACAGTGACAAAGAACCACAACCCAAAAACTTGGTTTAAGAGTATTAGTATCCCAGTCTTAGCAAAATAAACTCAAATACTTCAAAAGTCAGGCCCCTTACGTAAAAGCAGATAGATTTATTTTCTTCATATCTGAAATCATTTAAAAGAAATTTCAAGTATCTAAAAGAATGCGCTCATCTTGTCCCCTGCAACAACACCCCCCATCCCTTTCTGCAAATGCCCCATGCTTTGTCTGAGCAGAGTAATTAGAAGGAAGGGAACTGAGTACTGTCTCAGAATTGTCCAGATTTTAAAATTATAATGATAGCCAGAACACTTCCATCCATATCCTCTTTGGACAAAAGGGAAAGAAAAGAACTGTTTAACTAGCACTATTGCTTCCAGAAAGACAGCTATGATTTAGGTTATTTTATTTGTTGAGAAATGGTTAAAATAAATCATTCACTACACCATGACAGACTGTGTAGCAGGGATTGCTATTCTCTACATCTGACTTTTCCTGTTTACTTAGTCAAGCAGGAGGCTTCCCCTTATGATAAGGAGTGAGACCGGTATCATGAGCTACAAGCATTATCAGCAACTTCCTTAGAAATCTGTCCTTTCTATCTGTGGTCTGAATCTCTGGATGAGAGTGTGCCATATGACCTATATGATATCTCCTCCCTTCTTGAGTTCTCCACTCAAGTCTTAAAAGCTAAAAACATATGATTCACAGACCTAGCTAGGTCCTAACACGCAATGTGGATATTTTGAGGTTAAATGGGGTCAGTTTCCTACCTAAATATTTAAACATTAGACTGACTGTTTTTAAAATACTTTGAAAACATGCAGCAATATCAGCAAGGAACTTGGAATACTCAGCCTGTTGGCCTCTCCTTACTCAGCAAGAAAATTCTGTTTCTCAGAAAGAAAATTCCTAGTTCTCACCTCTCACAAGACAAAGCTCATGAGCTGTGCAAGTGCTAGCTGAATCTTTCAATCTGTGACCTACATTAATCAGATCAAAAAACATTCTCACATGCTCTGAAAGAGGGATGAGGGAATTAATTGCTCACCTTTTCAGTGTCAATTCTCCTGTGTTTGCTTGGTTTTAGTTGATCTGCTGTTCAAGTTGCATACATGAACAGAAGCAGAAGACAAGAAGACATCTACCATCCCTGATGAGGCATCTAAACCAACTACCATCTCATCCTTGCAATAGGTACTTCACATGCCCACTTGTCCCTCTGCCACAACAATTCCTCAATCTGAATACAAACAGCTGAGCATCTGTGCTGGTTCTGGCACAGCTAATTTTCCTAAGAGAACTGGGCTAGCATGGGCTATGATTTTGGATTTGCACTGGAAACAGCGTTGATAACACAGGGATGTTTAGCTGCTGCTGAGCAGTGCTCACACAAGGTCAAGGCCTTTTCTGCTCCTCACCCCACCCCACGAGCGAGGATGCTGAGGGACACAGGAGCCATGAGGGGACACAGCCAGGATAGCTGACCCACACTGAATATAAGGATATCCCATCCCACATGACATGATGCACAGCACATAATGAGATGGGAAGAAGGAAGGAGGAGCCACTTACAGAGGGACAGTGTTTGTCTGCTCAACTCACAGTTACACGTGATTCAGTCTTGCTTTCCTGGAGACAGCTGAACATGTGCCCGCCCATGGGAAGTGGTGAATGAATTCCTTGTTTTGTTTTGCTTGTGTGTTTGGCTTTTGCTTTACCTAAACTGTCTGTACCTCAATTCACAAGTTTTCTCACTTTCATTCTTCTGATTCTTTCCCCTATCCCGCAGGGAGCAAGTGAGCTGGTAGCTGTGGCTGTGCGGAGCTTAGTTGCCAGCTAAGGCTAAACCGTAACAGCATTCCTCCTTATGAATTTACCCCCAAGAGCTCAGAAATGTTGCTACATTAAAAGCACATCCCTGCACATCCTGCTGGTTAGGGCTGCTGGAACACTCTACCCCCCCTCCCCAGCCCGCTCTGGTCTCTCATGGACTATTGAGCTGAAATTAGCTATTCATTACATGTGAAGGAGGCTCACGTAGAGCAGCACCCTGCTGCTAAAGACTGCTATTTTACATGGCAATTTTGCAACTATAGCATCTGCTACCTTAGTGATATGTATATTTAATGCCACTGCATAATGTGCAGAATTATTGTTTGTTGAGACACTTCAAGCTCGTAAGTAGCACTATTTTGTTTGAAAAACATTGTACTTTTTTATTAGGTCTTCTCCCTGGTATTCCTTCTAACAGAGCCCCAAACAAGCCACTCGTAGACTACTCCAGACCAAAAACCCCCATGACTTGGGGTAAGACAAGCTTCTGGCCTGAACTACTAATATAATTCAGTTTATTTACTGGGCCTCACTCCCCAGACTATAGTTTTACATTGTTCTAATATGAAGGGAACTGGAAAGGGAATCATATCTTGACAACTGGTCAGATATGTACTCCACACTACTCTTGCCACTGGGAATATGAATGCTCAGAGCAGTGGCCTTTTCAACAGATTTTGTTCTCTCAACTCTAAGACACTCTAAGAAGTAATACTAAGTTCCATCACATGCAGTTATTAATCATTTTGTTCACAGAGCAAACTACCTCAGGGGGGTAAATCAAAGTTTTAAACTAGAGGGTTTAGTAGTCAACTGTGGAACCAAAGTTTCAGGTGTTCCATGCCCTTCAGGAAAAACTTCAGTTTGCTCCTAGGCCAAACATCATCTTAAGCCAATCTCATTCATCCTCCCCTACACATAATTCAGGGAAAAGTGATTATGAACATGGTTATTCCAGGTGGCAAAATGATTGTCCATCTAGTGTAGAAGGCAGCAGCACTAGCATCTGTGGTTGCCAGCTCAGATGTCAACTTGAATTACATAACCTCCAAAGCAACCTAAGTACCGGAAATGAATCTACTCTGCATAACTGAAGTGATAACCTCTAAGAAACATTACTTTAAATCTGATTTTGAGGAAGTGATAATCTGCTCTCTGTTGGAAGGCGAACATAAATTCAAAGCAAGGATGATTTCATAATTCTGAAAGCAAGCCCAACTAAGTGTTTAGGGTTATGCAGGGAGACATTAGCTCTAGCATTTGTCCACAGACCATTTTGGTGTTAGAAAGATTTGGGAGCTGTAACAACATTTAAATGTACCCACAGGATATCTTTAGGAACAGAACTCCAACCAGTCTGTTCTCCTTATTCCAAGCTACAAATAAATCCACAGATGAGTAAGGAGTGGCAGAGACAGTCCTTACTGGCCAGGCAGAGCCGCAGTCTAGTCATGTCTTTTCTGCTATGAGCATGTGATAGTCAAATAGTATATTGTTTCAATATGAAAGGATGTCCAAGGCTTTCCTAACTCTCCTTTATTTACAAAGTAGATAAGCTTCACTCCGAAGGACAAAAAGGACTCCAGTGGACTGGACCTTTCTACTCACCCAATACACACGAAGGCTGCTCTGATGTGCAACTCAAACTCTGCCCTGAGAATTTTGCAGAACTAAGCATCACCCCAAGTCTTGAGAGCATAAAGATGTCAGGAGGCTGGCACAGGTTGCTGCCTGCAATGCACTGCTGATGAGAATAAGGTGAGCAGACAAGACTATACCTGGAAGAAACTCCAGAAGGGAAGACCAACATCTGCTCCTTACACACATATGCACACACACAGGGTTTGTTTGCAACCAGAACAGGAAAATTCTGTTAATCTTCTGCATTTTGGGTCTACTTCAGACATTATGCAAAGTAAGAAGAATGTTTTCATTCTGTGTGTATCTGTATGGTGCTACTGCAATATACAGAGTTTCTCTTTCTAAAGCAGTAAGCTTCAAACAATCCATCAATACCTCACAAGATGAGGCAACGCTTCTATCCGTGAGGAAGGATCATCACAGCCTGACATTTATAAAGCATATGAGGGTGAGCAGAGTAATTTCTCAAATTATAACAGATTCAGAATAAGCAAAAACAACAAAATCTATTTCTTCCACCACAGGCATATTTAACAATGACAACCCCCATGTAGTCCACATGAAGAGAAACAATTTGAATACCAAAATAATGAAGCGGAACCAAGACATTTCTAAAAGAGACTAATATTTATTTATTTATTTATTTAAATTCATCTACACAAAATTCATAAAGCAGAAAAAATGGACCTATTATATTTTGGCATGGAAAATTTACTATGATTTTAAAATATTCCTGTCAGTAACAAAACTGCTTAGAAAAAGAATTCACTTTTTTTTTTAAGAGTAAGCATGTCACTGTCTGAACATTTTGTTTGGAAAGGTGATGTTTACTTTTTACATGAGAGGCCAATGCAAATTACAAACCTTCAAGACCTTTGAACAAAAAAAACAACTTGTACACTTGTCCAGGACATTAAGAGAAGTGACCTTTGTATTTTCCCTTCAGTGTGTCTTCCAAATAGATGAATAGTAGAAAAGCCACAAGCATTATTTCCATTTTCAGGTGAGTTTCAGGGCTTTTGTTTCTCATCTAGCTGTCCCTGCAACCTAATTGTTTACCACATTTAGACATGGAATTTTTATATGACCTCATTTTCACAGTCAAACAAGGTATTTCTGATGGCATTCATTGGATCTATTGCTATAATGAAATAGTGGTTTAATTCAGTACAGAAATGAATACTTTTAAAATGCTCTACAATCTGATCAGGCTGAAACAAATACTACTATACTATACCACTTGTAGTTATTCTTTCAGAGAAAATATTGAAATCTGCAGTACACTAACCTGAAAACAAACTATTTAAGCAATTTCTTTCCCTAGTGTAATTACTTCAGGCGAGTAAAAAAGCCTTAATAAAGAGAGAACATTACTTTGAATTCAGAGCTCCTGACTGGAGTGCTCCAGTAAGAAAACATCTTTCTTGAAACATCCTTCCTTCTTAATGTATTTTAAGGGTAAAGAAGAAACAGAAAATTACTGCAATATCACTAAGTACCTGTGCCTTCAATGACATTATGAAGTTTGATTCTCTTTTCCTCAGAACTTGAAAGCCTTTGCTGGAAGGAAGCCTCTCATTCCAACATTTGGATGCTGCACACCACTAGTCACTACCACTTCAAAGGGCAGACAAAAGGCCTCCAACACACCAGAGGCAGCTGGCTAATGTTTGCAGCAACAGAGTATTATTTTAACTCAGAATCCACAAAATTCACCTGCAGAGGGTGGAGTGGGCAGAGGGATATACTTCTTCCTCTATCATGGATTGCACAGCATCCCCTTGAGAAATGAGGGTGAGAAGCACAATGGGCTAAGCCACAGCCAGGCTGACAGCTACAATGAAGGCAATGCCAGTGCTCCTGGCCCAGACAGGCATCAGGCTGCACCTGCCAAAAAACACCCTCCTATCTGGTGCATTCTGACAAGCAGGAGTCGGTATGGAAACAGTCTGCAGGGTAGACTGACCCAACTCAGATGAAGGACGTCTAGCACAGCAGAAGGTGAACCAGCTAACAGAGAAGAAAAGAGCCCACAGTGCTGCTCATGGAGGGGAGAGCAGCACGACCTGTGAGCTGTTCTGCCCCAAAATAAGAGCAGTGCTGAGGAACAGGCAGTCTAGACAGGATGGGGGGTGGAGGATGTGCAGCTTGTTTGCTTCGACTGCTCCACAAGGCAGACTTTTCCCACATCAAAAGGAGGGGAAGGGAGGGGAAAGAGACAGGCAGCCTTTCAGGAAGACCTACCCCACTTTTAAAAAAAGACAAAAATCTGCCACCATTTTGTTCATGACACTTGCTTCATGTCTTAGAAAAACTGATATGCTACTTAATACCTCAAGGATAGGATTTTTCCACACATGGGTCACCAAGAACTGAATCCAATTCATTATTTCCCAGTAAGTCTGACTGTGTTTAAGTTGATGCGAAGAACCTTCCAGTTTATAACTCACTTTCAGAAACAAAACAAAACCACTAAGCTGACTGCTTTAATGCATCACAGTAAACAATTACCCAACAGATAAAAATACAAAATAACAGCAAGCTACCCTAAGCATCTACACCCTGCATATCATCTTCTCTCTGCAGCAGTTCTCCAGTCATAAAACATCTAGCCATAAGTACCAAGTCTCAACCTCTCAAGTAGGAAAATGGACCAGAGCAAGGGTGAGGAAAGGACATACTAAAAAATATAAGCCTTCAAAAACCCAGAAATTATTTGCAACGTAGTATTTAACAGTTGCTTAAAATATGAATAACTAGGCTTGGAATAGTTATATTCATTTAGAGCACAAGCACATTTGTTTAAGTAAATACAGTCTGACAGCAGTTTGGATCACCTATCACAATGAATCAACTGCAAGTTTAGTAAGCATTATTTGTATTCTACACAATGGTCTATGTGTTCTTTCAAGCCACTGCAGCAATAACACATTTAAAGTCTTTCACTGTGTATGAAATCTAAGGTACCTAGCAAAACACGCATATTCCATTTGGATGCTTCCCAAACCATATCACTCAACTTTTTAAATATTACTGCCATCTGGCTACTAGACTTTGTTTACCAAAACAGTAGCTGTGCAGACATTTCTACAGCAGCTGTAGTCAAAAAAATTACGTAATGCCATTTTGTAATTCACATTAAAAAATGGAAAACTCTAAAACTATTTTATCAAGCCAGTTATACGCAGAAAAAAATCAAACACTGTACCCAGAAAAAAATTAAATATAGCTAGCTTTGTGTTTTGCTGTATTTTCCATTTTAGTGCTTTCATGTTCTTCACCAACTCATTTCCCACTGGCATTCTCAAAGTTCAGTCAGAAGTAACAGTGACTGAAGAACATGTGAAGAGCAAGTAGTGTATCTTTTTATTATTTGTAATTCTGTTCTGGATAAATACCAGTGCTACAGAAATACAACACGGAAATGATATCACAGCAGTACCTGTGGTCGTTCTTAGGGTACACAGCAAATCAGAGCTTTCTCAAAGAGACCCCAAAACCATGCTGAAGGGTCTGATTTGTTCCAGGGGCTCTTCACAGTGTCCAGGCCACAGTAAACAAAACAAGTATTTAAATTATGACTAATCTGAAACAATGCACAATGAAAGCTGGGGAAGTCCTGGGAGCAGTGGGAATATTTAAATTGGAAAAGAGCCTGTAGGGGTTTTTTTAATTACAGTACATTATATTAATGAGGCCTGGAAGCCACAAACCCAAGGTTCTTTGTGACTGAGCTGTCAAGGCAGCACAAAACACACTCAAGGCCAAACAGGTGAAGAAGCATTTTCGGCAGTTTACTTTGTGGGTATCTTATAGGTGTATGGCAGAATTCATTCTTTAAACAGGCTGTGGCCTCAGAGAGCAGATACGCTTTGGCTGGATAAAAGCCAATGAAAGTGTAGTTACAGAAAGGTTTTTTCCCCAAGTTCTACCATGCTTAAAACATCACCTAAAGCTCCATCCACATACTTACTCACTGCACCACCCAAATAACCAAATATAAGAGAATCGAGCAGTTGCTTAAATCATGCATAACTAGAACTGAAATAGTTGCACCAATTTAACACAAAAACACATGGGTTTATGTGCAAGAAAATATTGTCTGACAGCAATCTGGACCAACTGCAAACTTAATAAGTTATAGGATAATTAAGAGAAGTTGTTCATACGTATGTCAGTAAGTTGAATTATGTGGTTTTGTCCCAAATGTTCCACCAGGAACTCTGTATGGTTTGGGACGTGCATACACATTCCTTGTGGCAGTAACAGCTTGTTCCTACATCTGAATGAACACAGCAGATTGATCAAGTACTTTGCAGCCCACAACAGCTCTGAAGGTGGATCTTGCAGAGAGTGTAAGTTGAAGAGTCTCTTCGTTCTCTTCAACAAAGAGAGAGCAGTATTTCTTGATTTATAAATTGTTCACATGTTGATATTTTAGAAAAAAAAAATCAGTATTTTTGGAAGCAATAGCTAGACTTTCACCTTTTTTTCTCCTCTGTCTCAAATCACAGGCACTGACGTTATCTGAGAAGTGACATGGCCCCATCTGACTGGACAAGTTTTGGCCTGATCTGACTTGAGAACTTCATAAAAGATTTCAGGCCATATGTACAGACTCTTCTTGCTGGGGATCAAACCAAGAAGAGCTATGAACCACAAGCAGCCAAAAAAACTGGTATCACACAATTTTATGGCAAGATCACACAATATGCATGGAAATCAGTGAGTCTATTGAAGTTAAATATCTTTGTGAATGGAATCCAAAGTGTCAGGAAAGTTATCATCAGGGATTATATGTGAACCATCGACTAGGCTGCAGAGAGAAAGCAAGAACATATTTTCCTCTCATCTTATACAAAACAGCTTTCAGGTCTTAAAAAAATTAAGGAACCACACTAACTTTCCTCAAATACTTTCGTAGCATGCATTTCATCCCTAAGATAAAATAACACCAAACATAAAACACTCAAGCAACCAAGTATTAATGAAGAGTACCAATGTAATCCTGAGATGTTTTGATACTGCTCACCTGCTGACTATTTGAAAATGACAAGTGCTGCATTCTCACATCTGTCTGTGACTCTTACAGCAGGCTTGGGCAAGTAAGATTATTCAGCACAGGCCAATACAGATTATAAACAAGGCCAATACAGATTATTCAGCAGAGCATGCTAAGTAAATCTCTGAACAGTAAGTAATGGGAAAAAAAGAACAACTAAAGGACATTGTTTTGATTTCTTAAGTCAGAACGAATTCAGTAATTAGATACACCCTTTTTTTCTTTTTTTTTTTTGTATGCAGATTACTGTTAGCAAAGGCAAAAAATATGGATAAGCAAAAAGAGACAAGCTGTCAGAACTGTAAAGCTAGAATACTAGTCTACCTCAACTTATGTCCTAGAGAAAAAGCTTGTAGTGTGGTGCTTGGTTCAGAAACATGTCACTCTTCCAAGAGATTAATTTCAGTTGTTACAAACACAGCTGGCAGAGAAGACTGTTATTCAAGTACCAAACTTAATTTATCTTCTTTTTGGATAGAGGTAGAAAAGAGGAAACATTACCTTGAATAGAGACATCTATTTTTTTTTTTTATATTGCTTCACATCTTCCGCCTTCACCTTTTCTATATTTCTTTTATCTGGTAAAACTGATAATGACAGAGAATTGTCATTGATGGACCAAGTGGCTTTGCTATTTGTACAGTATACACTTAATCACAGTTACAGTCTCAATGAAACCCCTAGAAGTTAAGAAACCTTTATATTTAGTCTTTAAGTCTGACCTCCAGGGTGTAAATAGCAATCTAAACACTTAAGGTTTCAAGAAATAGTGGTTGGTTTATTTCTCTTCTCCCCCTGCTTTCTTCCTCTCTCCTTAGTTCTCAAACAAGAAGAAATCCCCTTTTAATCCTTCCCTCAGCTTCTGATACACACCTAACTGCTTTTGCAGTGCTAAGTAATACCAGCTGGAGCAGCTGTGGATGCTGGTTCATTTTTCACTTGCCCTGGGTTTCACGAGGTGAAATCCATAGGCAAATGTGCACAGGTAGCCTAGATTCCCTCACTATCTCTCCAACAATGCATAGACATCTGAATTCAAATTTAGCAAGGGATAAAATTTAATTTAATGTAGTTGAGAAGAGAGACATGGAATTGTTTCTAAATTCTCTCTGAGAAGCAGCCTGTTGTATTAGAACAAAGCAGCTCATTTCTATCACTCCTTTGTTTGGGCAGGTTAAAAAGGCCATTTATGCCTCAAAGCATCAAATTAACATTTGAGGACATGAATTTGAAAAATGGCTATTTGCTTCTCCTCTCTAAATTACATAGGTGAGAAGTAAAGGGGAAAGGGGAAACACAGAGCCAGACCTCCTTCTGCTCAGGCAAATTAGGCACTGACTTTACATCCATAACAGTACATGGTGACTGTACCTTAAGTACACCTCAGAAATTAAGCAGATAGTTCAAATGGCATCTAATAAAACTAATTTTTAATTACTGAATCATTTTTGGCATATTATATGCAACTTTCCTCCCTCCTGTCCACAGAGCCAAGCTCCAATACTCACAATGTGAAAACACCACCAGCAGAAACATTTCGAGCATGTCTTGCACTAACACAGTACTGCTCATCTTGCTAGTCCTGATTTTAATAAACTACATCATAATTCATAACACAAATACAATTATTTATATAATAATTGTTGGGGGTTTAAAAGAAAAAACCAAATCTGATGTGCTTTTAAACTAGATAACTGAAAGTATTTGGGACCAGGTTCTCTAACACTAGACTTTCCACCTCTGAAAGCACCTGTGGTTTTCATTGACTCTTCACAACTAGCACTGACTAAACTATAAACTCCATTTCTGGGAAAACCTTACAAGCTAAAAAGCCATTCACAAATCCACAAATGTTCTCCATGAAAATATCATGCTGAACTCAAATTATGCCCGTTGGATACAGTTTGAGCAAAAGCTCACACCTCATCATTTGCTTTCTCCGGCTGTCCAAAACCTACCTGGCTGTCTTGCATTCATGTCACCCTCCCAGAAGATGGAAGCAGGACAGCAACCTGCAGACAGTGTTCTCTGTCACACTGAGGTCTTGCTAGCTCTTATTTTAGATGGTAATTCCCAAACAATTAGCAGCACCAGTTCAACTCCAGCAGTTTGAACAACAGTGCCTGACAAAGCCAGTGCCAAAGTAGTTGTACCAAAGAGGTGGGGAAACAGAAGCAGCTCATGGTAGCACACACACAGTGCTCATATTGACAGTATCTCCTGGATACTTCCCTGCTCAGCAAAAAATATCACCCAGAATTCACTGGGAATTGGTTTTTAATGCTTCCTTCAAGGAGTAATTTTTATTTAAGAGGAAGAAGCCAACATTCACCATTCAGAATTGTCCAAACCCTACAGCCAAAAAAGAAACACCTGTTGAACTTTTTCAGACTCAGGAACAGCTCAAATATCCACTACCAAATATAACAACTCACTTCCAGCCAGCGTAAGACTCAGAGAAACCCAGATATTCCACAGTATCTTTAACAATGCTGCTTCACGTAACAACCAGACAGTAAATAAACACCCTGTGACAGAGTAACCTGTAGGAGCAAAAGATGAATGCTCCTAGGCACTAGTTCACATTTAAAAATGTAAATTGGTAATACAAAACACAGCTGTTGTTTTGAAGGCAACAAAAAATTTCAAACAGCAGATCCTTACATAGGCAGGTGAAGACAAAATTTTCATGTTCTCACCTGTCAGTGTGAAGAGTATCTGCCTGTGCTTTTTGCCAAAACAGGAAAAATAGCAGCAATCAAAGAAGAAAATTCAGCCTGCATAAAGCTGCTTATAAGAGGCTTTGTCACTTTTCTTCCGTGATTGTTTTTTGTGTTATTTGTTGAAACATCAATGCATGGAAAAGAGAGTATTATCACATAGTTACCCACAGATGTTGTTTCTGAACAGAGAGAAACTATTCTTTTTGTGCCATTATCAGCACAAAAAAAAAGCTACCCTACTTCTACATTACTCAATTTGCAGCTAATTGATTTTTAATAGATTCTTATTAAAAACACCATGTAATTCCAGACAGGCAGGAGCAACTGTATCAAAACCTGTAAATATTTTTAATTTCAGTTAGCTTTACAACAATATGTCAATTATAAGGATCTGTGCAGCAACTGTCACTTCAAAGAGCATAATTTCAACTAGCCTCGAGAGAAAGTTTCCAAAATGTCATGAAGTCAGTTGAAACCACGTCTGTATTCTTCCAGTCTGCTCCTAGAGATACAACAAATCTAGAAACACTAGAGAAATGCAGAGGTTGCTGTATCTCTATATACTATTACAGTATCTTTGTGACACAAGTACCACACTGTGTTACAAGTATTTGCTAGCTACCACCAAACAGCCCTGTGATATGCTTCAAGGCTAGAACAACGTAGTATTTCATGGTATAACCAAACTATTCCTAGCTGAACAGGATCCAGCCTTTTCTGCCTCGGGCTTCCTCACTAGCACAGGCCAGCCACATCCAAACCACATCAACTGGTGTCTTGCTTTGGCAGCCACACAAAAGATGCACCCAGCATGATGACCTATGCCATTTACAAAATAAAGGTAATAAAATGCAGTTTATATTGTACAGAGTAAGGTAAAAGAGTGGAATATAGTCAAATCAAAATTCAAACTAAAAAGATACAAGATTCACAACAAGGTTTAAATGAAAAAGATAAAACATTTCAATTTTAATAAATTTTCTATGGGCACTGAAAAGACATTTCAACAAAAGTTTGAGAAAATGTTCCTTTTACATATTTAGCCACAGGTCCCTGGGGATAGTTATTTTACTGTTAATCAAATAATTAGAGAAAAATGTACATAATTTATCATAGTAAAATCAGTTATTTGCATCAAGTCCACTTTGTGCAACAGAGTTCTCTGAGCCACATGTCTCTGGAAAACCTATACAAAATGCAACATTAACAGTCAGTTTCTCCTTGTTGCTGCTCAGTTGAGATTCCTTCAATCTCCCAGACTGTCCTGGCAAAGGGCACCAATAATTCTGTCCCACACAACGGCTCACATCTTGGTATAAGGATAATATGGGATGCTGGGCAGACAAACCTGAAGAGAAAGCTGGCAACCTCGTGGGGAAGAAGTGGAAAAGGAAATGATTCACAGCACATGGGATGAGAAAGAGAAGTTGCTTATTTGTTACCACTACCATATCCAAATCCCATCAAGGCAATCATCAAGAGATTTTCATTCTCCTGAGTCACCAAACCAGAAAGTACAGAGAGGGTTCTCTCTCTCCAAACACTACCAGCCACACAACAAAAACATTCTGGTATTTTAAAGCCAGAGGGGCATTTTCATCCCTACTCCATGCAAACTAAAAAACAGCTGCAGAACAAAAGCCTGTTTGTACTATGGCACGTGAAAAAAAAGGGGAAGGGAGACAATGGGTTGGAGACACTTGGAAAACTACTCATAATACTCGGGAAACTGTTTCTGTTGCGTGTAATTTTCTTACCTAATCAAATAGCTGACAAATTTATTATTGCTAATTTATCTGCCAGCTGTGAGAGTATTCTACTGTCAGCCCTCTGGGTTCAGGGGCTCACCAGATAGGACGTCCCCAAAAACTGATAAAGTGGGAGAAAAGCACAGGAACAAGATGTGCTTAATCACAGTCCTTGCAAAAGTAGTTTCTGTAGAAGTTGCATGTGAAGTTGCACTTTGTTTAATGCCTCTAGAAAAGAAGTGAGGCAAGAACATGCTGAGTTTCAAATTTCTTTAGGTATTAAAACTTAACACAAATCCACCCCAAGCACCCCTTTGCCAAAATAATTGATAGAGGAAAAAAATCCAACAAGGCACTCAATACACTGTGAAAGGAATAAAGATCCTGGGAAATCAGTTAGTACACACATGGCACTTACTGGACATTTGATCTCTTTTGATTATTACTCTCTGCCCACTATCAGAGTGATGCAATGCCTATAACTGCAAAGGGGTTGCTACTATACGATTTTAGATTTTTTAGAACCCTTTTGTCATTTTCCTGCACACTTACATTGTAATGAACTGGTAATACTGCTCCAGTATGAATGGAAAAAAACCTATACAGGACAGGACCATCAGCCAGCAGAGCAGAAAGGGAAAAGTGTGCCACTTGGGCACCAGTGCTGCAGCACCACTCTGCAGTTCTGCGGTTTAGCTGGTTGGTTTCATTGGTTTATTTGGTGTTTGTTCCTGGGGGGTTGTTCGTTTATTTTCTGTTGAGGAGGCAGTATTTATTTTTGTGGTTTGTTTTTTTCAGAATTATAGTAAATGCACAGGAATTCTCAGTGGATACAGGACTGGGTTCTCTTCCCTTTACAGGAAAAGGGCCTCTCTCTCAGAACTTCTAAGCTCCTAAGTTTCTTTCAATATGAGTCATGATGACAAGACACTTCAGGGAACACACGTACTGAACATAAAAACAGGCTCTGAAGAGAAGTGAAACATCAAATATGAGGAACTTATATACCACAACACCAATGAAAACCAACTACACAGCAATATTGCCTCTGTCACGTTAATTCATAGATTTAATTTTAAAAAACCCAACTTACATAGGCGTTCTAGCAAAATCCATCTCTACATATCAAATTGAACCTTTGACAATGATTTCCAAGAATAATATGTTAAGCTTTATCTGGTGCCTATTTTTCTTCAGAAATCCTGAACCACAATGAGTCTCTCAGGGCTCAAACTCAGTGTAGGCAATTCCTATTAAATAGCCTGCAATATTTAGAAAGCTTGAAAGATCCCAAGTCCTGTTTCATATGGTTTATGCTGCATTTAACTAGACTTAGTCATTTTATAGCTCAAGAGGAAATCCCAGATGTGCTCACTGGAATGAGAGGTACAAACCAGTCTGATTCACAGAGGGAACCCAGAGGCTCCCTCACATTGTGCCTGATCATCACTGCCCTGATGCTCCAGACAGAACTTGAGGCACCACAGTGGTATGCACTGCCCAGCAGCAGGCATAAAGCTTAATAACAATCTGCAACAGACAAGACAGTGGAGAAAGCAACACACACAAAGCAGAGTGACTCACGCAGAGTCATGCAGCACCACGATGGTACAGATGGAATTTACTACTTCTGACTCCTAAAACACCAACCACTAGATGACGTATCTAATTTTAAAAGACGTTTTCCATAGTAGTACTGCTGCTGGGTTTTGGCTCTGGTTAAGACTTGGCCCCAATACCACTTGACTGAGAATTTCATGAACTAGACCTGCCTTGCAAAAACAAGTTGCCCTGTCAGGAACACCAATGCCACCAATACCTGCAATATCATTAACACAACAAGAAGAATGGGAGAGGAAAGAGAAATGGGCTTCTCTTGAAGTTTTTTTTCCACCTCACCTGTCCTTCACAGAACTATTAGTTAAAAAAATTCCATCATTAAACTCTGAAGAGAATCCTGTAATCTATATCTCTAATTTATATAAACGCATTATACCGTTGTGACAAGTGCACACTGACCAGACACCTCCGAGAAGCACTGCCCCAGAAGTTTTGCAGATTTAACAATGAAGACTACAAGCAGCAAGACAGGTTACAGGAGAGAAAGGTAGACCCCAAAATACTGCATTTGAAAAAACAAACAAGAGAGCAGCTTCAAAAAAGCTGCCTGGACCAGCTAAGCAAGTATCCAGGCAGTACAGACATTTCTGCAATCAGCAGGTCTCCCAAAATCCTTTTAATAAGAGAAAACATTTAAGTAATGTTCCACTTACTTATACTGCCAGTAAGGCTGATAGTGAAACACTCTCTGTCATTTTTGCACAAGCCTGGATATTGTCCAGGTATGATTTTTTTTTTTTGCATTTGTTTCATAATAACAATCCAAAAGCATAGATCCACCCTGAAATCTGATTACAGAGCTGAAGAGAGTACCACCCAGAAAATGCATCACCCAATCAAACACAAAACCTGGGTAATTTTATTAATTTTTAACTGAGAAATTTAACACCTTGCCACCCTCAAAACACCCTCCTACATAAGCTCTCCCCTAATTCACGAAATAAGGGACTGTGATGGCACCACTGTGTTTAATGCTGTAGTACTTCTCTCAGCCGGGGGAGAGCAGAGGCAAGGCACCAGCGCCAATAGCGCCTCCCAAAACCCCTAACCGTGTAACGCCGAGCGCTCAGAGCTCCTCACGGGCTCACCGGCAGCACTGAACAGGAAGCACATTAGGGCCGGAGGGGGTGTGTGAGCGTGCCCCTGTGCTTTCCCGTTAAGCAGCGCCCGGCCCGCCCCGCCGGGGCCGGCGGTGACGGACGGGAGAGGCGCGGCCGGGCCCGCCCGCCTGTCCCCCGGCTGAGCCGCGTGTTGCGTGACGTCACGGGCGGCGGCATTCCTCAACAGCGCCGCGGGCCCGCGCCGCCAGCGAGCGCCGAGCCCTCAGCTGTGCCGAGCGGGCGAGGGCTTGGCCGGCAGCCAGACCACTGAGCTCAGCATTTTGAAATGCACTTCCTTTTGACTTCACAGCTTTGCATAATGCCGCGGCCCCGCCGCCCTTAACCCCCGCGGCCCCGCGGGCACACCGGGACAGGAACGGGGAGCCTGTCCCGGCCAAGGAATGGAATCGCCGTCCCGGTCACCCGTGAGTGCGGGGTGGAAAGTGAGGAGCCAGGCCCGGCACCGCCCAGCAGATGCAAACTGGGGCGGAATACAGCCGTAATTTCCTCCGGTTCTACCCAAGTACGTACGCTGATAGCCAGGCACGACACTGTATTATGGTACCTCTGGTTTTAATCACGTTCTCATATATGATATATATAAATATCTATATATGATATATATAGATATATATTAGAGATATATATGATATATATATAGATATAATGTATCCTTTTATCTATATATGAAGCCTGAAGGTGCCGCCGGTCGCGCAGGTTGATTCTCCCGAGCATACAAGGGGCAGAGCACCACCGGCTCTGTCTGCAGCGGAGCTGGGCACAGGGTGAACGTGGAAAGATGCACCCAGGTCACACGGGGCTGGCCTGAGAGAAGGCTCTGAATAAGCACGTCTAAAACCTGAGGTGGAAAGGAGACTAAGAATAGCTGTGGTTATTACAGCCTGCTATATCTGCTGTGCAGATGTCTTCCAATCACCTCTGCAATTCTGAAGAAAATTAAGGAAGCTTTCTGAAGGTCACAACACTGTCGTTATCACCTTCCGTTCAAACACCCCTGCTTACTTTTGAGAGGGCTACTATTCTAGAGCTGTGAAGGCAGTATAGTAAATTCCTTCCCACCACTCCACCCACACTGTTTTGGGACTCTCTGAAGATAACAACCCATTTTTAGACTTCTGGTCCCAGACTGTAGCTCCATTACATCCATGATTGCTGCCCAAACTCACCCCCTACAAACACACACCAGTTGTTTTCCAAGTAAGACCAAGAATAATGACAACCATAAAAGAAAGTTTCACTATCCCTGAATCTCTTTTGAAAAAGACATTTTAAGAGTGAAGTTAAACACAAGAGCTCAAGCTAGTTTAACACTGACAAGCTGAAGTATCACCAAGAGCATTCAACAATTCCCAAATAGAGAACTCAAAATGTACTGTCCTGTCATGCTTTCCTACTCAGATTCGTATTCTACCTGATCAAGTTAAGCTCTGGTTTTCAGAGAACATGGAAAAATACTTTTCTAGAACACACAGAGGTTTTGCCCTTTCAGGTGAACATCTATCCAGTACACACTACCTTACCCAGTAAGGGGCACTCCTTTCAATGTAGTCATCACCCTAAGAAATACCATATAAAATTTCCTCTGACTGTCAGCATGACCTCAGTACCGTAGCATTACAGATACTGCACACCTGAATCATATAATCTGATAATAAAATTATAGTTTTTAAATTGGTTAGCAAATAGATTGCTAACAATGTACAACTATCACAAAAATTGTTTACAAGAACAAGACCCCTTTTCACAGATGTTTTTATCAGCTGTTTCCAGCTTTCCAGAGTCATTCAAAACTTAAGTAACTGTATTCCTGTAACTATGTCAGATGTCCCTAGGAAAAAGAAAAAAATCCATGTATTTCCTGAAGAAGGGGAAGTACAGCATTGACAAGGACTCCTAAGTTTACAGTTAATTTTTTTTTAAGTTACAAACTAGGTTTCCTAAAATGGATGTTCATGTTCTCAATCAAAAAAAGAAGTTCTGATTTTTAAAGCTCCCCACTTTAAGGAAACAGAACAGGGAGATAGCAATCTCATCTAGCATTCCTTGGATCAAGATTGCTCAGGGATAGTTTAAAGCATAACAAAAAAGCTTACACTTCTGTGCCACAGTACTTTCATGCTACATTTTCATTTGAAAGAGTATAGTATCAACCTGAGCTTCTAAATTCAATGAGCAGGTAGGATGGGTGAAAAGATCTCTTCCTCACACTCCCTCCATGCCATATATGCAGTCTAAGGCAGGATTTCAAGAAGAGTCCCTTTCACAGGCTTCTGTAACCACCACTTCTCAGAAGTGCAGAGGCTCCAGCCATCAAAAGAGAGCATAACCTTTACAATGTTATTAGACTGCAACAACATGTGGCATACCAGTTTTAATGGGTGGCATGAATAATTTCAAATATTAACAAATACCTATCTCTTCTGTAATTCCTTTTACATTAAGTTTTATAAATCTTGGCCAGATTGCACATGGTGGCAAGCTGGACAAACTGAGGCACTAACCACAACAACTAGAAGTATTTTATCTGAATGCATAACTGACACCAATGTCTAAATGTATGGAATAAATCAGTTCAATGCCTCCAAAGCACCAGGGCACTTATTCGAATGAAAAGTTCTCCACAGCTATTATAACTGCCACAACATATATATTTTAAGGAAAGATTTTATTAGCATATACAACAACATGAAACTCCAGCACACTACAGGATGACTTAATACTTGCTGTTGGGGCCATGAGTTTTAGGTTTTTTGATGATTACAAATTCAGTCTCTGTTTTAAACATGGGCTCTGTACTTCTTTTACATTTAATAGGTAACTGAGTTGGACAGGATCTGTTGCTGTATCTGATCTATCCTACCACTGCAGTATACAATTCGTAGATTTACTGAGACATTAATCTTCCCAAAATCGTCCTAACAATGCCAACTCCAAAAACTGACAAAAATATTGTCAGTTATCCACTGGGTAACTGATAGCAGTATTGAAAGGATTTCCATGACTGAGCTTCCATCTTCCTAGTTTAAAGTTTTCATTTGTGACACTTGCATGAGCAATAACCTTCTCATGAACCTTCCCTGTTTCTTCTCTTACAATAATGCCCCTAAATCATCCTTGCTGATAAAATACAGCCTGAGACACTACAGGGTGTTACAAAATTGCAGTAACAATTACTTTTCTATGTAGTAGTGGACAGATGTCATCCGTTTAGGCTTAACTTTTTACCTTGTTTATAACATTCCTCCTCATGGTGATTCCAGGTAGTGCTGTCATTGAAAATTATGTCCTTTGGGTGGCTTTTTACCATATCACCATTTCAATTATCTCAGTAGCCCTCAAAAAAGGTCATCACCAGAGAAGCCAGATACATCATGTGGTCTTTCTGGCGGCTCTCTGGGATTTGAAAGCAGGAAAATGACTGATTCCAGCAGCACGTAGTATCACCAGGTTTGTGATACTAAATTTTCACTACTAGCTTACCAGTGATTTCAGCTTGAAAAAGCTGAACAACTTGATATAAACATGGGTAGCTGCTACTATCTTCAGAAGTCTTCTTAAAATAATCACAATTCCTAAACATATCTTGGTTTTCAACTTACCATTTCTCTCATTTAAAACAATAAAATTTACTTCTGTCTGCTTTTTACCCCTTGGATTGTTTTAAGCTTCTATTTTTAGCTGCAGAGGACAGTTTGAAAACTGCAAACCCCTAAAGCATTACAAGCAGTGAGTAACTCTGAAATTTCAAAATTATCTTCTAAAGCTTTTTCCAATTAGTTTTTAAGCCTTTTGATTTCAGATGTTAATGTTTTTGAACACTTTAGTTGCCAGTTACACAATACTGTAATTATGTACCTATTAAGACCACATGACCACATGTTCACATCTTTGTTCTCAATTTTTTTTTTTTGCACCTTTTTGCCTCATAATTTAAGAAAAAACTTTTCAGAGCTAGGACTGATTGAGCTTACACAGGATCTCGTGCAAAGCAGACAAAATAATAAATACTGCAGACTACAGTACAGGTGGGTAATGGCAGAGATTAATGGGAAATACTGGAGTGACAGTGTACTCAAGCACCGAAAAACCCTTTAGTCATCTACTGATATCTCCTCTACTATCAGCCAAAGATGATGACTAAAGTCTAAATAAACTATTCTTTTAAGACAGATAAGAATGATTATATTATTATAAAAAGCTTCTACTGGAGAAGGAAATCCAGAGAGAAAAAACCCAACACACGAACAAGGAAGTGCCAGGAAGCAAAAGAACAATTTAGCTTAAAGATCATACAAAAAATATTAAAATCTCCAAAGCCCTCAATTTAGGAGCTTCACTCTCACCTCCAAAGAGAAACATTAAAGCAGCTCTTACAATCAAGAAATAGCTTCTATTTCTATTGCCATTAAATATAAATCACCAGCCTTGCTAATATCTTTAAAGACAAACTCCAGTGCTAAACTGCACTCTTTTTAAAGCTGGCAACTCTGAGTTCTATTTAATAACAAAATGAAATCTTGCATTTCATTTTTGCAGACTAAGACATGGCTTTCTCCTGTGAGCTCTGCACTTTCAAAAGATCTCCTTCCCAATTATATCTACAAAACCAATTTTCTTTCATAAGTGGTCTAAAAAACAGAGTTTGAAAAAACCTTAACTTGTTCCTTTCCTACCTTTACAGGTATCCTGCAATGAATAGTCCAGTACACAAACACTGAGTGATTTCAATCAAGTGTTACCAGCTTGCACTTTGGCATATCAAATCTTTAAGCATCAGGTTATTTCATGAACTCTGCTAAAGGAGTGACAGATACTACATGGGGAACATTTTCCAACCAGCCTGAATGTATTTCAGGAAGCAAAGCAGCACACATTGTTCCCCACCCCAGCAAAAGACAGGAATAGGAAGAAGCTTGTCCACTAAGGCTTTTGCATGGTCTTTTTAACCTGCAGAACTACATCAGCTAAATCAAATCCCTGAAGGAGTCACCTGAAGGAAAGGGACACTTGGCTGTCAGGTATTTCTATTCCTCCTCTTAGTTTTGGGTGGCAGGAGATGGTTAGTTTTTCCTCCTTCCATCCTGTCTTTCAGAAAAGCTTCATCAGCCAGGTCTAATCTAATTTAAGAGCTGGCTAAGAGAAATTGAGTAAGCCAGACACAAAGGGGATACCCCACTTCTCCCTGGACAAAGATTTAGCATAAGCACAGGTTAGAAGTAATAAAATGTTTTATTAATGGTTTAGGATTAGGATTGGGAAATCCACAGCACCTCAGGCTAACACACCTGCAGGCATGACCTCGTGCATTACTTTCATCATTAGAGAAAAGGCAGAAGATGGTACCACTGACTGACACTTATTTTTATTCCTATTCTGTCTCATCAAGTTCTGCCACATCTCCTCTCTGTGGTTTCATATGGTCATCCATCTGATCAATGAATGGACCCAGCTAAGGAGGGAAAAAAAACCCCACCCAAATTAAAAAAAAAAAAAAAGATAAAAACCTCGCGATATTTCACTAGTTATATTCCCTGATCCACATCACCACGCCAGGACATGCACTGAAAAAACCCAAACCAAACCACTTCTGCATAAATGAAGGAACAGCACAAAGACAGAAGAGAGCAGCTGAGAGTGACTCCAGCTTACACTGACATTGAGAAAAATATAAGTGAAACCACAGTCTGAATCATAAAATATATACTGAGTCCCACAGCCCATGGCAGAGTGTACTTGCAAACATTCACCACATCTTGGCCATTTTAAAAGGTCCTCACTAGTTTAAAATGTAGACTTCAAAGTAAAACTGGCTAAACTAAAAATGCAACAGCTTCCATACAAAGACAAGAGGTGAAAACACACACCCCACTAACATTCATTCTCTCCCTACTGCATTTCAAAATAAAAAGCCCAGAACTCCATGTTAGTTGAATTATTCACCTGACAAGAAAACACCTGTCCCTGAACAGTTTCTACTTTCAGGACTACCTTCAGCTAACAAGACACCACCACGTACTGATCAGGAACACTTCCACAGACTACAAACATTCTGAATACACAACTCTACTCCTTGCAATTTCAAGTGAAAACCAACAAGTTTCAACCTCTGCATTTCATTATGGTCCAGGGTATATACTGCTGGTTACTCTCTTTCAGAACAGTTCTGTAAATATCTAACAAGAGTTAAACCTGTCTTCTTAAAACATCAAACATCCACAAGAGACACAAACCCCTCTTATGCAACCTGCTGGAGTTTCCTGTTCTATCTTCTGTCTCTTACAAAAAGCTGTCCTAGTTCAAACTAGAAACTTCGTTGTATTTTCTGCCTGTAATATAGTGCTCATGATAACAAGCAATATCCTGTAAGAAAGCATCATCAGCTACTCAGAACTGTAACTCTTGCAACTGAAAAAGCATCATCATCACAGGGTTAAAAAAAAAGCAAAAATACAATGATAGGATATTATGCTCCAGCAGTACAGTCCTAAAATTGCGTATCGAACAACAGAAATTGTTACGTGAAAAAGGAATTTCTGATATTTAACATAAGTACAGCTCATAAGCTACTAGACAACTACCTGTTTAAAACAGACTCTTCTGAGCAATTACCCCTTCTTAATGACAATTTAATGGTTCACAAAAAAATGGAAACATTCCTGGCTTGCACCAACATAAAAAAGCTAGTTTTTGAAACAATGGTATTGCAGAGACAAAACATAAAATAAAATTAACAAACACTGATTCAAGTGCACTGAAACACTGAAGGGTAACTTTCATATGGCAAAATTAGGAGGCATTAGTGACTCAAAGTCCATCCGACAAATGCCAAAAATATGGATAACATATTTACTATCCAAGAAAAGCTACCATTACAGAAAAAAAGAGACACAAATAAAATCCAAAACTTGCAGAATGTCATCATAGCACCACCATCACCTACAGTGGTAATGTTCAGTTAATAACCTAGCACTGACTTCCATTTCCATTTACAGAATGCTGGGGTAGAGTGTGGGGAAGAAGGGCCATTACTATCGTGGCACACTAAAGGATTTTGTCCCAAGTTAAGGATAGGATATTAAAAAGAGAAAGAATCATCAAAGCCAATGACAACAGCACTGAGGTCTCAGGAAGTCTGATCCAGACTGCCTTTGTTAAGGGGCAGTCCCACTGAGAAAATGAGGTGACGTTCAAAGCACACTAGCAGACACCCACCCTCCTAGTCACCTCGAAACAGCAACTCTCAAGAAGCCTCTTGAAGCTTCCCAACAGAAACTGGGCATGCAAAATAGAGACCTAGTAACCACCCCATCCTTGGATAAGTCACCTTCTCCAAAGATCTTTAGGGAAAAAATGGTCCCCATGCAGTGCCTGTTTTCCCAGAACAGTAAACTTCCTTGGAAAAAAGTCCTACATTTTAATCCTACATCCTACATTTTTAACCAAAGGGTTCAACAATAATGAAATACGAACAACATTTACCGAGAATTTGCTTCTTGCTAATTCTTGCTATGGTGGTTCCTAAACCACCATATATCTCAAGGGTTGCACCATAACTGAAATTCTCTACTTCAAACCTTCATCACTGTTTCAGAGAATTCAGAGAATGCAACTTTTGGAAGTATTTTTCAAAGAGCAGCTTTTCAAGTTTTACTATGAAGTGGTAGTGAGCTCAAATTTTATCTAGTATCATACCTAAGTCAGTAGGTAAGGACCTAAATTATAACATCGTAGTCAAAACTATGCCAAAATTCCTACTGAGAATCCACTCCACGTCTCATGTTTTGATTGAAGGGACAAGTCTAGTAAGTACTGTGGTAGATGAAGACATGAATGGTTTACAGATGAAACCAAAATATTTAACTGCTGTGACAGATTTGGCTGCAGTAGTATCTACTAAGACGGAAAATACTTCCGTAAATTATCTAATCTACTCTCTCCAGAAGGATCTTGGCTAGAACAAGAGTGTCACTTCCCTGTCAAATGAAATTGTCTAGGTAGAATCTACTGACGTGCACAAACCAGTTTCTCCTACTGTTTCACTGCCTGGCACAGAATGAGAGAATTGGGAAAGAAATATGTCTTCATCCCAGCTGCCCCATGAGACGTGGTCTAATCTATGGACAAAATAACAACTTCTTAGCCTAAAGAGAGGGAATCTGCTCTGGCTGAACAGAAAGAAAACTGCTCAACAAAGCCTGAACCTCACCAACCTCACTCAGTTGTCCTCCAAAAATTTTAGGAGAAACCAAGAAGCTAGCCCATTCTGCCAGTCATACCTAGAGAAAACGATCTGAAGCATGTACAACCAGAGCAACAGACTGACTTACCTGCTTACATCTTTTGATGATTACCCTTCTGTCACCTTGACAAAACAGATCTTTATACATAAAACTGTATAAAGTGTAAAGAGCTTCTAAAGACAACCTGAAACACCCCAATATTGCCTCAATTATACTGTTCTCTAGTGTCAAAGATAGTGTCCTGTAGAAGCAGCCAAGATTAATTTTATTAGTTGGTAATTTCCTCATTAGGAAAAAAAAAAGAAATGAAAACAAAACAAAAACTCTACAGACATACTTGCACAAACAGTTCTGTCAAACCAAGTTTCTTAACCCTAAATAACTCTGCCTTTTGGATTGAAAATATCCAATTGCCTCATTTAGTTGGGTTTTTAAATTCAAACCCATTAACATGCTCTCCAATCCTTAAATTCCATTACTATTTAATTTCAGTGTGGACTTGTCGAACTCCAAACTCTCCCTAATCAATTCTTACCTGAAAGAATCTAATTTGCTTTAACTGCCTTGTACTCAGATATTTTCTTAACAATTTTGATGACTGGATTAAAGTAATTTTAAGCAAGATGCAAGGCAAAATTTTCTATCGATGGAATTGGTGAAATAAATACTTTGTTAAACATGTTCACAGCATGAAGGGAACATGAATGAACAAAACTCACTTGTCACTACTGCAATAATTATAAGTCCTCTGCTGTACTAGAGATACTTTCCTGCATCTGGCATCATACTAAGCATTTCACATTTTTACCTAGTTTCACATCTTCAATGATTCATCACACAGTATATTAACTTATCTTAGAATACCAGGAATTCTTTGTATTACATTCAAGATCAAAACAGCATCTATTTCTGTCAGTATTCCTGCAATGTATTCTAAACAAAGCATTTAAGAGTCAGCCATGCCATCACTAGCGTGACCTTTTCCTTAAAGTTTATCTCCATCTGCTCAATTTGTCTTCTAGAGTATGCAGGAAGACTACAGCTTTACAGATCCAAGTCAGTTCAGGTCCACCTAAATCAATACACCAAACAAGTAAGGAGTTTTTGACAAGTAAGCTGTGGCTATGATTTCATCCTTACACATCCAGAGGTAATGGCATAACATGCTTGGTAACAGCCACTAACACTTATTTCCACTGAATGTTCAAAGACATTTTCATTGTTGGAGCAGGGAGTAGAAAATAAAGCCTAAGCTCCCCTAAAGGAAGACCACTTTAAAACATAAGGATTTGCTTATATTAGAATTCTGAGACAGGGGCAACCACATAAATGGGAGTTTTAAGTCCACTGCTTGCTTATTTCCAGAAGTTGTTCTAGCTTCCTTCTTTTTGTTTTATCTAGGAGGAATTACCTGCAAATATCTGTGATGCCCTATCATTACTGCACTTCAAATTTTCTTCTGAAAGCATGGACTTAAACTTTGACTGCAAGGTGGTATCTGTATCTACTTTATTCCTACTTTCTGGACTTCCAACCATACACTCCTGAAACAAACCTGAACTTCTTAAGCGTAATGAAAAACCAGAAAGAACAAAGCTGTTTATTATAAGAACAGAAACAACAGCACACCCTAAACCTGAACTTTAGGAAGCAAACATATTTTAATTTTTTCCTAAACTTTATTGCACTATTTATCTTCTGCAAACATAAGTGACTTCTCAAACAGCAGGAAGGAAGAGCAGATGGGAGCACAGATCAGCTGTCTACTGCTCCATTCGAAAACAAGCTTCCAGGTTGAACTGGAAACCCAAGTCTTCATTATAGAAGGGGAGAAAAGTTGTCAGTACACAGTTGGTATTTAGTGTGCACTGACACACCTCCCCTGCACGAAATTGCTTATGCTGCAAGTCTTGCAGTACATGGAAGTCACTTAGACTGAAAACTGAGAGCCTCTGGGCCACTTTCAGGAAAATATCTGCTGTTAAGAAAGGAAACTAAATAATTTCACTTTTCAAATGTAATTTTGCAGCTATTTTTCTTGCTTGTCAACTATCTCTAACTGTGATAAACTGCACCAGTAAAAAATAATACTTATTAAGGGCAAATAATCATTGCCTTGCAAACTTCTTTACTTACACAGCATTCTCTGTTCTACACTGACACACCTTTCAGCATTTGCCCAGAAAGGAGCCACTCATGTATTTTGCAGCTGTAATTTTTGAGTTTAGGTAACACATAGTTGCAGGAGATTCTTCATAACATTTATTTACATTCTGGAATAGTCAGAGCTATCTTGACATTTGCTGGTGACAGGGAGATGAGGAGGGGAAAGAACGGGCAAGGAACAGATCCTGACAGATAGTTTTCTCCACCTACACCACTGTTTCCATTTCAGCTAAGGCCAGTAATGAAACCAGAAGGTAAACCACTATAGAGCTTTGCTCTTGTTCTATTAAAAGCACACAATAAAAAGCAAAGCAAGTTTTTTCTTTGCATAGAGATGATATAAATAGCTAAAATTTCTCCAAGAGATAGCCTCAATTCCTCTTCACCCACACTTTGCTCTATTCAAGATAATCTGAGGGAACCAGAGAGGTGGGGAAAAGAGGCAATCCAAGCAAAGCTTACATGAGTACCCTCATGCCTCAAGAGTCTTATCTGTGTAAACTAAAGCAACCACATTCTAGTAAGCAGAAATCCAAGCAAATCATAGAAACAGCTATAACTGGTGGCAAGAAATTAATTGATTAATTTTGCAGCTCATCACAAATAAAAGCAGCACCAATTATGATCTCCACCCACTAAGGGAATAGTGTTAATGATGGTGTTAAAAAAAGAAGGAAATTGTTCCAGTTACACTGGCAGGATAAATGCTGAGTTGCGACAGCTTTTTAAGTGTTTTTATTTCACTTTTGTTTGGGTTTAAGGGTAGTCTGAAACCAGAAGCAGTTAAAATGCTCTCTTTTGATCGTTATTGGAAGCAGAGGCAGCTAGTGGTAGCCTGGGCTGCAAGAAAAGGAGTATTGCCAGCTGGTCAAGGAGTGTGATCCTCCCCCTATGCTTAGCACCACTGAGGCCACACCTGAAGTGTCCAGGGCTGGGCTCCCCATTACAAAACAGACATGGACCTACTCAAGTGAGTCCAGCACAGGGCCACAAAGGTGATGTGGGAGCTGAAGCACCTCACACAGGAAAAAAAAGTCTGTGACTGTTCAATCTGGTCAGCCTGGGGAAGAGAAGGCTCAGGGAGGTCTCATCGATTTATACAAATACCTACAGGGAGAGCATAAAGAAAACTGAGCCACACTCTAGTCCATGGTGCCCAGTGACAAGATAAAGTAAAACACAAAGTTTCTCCTGAGCAGAAGGAAACACTTTTTATCACCATACCAGTCTGCCATGCCATGTCTTTAAACTAGACAGAAATCTTGAGAACAAGTCAGATAAAATTACTGACTTCTTAAGACCTTGCATTTATTGCCCTTACAGTTTCATAAGCACACTAGTCAATATTCTTCAGCCTTGATTCAGAGTTCAAAATCCCAGAACCAAAACTATCTATCTTTCTTCCTGGATTAACTCTTCCAAAAAAATAAAAATAAAAATAGAATAATGAGTTTCAATTCCCAACTAGTCACCTGAAAAAGAGATAAAAAAGACAAAAAACAAACAAACACACACACACAAATCACGCCAAAACAGAACCCAAGGAGACAACAGGATAAAGGCGTATCGATAATTGTCCAAAAATTCTAAAGCTTAAATTAAACTGCTAGCAAGCACAATGACAAGTGGTTAATGACAAAAGATTGAAAAGCTCAAAAGGGATAGTCTTTTTATTTAAGAATTTTATTCTTCATGGAGCAGTAATTTCTTGAAAGAAACCAGTGACAACCTGTTTTCGTTGTGTTTTTTCAAAGACATTCTAGTGCCAACAAATACAAACATGCACAAAGTTATTAGCTGCATAACTACTGCTGTGCTGTACACTTGTGCACAAACTTAGGTACAAAATACTCTACAAACCTGACTTCACCTATTTTGAAAATTAGATTAGTTTTGCAAGCACTTAATCATCTTTCAGTATGTTCCAAGTTAGCAGCATATGCCTTACAGCACGTGGAATTCTTGCAAACTCAATTTAAGACTCATCAACCCTGCAAGGTTTCACGTTCTTCAGCTGCAGATGCAGCCAAAGCTACGTTAGCAGCAGGAATGTCCAGTGAGATACTACACAGACACAGCGTAGGTCAACCAAGCCCCAGTCTTTCTACAGAGACAATCAAACTGCAAAAGCAAACTATAGCTTTTAGTAAGCCTTACTGCACACAGATCTTCACTGAATGAACTGCACTTCAGGACTAGTGGACTCCCCTTTCATACAAAGTTTCAAAACCAACCATAATAAATGCAGTAAGAAAAAGAACTGACGTAAGCATGACTCTAAAAAGGAGCCCAGTGAAGCTATCAAATTACATGAGTTATGAAAAACTGTAACAGTCACGTCATGGACAAGAAACTTCAGCTCATTATTTATTTGTAGCAGATGAAGAACACAGTACAAACCAATCATCTGGAGAGAGGGTCAGAAAAGCAGGAAAGGGAACATCATGATACCAATATCTAGCCAAAGAGAATCCAAAATGATCCTTGAATTCCAGAAATGCTGCTCTACATAAACCAAAGTACCTTAAGTAGCTGACACATTTTGCCACAACAAGATTTAAAAAAGGAAACAAGAGTGTTAAGTATACAACTAGAGACAGAGGATTTTGACTTAGTGGGGTGATCAGTGATTGCCATCTATTATTTTCCTGTGTCAAAAGTCAGGTTGGCTTTCTCACTAACATAGAACATCTTGAACAGTACAAATCACTATCATTTAGTGTTGAGCCTGCTGTGCTCTGATAACCCTGTACATGTCAGTGAACTGTTCTAAACAGTTTTCAAAAATGCTTTACTATGCCCTTTCAGAATCCTAAATTCTTAATAGCTTTTACTCCTTGCAGACAATGTAGTTGAATAATTGCAAAGTGAAATGCAAAGTGAATTGCAAAGTGTGAGAAGTAAGGAAAATGGTGGGTTAACCAGTTTTAAATTATTTTCTATTTTCAATGAACACATTTGTCCTCTGTTAAAAAGCAACCTAAACACTCAAGTCTGCTGTAACTAAGCTCAGTGTCTTCTATATGCAAAACAGAACTGAGAACTGTAACATTTTTAAAACTTCATGACTGGGACAGAATGGAACAAGATAAAAATGTAGTTTAATTAATACAGTATAATAACTTATTCCAGTTCGTGAATATGAGTTGTTTTGGTTTTAATATTAAGTATCAGTTATTTTGTTTGAGATCACAACTCAGCTAAGTTTAAACCTTTTTTCTCAAGGAAGACTCCCAAAGCATTCAATAGCACATATTTTAAAAGTGGTAGCATGGCATGTTAGAAATGCTCTTCAAATTAAAGAAGGAACTAGTTTCTATTATTTTTCAGACTGGTAGAGTCATAACAGCTTACAAACCAAAGTACAGAAACAACGGTTTGCCAACTATGAAGGCTCTGATAAAAACTTTCTGTTCTTCAAGAAATTTTGAAGGTTATGATAAAAGACTTTTTCATTTTGTTCTTCAAGGAAAAGCAATTTACAGTCAGCAAATGAACAAGCTGGAAATACAGCACTTCCTTGGTCCATCTGTGGAAGACACCACTTGCTATACGTCATTTATCCTGTACAGTGCAATTGGTCACCCTTCTTGTTATCATGCTGTTGCATTCAAATTCCTTTTCTTTGTGCATGGAGAACCTGATTTGATTTAGTGGCAGCTACCCTTCAAAGCAGAAGGAGCATTTATCCCTAACAAAGCTCTCTCCAAACACTGTTGCCAAGTTAGAGGGTGAAAAGGCAAAATAAACAAAACACCAGAGCTAAAGCAGTCACACAGCTGGATCAAGACTTTGTGGTAATGGTTTAGACACACAGAAAAATTAAGGAAGAGGCAAGCAGCATTCCTTTAAGGTTATCTCAGTAATAACACATACACAAAATAAGTGGTATCATGCCTATGGAAGGAGATTACAAAAGCAAGCACATCAGATACCAGTTTACAAACATCAGGGGTTGCTTATTTTGAATGAGTATTTCCATAACACTCCCACATAATGCTGAATTCAGGGAAACCCAAGAGCTCTAGGACCTACAGGGTTTATTTATTTAATCTAGTGTAACCCCAATGACTCCACCATTCCTCACCACAAGACAAATCACACCATGTGTGCAAACACATCCATTCCTCTTTTTTAACAATTATTCTCTGTGCATTAAAGCTTTTTATACAACCCAAAAAGCAGCATACAAAAGCATACAGTTGTAAAATCCTTAAAGACAGTAAAATAAAAATAAATCCTTGCTCTTCAGTAACACCACAACTGGGGGAATTAAGTTTCCAGATATGTTTCCGATCTGCACTCCTGCTGCCAGCTGCCCTTACATTTGTGTTCTGGGAGTAGGGGGGAAGGTCTTTCCCACTCTGACAAAGGTCTTTGTCCTACCCAAAAGCCAGCTCACCTTACCTCTGAATGTGTGAGTTTTTGTCAGCTGTTCATAAAATAAACAGCCATGAAAGTATGAAAAACTTATTACTACTGGAAAAAAACAAAAGCTGGCAAGTAGTTACTATAACTATATTTACAATGCACAAAAGTCTCCAAAACACATAACCATTTCAATATATTCTGGAAGATCTTTTTCCCCTTCCTCTCACAGCTAATCTTACAAGCCCTCAAAATTAGCCTGTGCAGACAGCACAGTAAATGTAATTAACTTCAGAATGCCAAATAAAAGTGAGTCTCCCTGCTAACTGCTAATATGGAATGAGAAGAGCAGCACAGTCATCATCAGCACACAGGGTTAATGAAGGTTTTCCTAGAGGTCTTGCTCCTGCTTTAAGTGGACTAGGTGAACTGATATGAATCTAACAGGGTAGATGTATACCAACTCTGAAGGGAGTCAAGAGAAGAAATAAGTCATTCTACTTTTCAGGCATGCTCAAGAACTTAGTAACTTCCAGTGAACTTGTTAAAAGTCACAGATTCCATTCACCTGCTATGTTTTTTCTCTCTTGAACTACCTCCCAATTATAGTACAGTTCCTAGTGTGATGTATCATTTCAGGTATAACTTCAAATGATGACTGAGATACAGTACACATACTTTATCCACTCTTCTGAGAAAACACATTTTTCGCTCAGTGACCAGGCTGAATGAAACTACTCCAGTCCTCAGCAGAGGTTCCTCCTTTGCACTCAGTTCACTCTCTCTGTATGAATCAAATTAAAATAGGCTTAATAAAGATGTGTCAAGTTGTATTCATAACAACCAGAATGCAAAGAGATAAAAAAGCTTGCAGTAATCAGGAATATATATCAAGATTTTAGCAATTAAGAATTGAAGGATTTCAAAACATTCACAACCACTGCATCTCTGGAGATCAGTGTCAGAAATAGGTGGCTTAAACTGCAGCTGTCTTTTCATAACAAACTGCTTTGGATCTGGGTTTATCTTTTCTTTCCATCTCTTCATTACTACAGGGGAAGGGAAGGAAGATGCAGAAATGAACTGAAACTATCATGAAGCTCAGTAAGAAACACTGTGAACCTGTATATTCACCATAATTCCTCATTCAATACATATTTTTCCTTCACTGAAGGATTCCAGTATTTTGAAACTGACACACGGCTTTTCATGGCTCAATTTACTAAGTGTTCACAATGGTCTAAGACAAGAACAGACACTCCTATCTAAAAGCAAGTTTCATACACGTGATCAGAATGACTATGTTCTGAGGCCTCCCAACAGCAAAGGTTTCTATGATTATGCACAAAAAATCTTTTATTTTCTTAATTACCCAGTGCTGCGCTGTTCTTGGGAAGATACTAAAGGACACCTCCCAGACTAATTAATTTTGTGCCTGTTGTTTTGTGCACAAGTACTGTGAGCTAGAACAGACCCAGTACTTGCATCCTGACTCTGTGACAGATTCATCCTGATGGAAGAGCAAATCCCTGCGCACACTAAGTTTTCCTGGGATGCATTTTGGAGAAATTGCATGCTAAGGGTAATTTCTTGAGTCCCAGATCCTAGTTTGCACACAATTTTGTCTTTAAAGATGAATACATTTAGGGAGACTGCTAGATGAACTACACCTACAATCTGCACAGCATAACCAGAAACTTTAGCCTGAATTCAACGAGCACTTAAAATGACAAAACTACACAAACAATTTTAGAAATGGTAGTAATCTGAAACCAGTAGGAGCCCCTCCGCATATGTCCAAATTTAAAATCCAAGACTTGTTTTAAACTTCTTTACTAGGTCAAACAACCATGCATAACTTCACACCCACTTCGGCAACAGAAGAAACTATGCACAAGCACACCTGGTGGCACATTCATTGATCCATGGAACTTGCCCTGTGGATAATCTCCCAACAGGACTTTAGCCCTTGGTGAAAAGTGGTCAGGTGTCTTTCAGGAAGGTGAAAGATAAAGGTCTGAAGAGAGAAAATGACAGTGTGCAGCTGAAGCACAGCAGCTCCAGGCCATGCACCCACAGGCAGCATTCTCACCTACAGCTGGTGTGAGGGTATTTACATAATGCTTCTGGAGGGCCCTGGCAAGGATGGCAAGTGCAAGTCAAGATTCCTGAACCAGTTCCACAAAATTATGAACTTGGGAGCAAATCTGTGTGCAAAGACCCAAGTGCATGGTACTCAGTGGTAGACTCTTTTTCATTCAACCCAAGAGCCACGATGAGAACAGCCACTTGGACCTATTCCACCAAGAAACATTAATCCAAGTAAGTTTTACACTTAGCAGTGTTACAGAGACTCACTCAACCGCAGCACATAAAAATTGCAGCGTTTTACCACTATTTTGAGTTTCCAGTAAAACAAATGCAAAAGAAGTTTTCCCCAGATTAAAGATAAAACATACTCATAATTATGAGTAAAATGAACAAAATACTTTTTCTAGAATTAAATGTATTACAATCTTGGATTTGTGCAAATACAGAAATTAAAGTACAGGAAATAACTTCAGAATTTCATGAAGATAAAGGATGTCTACGAGCTCTGCTCCTCTCCTCTTCCCTCACCCGGGTCCCATCCTTCCTGGGATTGTGCTAAATATAACTTACCCAAGTTTGAAAACTGAACACTTGTTGTATTTGAATGTGTTTAAAGAACCTCCTGCATTACTCATGGGGATTGTTCTTTTTCCTATTTGTTAAGTTTTATGTGAGCAACAGCATTGTGTATAGCTCAAAACCCTGTTCTCAACAGCCATTTCCCCTGATTGTACTTATCTTCAAAATAGCAAAGCAGAAGTAGGAATAGATGTGGAGGAGTCAAAAACAAGACAACCATGAAATCACACTAAATTAGTACAAAACCTAAAAGACTGATATACCTGAGCTTTCCATTCTCCTAAGCAAACAAGAGTTTGAACTAGTACTTCTTTACAAACCTGGCTTGCAGAAGTCATAGTCAGTTTCCAAAGTATCACATTAAACACCTCTGATGAGCCTAGAACAAGATATGACAGAAAGTAGACATCTAATTTTATAACCATTTAATTTTATACCATTAGCAGTGGAGCTATAGAGCAGGAAAGATACCAGACTACATAACTTCACTTTCCTCAAATAAGAAATGTTTAGCTTAGGAGCCTAGACAAACATGTCAATAAACACCACCCGCAGAGGTTTGGAAGGATCTAGACACCTCAGTTAGGGTTGGAGGTCATGCAGGCTCCTTTCTACCAGGAGACAACCCAGAGAGACAAGGAAAGCTGCTTAAGCTTTAAACAAGTTAAGGACTCCAGGTCTTGCTCATGAATGTCTGTAACAGTGTGACAGCCACAACTCTCAAGTTAGAACTGCAGGAAGCCTCTAGGAAGTGAGAAAACTAGATGAGTATTTCCTCACTGAACCAAGGAAGTATTTACTGTTAAAAGTAAGCCAGTAACAACCTTTGATCTCCCCACTGTGGAAGCAGTTGAGAAAGCCAAAGCACCCTCTCCCAGACAGGCAAGTCCCACAAAAATTCTCTTTATGGTGAAGGAAGCCATTTCTGCCCTAAAAATGGCCTCATCTGCACTGTGAAGTGTGCAACAAAGTTCTCAAGCACTTCTTCCCTCCACCAGTTATGGGCAAACAAAGCTCTGCATTAGTTAGTTCCATCTGGAATAGATCACACATTGACTTTGAGTCCTGAAAACAGATCATTTCAGTAAATACACCTCACTCACCAAAGCAGCCGTCTGTCATTTAACTTCCACACTACAGAAGTTATACAAAAGCACCACTCTGGTCAATTATTGTTCTGCCTGGGGAAGCAGTACTGATACTGGAACACCACAAAGCTATTTCAGACTCTCAGTAAATCCATATCAAAAATACTTATTTTACAAGCAGTAAAGCTTTTTCTCACCTACAAGCCAGCCTTACAAACTCAGCTTGAAATCTCCACACTGTGCTCCATCAGTTCTTTCTCAGGCATTACTACAAGTAAAAAAAGACCATGCCAGACACCCAAAGTCTCTGCTACACTACCACAACTCTGCAACCCACAGTGACTCTTGAGTGGCAACAGTTCAAGAAGCAAAGAAGAGACTTCTCATTCTTAGTTATGTTAGCTCAGCAGGTCTAATCACACAAAAAGCTGTGAACACTTACTTTAGCAACAGCTATGACGAAAATAAGCAGGTCAACAGCTATGATGAAAATAAACACAAAACACACAATTTGGACACCAAAAAACAGCATAATAAGGAGAAAAATTACTTTGGAAGCCTGTGCTACAAGTATGCTGAAGTTCAGCACTGCGACAAAAAAAGAAGAAATTTATGAACTTTGAAGGCAAAAAGTACTTTTTGTAAGAGCTATGCAAATATAGACCAATATGAATTTGCACATTTGGACTAAATGGTTAGGTATTTCCTTCCCCTTTCCTGTACTCTTAAACATTTGTCTGGGTTTCTTTTAACCACTGATGGACTGTGGGGAGGGGTACTCATCACTTAGGCAGGGTTTTGTGCCACAAAAAAAACCACCCACTGTGGATGCAGTGACATGGAAAACGGCTCACATATATATGCCTAACACACAGGCTGAGCTCAGGAAGGGCCTGTCCTGATGGCTCTGAAACAGACAGGCTGCCTTTCACCACAAGTGAACTCCCAAGCACAGGAGCTATCTCCTCTCCCCAGGCAGCAGTGAGGGCTTCATGTCCACTTCAGGCCAGTCTAAGTGTAACTGACACAGGAAGGAGTCCTGCCCCTCTCAGTGCCCCCTCGTGCAGTCTTCTCTGCCTTGCATCAAGAGTAGCACTTTCTTGGCAAATAAACCAGGTAAAACTCACCAGGCAAGATCTGAATTCATAAGCAGGCCAGCAGTCTGGCTCACTATGCAGCTCCACAAGCCCTAACACAAGCTGAAAGCTTTAGAACTGCATGGTTCCTTTGACAGCAGCCTGCATTTAAGACAGCCTAAAGCAATCACATAACTTCAGGGTGAATAACGCAGTGGTCATCACACTGGGTGAAGTTCGCAAATGGCAATCACAGAAAACTCTTCCAAAATACAAGTTTATAAGCACAGCAATGTGGATTTTCTGTTCTAAAAGTTACACAATGAGGCACAGAGAAGTAAATGAGTCATGGCTCAGCAAATGAGCCAGTTCTTTCATTTACCATATTCATGACAAGTATTTCACCATGGAAGACAATTATTTTGATAGGCCTGTTTTGTAGTCTGTCCTTGGAGGAGTTCACTGAGTGACAAGAGATTGCAAGCCTGCTGGGAACAGGCTCTTGGAGAATTCCCGTGCTCACAGCCACACTGTGCTTCCGTATCAGCAGCTTTCCTTTGGGCAGCAGCCTTGCTCAACCAGGACTGTGCCCCCTCCCTAAGAAAAGGAGTAACTGGAATTGTAGTTACAACTTCTGTCAGAGTTTAAGGCCTTTGTCACTTAAAACCTTTGTCAGACAACCTAAGGTTACCATCCTTAAGAAGACAGACATCAGGCCTGTAGTTGCACTTGAAATCCATATTTACAAATATCAGAAACTACAGATTAGAGCCCTTGTTCAGCACACCACATGTACACAGCTTTGCAGGCTGGTACAAGAGCCTCCAACAGCTGACATGCAGCTCTCAAGTCAGTGGAGGCCCTGCACTGCTGCACCACCTCAGGGCCTGTGAGCGGTGACCACCACACTGGACACTGTTAGACACCTGCAGTACACACTGCCCACAAACGTTGCAAGAGCCCCCTGCTCGCAAATATACCCATTCCTGACAGAAAGCAGCTGACCAAAGTTGCTCTTATCTGTGCAAGAGGAACTGGTCAATGCAGAGAGTAGGGTGTGAGGGCAGTGTGCTCTGCAGAGAAGAAGCCCCTCAAAGGTCCCTCCAGCCTCCATTGAACATGCTGCTGCTGACTCACATTGTTTGTACCCAGCTACTGATGGAAGATTAAACTGCAGGCTCTTTCTGCAGCAGCCCCACCTCCAGCCCACTGTACAAATACAGCATTCCCACTCTGCTTCTGATACTTCAAACCAGCATCAACTGCAATACACGTGGATCTGCTCTTGACTTTGTCATATACAAACACCACACACCCCAATCCTCAGATTCATGACACTGCCTCACCAAGGCTGCATGACATGCTTTGCCTCCTGGGCTCCTGGAGCGAAGCATGGCTATACAAAACCCCCCATACGCCTACCAATCAAGCTGTATGTATGCCAGGCTAATATACAGACACTCCTTGCACTCTAATTCTGCTGATTCTCCCACCTCACTCACCCATTAACTTTTGCCTGAGGTGCTTTCATTATATCACACCACCATTGTGTTGCACATCACCCTCTCGCTCCCACAACGAAGTTACTGAGCACACCAAGGCCCTTGCCTGGAATGTGGTTCTGCCATTGGGCCCTTGCTGGCTCCAACATAGTGCATCCCATTGGATGGCTCTCACCGTGGTCTCCAGTGGTGCTATCTTCTGGATTCAGGCTCCTGTACCTTTCAGCACTTCCAGAAAATGTTGATTCCCCTCCTAGAACTTTAGACTTTCACAGATTTTTGTGCTTCTCCTTTTACTTCCTAAAATCACAACTTAGTGTCTCATTGCTCAGTCATCTTCCTCTGCTTCTGCCTTTCAGATGTTTCTCAAGACTTGATCTCTACTTCTTAACTTCTTTTTGTTATTCAGTGAGGGAGGGGAAGATGGACCACATAACAGGCAGGATTCACTGAAGCACATGCCCATGATTCACATCTCTTTCCACTCATCCATTCTAAAATTTCACTAGCTATTATTTCACACTTTGAGTATCAGGAAGGAGTAGCTTTGATCTTAGTGACATCTTGTTCCCTTAAACATGTTCTACATACTAGGAACTATTCAGCTTTCTGACAACAGCAGCACCCTTCTTTGTCCTGTTGAACAGACATAAGTCCTTTTTAAGTACAACACAACTTTAGATCTCTTCAGTACTGAGATTACAATGCTCACATCTGTCCTATGTTTTTAGTCTTTACCACTTACCTTACACCACTACCAATGTTAAGTTTGTCTTCCATATGGCCTCTTATCAACAGGAAATCTTCTCTAGTCCTTCTGCAGCAACTCTGACAGTTGTCTTCCTTTTTCCCCTTCCTACTTTTGTCTTAAGTACTGTCCAATGAAGCTGTGTATCACCTTCCATCAGATTCTTTCCTGCACTCCCTATCCCAGGTCAGAGATATACAATATACAGCAATATAGCAATATACAATGTTTTAAAACTAAGCTATTTAATGTCTGTTCAGGAGAATTAAACTATTGAGAATGGCTTACAATTTTATTTACAATTTTATCAATGAATAATTAATGCTATGAAAAAATCTCTTTCAAACAGTTGTACAAGATGAAGTCAATGGTTTTGTTATACCACTGGTCAAGCTTCCATCACTATGTAACAGAAATGGCTTTTGCTAACATAGACTCTGACAAACACCCTGCAAATACACAGAAAGTCACCATTATCTGAAAAATCAGAGCATTACCTTTGTGCAACAGATACATCTTATTTATAAAACTGAAATTGGAACAGAAGGTTGAGAAGAATATCAGGACATTCACTTCATAACTTAAAACCATTTTACAATTTCAAAAGCTACCGAACAGCTAAGTTACTGTTTGCTAACCTATTTTCCATCTTGAAAGCTGTTTCATTTTGTAGGAAAAAGTCTATCAGCTTCCATGCTTTCACTAATTCCCGTAGAGCATATAGAGGGAACAGTCATTCAGATTATATCCTCCTTAAATATACCTCATCAGGTATCTAATGAGGTCTTTGACCTTTATCTTATCTCAGGAAGTACTACTTCCCCACTTCTCTTCTTGGCCTCTCATCTACAAAGTGTTTTACTAAGAATTTCACCACTTTTCTTCTTTTCAATATATCATTCAGTAAGACAAAGTCTTGTTTACTCCCAAACATGTCTTTGCTCCCTGCTACCAGTCACTTACATTAATCATCTACAAAATTACCTAGAAATCAAACCTGTAAACTACTGTCAGGATACATGACAATTTAAAAACTGATTACTCGAAACTGTCAGTAAAACTAAGTGGTATGCTGCTTCTAAAATTTATGCATAGGACTAATAAATTTATTGTCAGCTTCCTTATCCCAGCAGACTTTCACAGCATCTGTTACATCATGTCCCAGCCCTAGTCACTGCCTGCCATTCGTGCATTAGCACATTGAGCTGAAGTCACTTCTATTAATTCATGCATTCGTATTTGAGCAGGAAAGCTGCATGATGGTGCTCTCACATATCATGGCTTGTAATAATAAAAAGATAAAAAACAGCGGTGCATTTTATGTCATCCTCATCCCCCTGCTGTGGAGGAAGCAAAATAGAAGTTCTGGGCTTCTGTATAATATAGCTACACTAAATTCAGAAACTGAATATAATGTACTTTTTCCCCCAGACACTAACTGTAGACAGTTTGCAAGGTTTTAGTTTACAATCTAAATCAATGGAAGAACTGAGACTCATTTTGCATGTAGCACAGCAGCAGCACAGACAGTTGTCCCAGCTGTCATTGGTAATAACAGTATTTGAGAGTAAAAGTGTTCCACTTTTTTTTTTCTTTTTCTTGAGCTAATATATTAAGCTATTCATTTAGACTATTGATTTTTCCTGTTCTTGAACTTTTAAAATCAGCAGACTCTGCAGAATTGTCCTAAAGAAGAGCAAGCCATGTTTAATCCAGTAAGCATGGTCACTAAATCCAGCTTTGTAAATATGTAAATGAGTGTTTTACTAAGATTACTTTCCACCCTCCCAAAACATTGCATTGTATTCTACCAATAGCAGAAGCAAAGCCTGATGGAACTGGTGTGGAAGCAACCAACAGCTTACAGTACAGTTTTCCCCTCAACTGATTTCCTCACACTTTCCAGAAAATCCCTAGAAGATTATTTGTAAGTCTGTTTGGTAATGAATTGTTAACACAGATTTTCTTTGCTATCCTTTAATAGCCACAGTTGCACATAAGAGGAAGAAAGGACCAACAATCAAGCATATGAGACTCTGAAGACCATGCTATCTGTACATATTAATACTACTGACAAACATACTATCAATCCCATCATTAATCACTGAATATGGATTAGTGTTCCATGCACGTCAGGCTAGTCAAAACATCAAAGCTGAATGTAGAAATTAAAACCTAATAATAAAACTCAGGAGCCAAGAGTAAGCTAGAAACTCAAGTGTTTGAGTTAAATAGTTTGTGCTGCCTCTAGGCCTTGCACACATAGTGGAACATTGCTATGCAGAAAAAAGGCAGGCCACTACCATAAAAGAAGAAAGAGTCAAACTCTACGCATACAGAAACAAATCTAAGACCCACTGCTGAAGCCTTTAACACAAAGCCAAGCTTTTAACACACGCTTAAAAACAAATAATTAGAATACATGCAAACTTGATCCTCTATTCTGTTACAGGCTGCATATTTGTCCCACACTCTGTACGCCTTCATCCAATTTTAAGTGCATTTATGGTCTAATGTTTTTTATTGCACTAGTCAGTGCAAATTAAGCATTGTAGTCAGCTGCACAATTCCTGCATAGTTCCTGCACTGTCACTGCATTACTACCGGCTGTCAGTAACCAGTTAGCAGTTAAACTTGGCACACATACAATAAAGTGTCTAATTTCTTAGAAGTCATACAGCTATGCAACAGTTGATTTTTCAGGCCTTTAAAATAATCATTAGAATGCAATTAACTTTTGTGTAAAAATTAAGAAAGATGGAATAAAAATATATATTAACATGTACTTCTGTGAATATCTTACTATGCCATTTACCCCATTATTTTTCCAATGGTGCCAAAAATTTATTAAAGGTCTGACACCAATTAACAACAAAAGATGACTTATGCAAACAGGTGGACTGTTAAATAAACTCCGATAAAAGGTAAATCACCTGCATTTTTAGAACATTAATTCAGTAAATGAGCTTCTTATTTATCTGATCAGCTGGCTCAACTAGTGCGAATTTAAACTTACTGACACGTTTTACTGCATCCTTCCAATTAGCGTCACACTTTCTCAGCCTTGCATTTCCAAAGCAAAACTTCCAAGTACTTCAAGACTGTCAAATGCATGCACTTGCAAAGAGGAATGGAGGCTTAGAGTAAAAAATAGTAATAAATAAATAACCTTTAAAGCCACAAATAAAAAAATCACGCTCTCCTTTTTAAAGCATGTAATGGTGTGCATCACAGTTACTTTAAAATATACTTTTAAACAGTGCTGAAATCTGCCCTCTTTGACAATTTGGTTTTCACTTTTCAGAGATGTTTAATAAAGTGTTGGTAAAAATTCCACATTAGGAGACTCTTTAGTCTATACTGAATTGTGTCACATCAGAAAAAGTCTTTTGTGTGCCCACTCAGCTCTTACAGCAGGCCTTTTATCAGTCCTGACTTTAACACAAAGAAACTCTCTACACTGTAGTTACTATTAGAAGGCTCAGCTCCTTCAGTCTGTTTGCACATTTGCAGAATTCAGTCAGAAAAGAACTGTTTTAAGATGGTGATTTATACCTCAGCTTTTCCAGACTTTCTGGCCCTCCTCAGCAGGGCCAAGGCAACAAAGACTGGATGCATGTTACTGCTTCAGAGGACAGCAGGGTAATGTGCCGTAAGGCCATCACATAAATCACGGTAATTGGCATGTAGCTGGAAGGAGAATGCAAACCAGTGTACAACACCAGCCAACATCACTAGTGATCCAGGTCACAGAAGGTTATGAAGCCACATCAAGGGCTGCACACATACCCAGCTGAGAACTTTTTACATAGGTCGTCTTGGACAGTAAACCAAGAAGAAAAACTGGAAGTTCAAGGAGACAGATCTCTCAGAACAAGTGCATTTGTTGGACAGCACTCAAGTATTCACGTGCTGTCAGGGTGACTGCATTCCAGGCAATCAAAATTCACATTAAATCTGTATCCTTGCCGCACATGAAAGCTTTTTAAGATTTCAAATTAGTTCATGTCACAGCATATTCATAAACTAGTATAGCGTTTGTCAGTTAAAACAGTGTGGTCCTTTTTTGACTTAGCTTCTGGCTTTTTTTAAAAGATGCAGTGAATTCTTCCACCTAACCCCTCAAGAAAATAAGCTAAACAGAAAACAATTTAAGGAATGTCAGCTGCTTTCCTATACTACTGTAACTTTGCACTCATATTTACACAACTACAAAACTTCACACTTTTATCTTGACATCACTAGATTACCTAGATAGCAGGTGACACTTAAATTGAACTCATGCAGACATATCTTAGTGCATGCCATCTACTATAGTTCATCCTTCAACAGTAAGAACTGCGTGTGACAGTTTAGCACATTTTTTCACCTGAATTTTTTGAATTAGAACTTGACCAGAGTCTTAAGCAATGGCTTTATTTTAATATGTTCATTTATAAAAGCAAATGATACAGCAAAATGCAGCAACTAGCTAATGATTTCTAAGGAAACCAGTTTGTTGATGATGACTTTTAAATAGCCCCAGTCTACTCTCACACACAGGTTCAGCATTTAATTAATAGCTCACCTCTGAAAGTTAGCATACAGGGAGAGAGAGCAAAGGCAGGCATCAACTGCTGGCATGACAAGTGGCTCAAATTCAGACATTGCTACATACCAAAACACTGGATCCTATACAAAGATGAAATTGCTTTCTAAAAGGAATGGCAGCTTTGAAAATGAAAATTTTTTCTTGGAAGTGAGGAAAGCCTTGAAACTGAAGGGAAAATGGAACATAAGAAATATGAAAACAGACCTAAAACAATGATTTTTTTTTTTTACACGAACCAAGTACAACACTCCTGTATAAAAGAAGATTTCTCATTTTAAAAATTGTGATGGCAAGTGATTACCAATTATTTTCCTTAAAAAATAATTCTACAGTTGTACTGACATTGTCCAATTACATTTATCCTACTATTCCCATTTACACAGGAACATAGTATATGTAAGTTTTATTGTCATATCTTGAAATCACTCTAAAATACTTACATTCTCTTAAAATCCAGATTAGATATTTTTAGAAAGTCTGAATTAAAGGCAGGAGCTGATTTACAAAGCTTTTCCACCTTCAGTGATCTGGTCTTGAACAACAGCTTTTTTATTTCTTTAGCTCTATCTTTCTTTTCCAAGTTTCCAAAGAAACTTTGGTCAAGGTCAAGGATAGTGTATTAGAGCACACACACAGCAAATAGCTTGCATATTCCCCAATTAATGCATTGCATTCCAAATCTAACAAGGAAACTGGAATGCATTAGATGTCTCCCCTTCCGGAAGAAACATTTAAAAACTAGCTTACAAGTTTCTGTTCTGGAACTTGGAAATATCAGTAGTTATTTCTTAGAGCAAACTGAAACTGGAACTGATGAAGGCATTTTCACAAGACTCTACTAGTCTTGGAACTAAGTCAAAAAAAGTCCAGCAAAGAGTCAGACATCATTTGTTTAAGCCCATACCACAATATTGTATTAACAAACTCTGGATTACTTGTTTTACTCATACATTCCTAACCAAACCCCAACTGAAGCTGACTGTGGAAGAACACGATCGTTCTTTCACCATTTCAGCACACTAAATTCTCCTCTTCAAATAGGCAGAATTTAACACAACCTTCTCCCCTTGGAAAAAGGTCACTACACATACCAGAACAATTTAGTATCACAGGTCAAAAAATGTTAACACTAAATACAATGCCTGCCTTGCTGCTAATGACAGCCTTAGTTTTTTCACACAACTCAGTATTGCTTTCACTAAGTAAACCACTTTACTAAATACATCTGTCCCACAGGTTTCATCAACAATTACATATATATTGCACGCACCGGTGAGGATCAACGTATCTGCTAAAAGTTGTAGTTCAACTCACAGCACAGTATAACATTTGTGCCACCTTTGATAATAAAATACTTTTTATGAACAGAAAAAAACCCAGTGTTTCATGTTATACCACTGGCACTCAAACAACTGAGTCCCAAAAGAAGAGAAATTACTTTTGTTTTACTTGCTCTGCAATTTCAGAAAGTTTTGAGGGCTTTTTTTCCATAAAGATGGCTAGGAAGAATCAAAATTTAATTCAAATCACTGTCTACTAAAACGATCTGAAATCTGCTGACTACAGCACACATTCCACCAGAATTACACGTAGCCACCAGTACAGTCTTCTAAATCCTTCTCTTGCTCCTGCTGAAAAAAATGTCTTTTCCTGGTTTTGAAAGCAAAACAAATCTCCAGTGTTTAACTCAAGAACAAATGAAAGAAACATCAGTGACCTTCACCCACTATTTAACAAAGGAGAAATTTTACTTTGCTTTTCTCTAAGAAGCATTTTGGTTACATCCCCCAAACAGGTATTCCCTGAGGGGCTTCCAAAACAAGCCTGCAGCTCCAAGCTAATGATGCTCTTCAGCTGAATGTTCTTCCACAGAAAGGGTAGCTTTCTATCTTATAGTACTAACATCATATTCTAGAGCTGTAGCAAGTGCCAGTCAATGAATTCTTTCTATTTTCCTTCCCTAGGAGTCTCTTCCCTCCAACTCACTCCCTTGCCATTCATGCCTAAAAGGCAGGACTTACCACAGTCACAGAGCCTTATGCCACCATGGAAAGGGCTGCAACTCCTTTAAGAAAGGCCTGTATGAGCAAGCAGGGTCTACACAACAAAGACAAACCTCAAATTACCAACAGACAGGGATAATGTAGGAGTACTTGTATGACATATCAAAAAGTGTTCAAGTACTTCTAAAGCAGCTGCAGCTGCAGCAGTGAATCTGAGTTTCACAGCACTAAAGCCAAGGCCACCTCTGTCTTTGCCCAAGCAAGAGTCATACCAGCAGAGGCACAGGGGTTTATTTCTTCTCCTAGAATAGCTGCATTAAGGGCTCTCGCCAGGTCAGCTGTGCTATTGAGGGATCACACCTCTTCCTAACCTTGACAGCCACAGCTGTGACGACAATACAGTACTGTGTACTAATTCAGGACTAACCTCAGAAACCAAATATATACTTCGCCACCTAAAACTGTCTGCTTGCTCCTGGCATCCTCACAAATCTGGCCAAATGAAACACAGTCTAATTTTCCTTCCAGATTGTTGTATTTACTCACAAAGTGCTTTCTTGTTTGGACTGTAATTTTTACTAAAAATACTAGGTTTGAAATAAGTTAAACACATGCATGGTAAAAGAGTTATTTTATGCAGTTGGGAAGGTTTGCTTTAGGAGCCTGCATTCTCTGGCTTTTTTAAAATAAACTAAAAAAGAAAAACATTCATGTCTAGTTGAAGCATATCAAAAAGATATAAATATATCAATAAATTAGATGCAAATTGAATTCCAAAGCCATCTTCTTGTGAGAAAAATCTTTCAAAATTAAGTGATGCTAATTATTATGCTAGGACAGCACCAATAAACTACAAAATAGGCTAGCAGACAACCTTACTGCCTGATTACCACGAACATTGTGTGTATCATTAATATCATCACATATTAACACATAACATCATCTTCATTTTATTCCAGATTTTTCTTTACAAGACAATGCACAAGAGACTAAGTTAGTAGGCATGAAGCACGATCACATTTTTAAGATTTTTAGTAAACCTTACATACAAGGTTTGTGAAATCTTCCTGCTTAAAATGATTTACCATGACAAAATTGTCAGGATGTTTATTCAGGGCTAGACCAAGAAATTTAAAATGCAAAATTCAGAAGCAAATGGTGCCATTTAACTACCACTGATCCGAAATTTATGTGTCTCTCAAATCAAGTCCCGCATTCCCTGTTTATAGTAATACTTCAGGTTACAAGTAAGGCTGTTAGAACTGCCATGTAATAAAATGTATTTCGTCCAATAACTGCACTTTTCCATAGTTCAATAGTAAACATTTACAGAGTTTCCATTACTCATACTGCAAAGAACATAAGTTCACATTTTTATGGTCACTTAACATGCACTTACATAAACTTAATTCTAAGTTTTCATCAATGCTACATATTCAGCTGTATTATATAGAACCAATTCCATTCTGTGCCCAACAACTCACTCCAGAGCTGAACTGCCTTTAACAGTTGCACCTTTCTGCTTCACAAGGAGTATCCTGTCGTCAAGATCCGGTCTTAATGACACAGCTACCTAACCAAATTACACAACAACTTTCCTACAGCACGACCCAGCCTACCCAAGTCCTCCACAACTCCCTCGCCAAAGGCCTCTGTCAAAACAACTGACATCTTTCATATCACCAGTTTCCACTACTATTTTTGCACAGAATTTCAAAGGAGGTTCACATAAGGTTTGGGGGGGGGGGAAATTACAACAAAGCAAATGTATTTTCAGCAATAGGTACAGTATTTGTTTGAAATACATTTAAGGGTTTGAGAAGAAGCAGTCAACACTTCAGTTGTATTTATGCATGTTTTCTTTCTTCATACTGACCCTTGCCAACATTACTCAATGCCGTCCCCTTTGAAGACACACAAAAAGTTCCTTTTTTACTTTCATAACTACTCACTGAGGCCTATTCCCCTGCTGAAAGCAAGCAAAGCGAAGTCCACGCTGGGTGTCTGCCTCCTAGAGAAGATTGCATTTTTTATTTATTGCCCCTTGGCTTTATTTTCACAGTGAATTCCTGGCTTAAATGCAATCAGCCAAGAAACCCTCCCTATGTGCACTCCTGTCATTCCTAATCGCTTGCAAACAGAATCAAGCACAAGCAAAAGGAGAAAAAAAAATCTCAGCGCTGCCAACCAAACTAAAAAAGCCCTACTTCTGGTTTTGCCAGTCCTGAGGAACGACAGATGCACCTCAGACCCCTTGGAAAGAGAAAGTCAAAAGACGAAATTTGTAAGAAAGTTAATTAGATTAAAATAAAAAAAGTCCCCTAGGCAGAAGAGAAGGGCACTGAGCCTAAGAGCAGGGACACATCTTTCCTCTGGGAAAAAAACTGATGGCCCATTTGCAAGGTGCTCGCCAAGTCAAACCCGCAGCAGGCAGCACCGAGGTTTTGGGGGAAGCATGAAGGGGGGAATCCCGGCGCCCCACACACACACACACCCCGAGCCGCCGCCGTCAACAAAAGGCGAGCAGCAGCCTCTTTTGTCTGTCTTCCCCTTTTCAGGAGAGGAGAAGGGGAAGCGACAGAAAACTGAGAGGAAAAAAAAAAAAAAAGAGAAAGACGCAAATAAACATGAAAATGAGAACAAAGTGGCCGGGTCGCACAAAGAGCATCACCACCGGCGGCGCGGACTGTCTGCCGGGGGCGGCTCCCCTTCCATTCCCTGAATGAAAGAGGAGCCGCCCCCGGCAGACAGCCCCCCAGAAGTGGGGGAATACCCACCTCTGCAGCCCTTTAAACAGTGGCAGGGAGGAGTTAACCAAAGGAGCCCGCAGCGGGTGAAGAACAGCGGCAGGCGGCTGGGCTGGGGGTGAGGAAGAGGAAGGGGGTATTGTTCCAGGAGGAGGAAGAGCTTCGCTTTCCCCCCCTTGTCACGAAGCCGCTCAACCTAAAGCAACCCACCCAGCCATACCACCCCCGGCAGGGCGAATCGCCCCCCTTCCCTCCGGCTCGTCGCCGCTGCCCTAGAAATGCCTTTGTTCGCGGATCCCCCCCGCACTCCCGCTGCCGGGGTCTCGCACCGCTTTAATGTCTTTATTTTGGACGGCGGCGCAACCCGCCCCCCCCTCCTTCCCCCGCCGGCCGCCCTTCTGCTGATTCATTTCCACCGGCGGTCCCCCTCGGGATGGGGGGGCGGCATCTCCTCGCTATTGTGGTTCGGGGAAAAACGATGACCCGGATTACCGGGGGTGGACGCTGGTAGGGGGGCAGAGCCAAACGAGATTACACAGGCTGGATTACCGGGAGCGGGAACGGCGCGGTGCGGGGCTGCGAGTTAAAGGGACAGGCGGGAGCCATGTCCGTGTCACGGCGGCAGGGAGCCACTGCGCGTCCCGGGCACGAGGGGGAGGAGACCGGCGGAGGAAGTTGCCCGGCCCACGGTACAGCCGGGGAGTGAAGGGCTCGCACGGGCCGGGCCGCAGGCGGAGAGCTGCAGCGGAGAGAAAGGGACGGCAAACGGTGACACGCAAAGGGAGACCCGCAGTCCCGAGCGGCGGCGGCCTGGCCCGGGAGCGGAACCGGCTGGTGACTCACCGACTTGCAGGACGTTATCGACGCAGCCGCCGTCGAGCAGAGCGATGCCCCTGCGGAAGGGCAACCGGTTCTCGTCGGCGGCAGCGGTGGCGGTGTCCATGGCCCCACCAGGCGCGGCGGCGCCCCCGGGGCCGGCGGCGGGATCCTCGACACCGGTGTTGAACGAGGAGTACATACAGATCTCCCTCTCGCTGCGGGGGAAGGACCAGTAGACGATCCTGCGCTGCACCGGCTCCGGGATCCGTTCGAACCGCTCCTCCACCCGCTGGAAGGGCCACTTCTCCGCCACCTTGCGAGCCGCGATGTCCAGCAGGGACTCGGGGCTCTGGGTCTTGCCGAGCGGCAGCAGCCCCAGGGCGGCGGCGTGATAGGC
>JANPWX010021771.1:390790-465479 GCA_024734555.1 Trochalopteron elliotii
GAACCCGGTCTAGTTGTGTTATGGGGGCGGTGCGCGCTCCCCCCCCCCGCCTTCCCAACCTCTTTTCCCGTTGATGTCACGCGCGAAGCCCGGGCGCGCCCTCGAGCGCGTGGTGGGAAAAGGGGGGCGTGGCCGGCGGCGCCCCCCGCTCTGCCGCCATATAGGGAATGGAATGCGGGGGCGGGGCCGCCGCCGCGGTCTGAACCCAGTCACCTCTGCCGGGAAAGCCGGAGGGGCGGGGTGAGCCGCGCCTCGCCGACGGGAAGTACGGTACCGGCTGCGGCCGCGCCGGGATGAAAGACCTGCGCTCCTGCTTCAGAGGCGGGCCGCCACGGGCGAAACCCTTTCCGCTCGCCTCCGGAGCAGGCATCCAGGTGCGTGTTATAACGAGTTCTTGAGCTGTACGAGTGAGGCGTGCCCCAAAACGCATTGGTGTTGTGTTTTGTTGGGGAGTTTTATTTTCCTGCTATTACAGGTAGTACGGTAAAGGTCGTCATCCCGGTGCCAGCACCCGGTTGGCTCTGGGGATGTCAGGGCTTGGAAGCGCTCCGGGAGAGCCCAGACACAGCGGCGGGCGGCATGGACCCGCCGTGAGTCAGTTGGAGGCGATGAAGGCATCTTGTTTGCCCAGGTGGGTTGTGAGGATGTCGTGGCATAGCGGAGGGTCAGGGTGTTTTTCGGTGGTCTTTAAAAATTCTGCCATTCGGATCTGTGCTGGGGCCTCAAATTAAGTGTCCTTCCTATGAAAAAAGGGGGAAAAAATTGTATATATATGTGCATATATGATGAAGGTCCCCGAGATGCTGCGTGGCGCCACGGCTGCCCGGTGCTCCCGCCGCCGCTCCTGGAACACGGACCACATGGAAGTGCCGCACGGCAGGGGTCGAGCCAACGCAGCCCACGGCGCCGTTCTGTGCAGAGAGGCTGTGGGGCTGCCTGTCGCTGCAGAGCAACCGACACTTCTGTTTCACGAATTAAATTTTAAAATAAATACTTTTTATATTTTTTAAATTTTATCTCGGATATGGGGATTGCGCTTTGATGCGTCATGGTAGAGCAGTCACCGGTTTTTTTTAGTAACCAAATGTAAAACGAAATGTTTTTTATTAGTTAAATATTTCGGAGCTATAGCTTGTAAAAGCGGCATGTTTTTGGCGGCTCGCAGTTGAAAACACAGCACTTACTCGCCCGGCGAGCAGCCCTTTGCTGGCATGCCGTGTCCTGCAGAAGCCGTAGTTGGAGAGGCTTCCTTCTGCCAGGCTGGTTTTCCCAGACAGACTACATTTTCCATGATGCAGCGCAAGCCGCCCTCAGTGGGGAGGCGGCTCCGTCAGGGAATGCGGCGGAAGAATGTCAAGCGTGCCGGGATTAAGATCTAAGAGGTGCAAACAACATCGCCTTGGCTCGAAACTTTGTCGTCTCCTTTTTGTTTCCACCAGCTCCCCCCCGCCTCCACCCCCGGCTGGAACAGGAGCTTGTTTTGTAGTCAAGCCATTGAAAAGCTTTGCAGAAACTGTATTTTCCATTAAAAGTGGATGGGCAATTGAATGAAACTTGTCAGACTCTGATTTTTAAAGAAAGATTGGCAGAAACCTGAAATAGTTTAGAATTTGCACGTATTGGGGAAGGAGTGTATGCTTTTAAGCTTCTAACAGTAGCACTATTTGGAAATTTCACAGGTAGAGAATTTTTTTGCATCTAGGTATATAGAGTTGCGCTTTTGAGGGGGAGTACTTTGGAGGATTTTGGGGTTGATTTTTTGCTTTTGTGTTTGTTTGTTTTTCTGGTTTGGGTTTTTCGGTTTTTTTTCTTTTTCTGCTGCCAATTTCTCCTACTAAGAAAATGATGGATGCTTTTTAACCAAGTAGCTTAAACTGAAGACAGGGCCAGAATTATTTTCTGCACAGTATATACTTTAAGTTTGGGGGATTGTCCTTTGGGATCATGAAATGTACCCTCTGTGTAATAAATTAGTTTAAACTGATGCTTGTGTTTCTGGCTGTAGACTCCACAAAATAATTATTCTTGAGACACCAGTTTCATAAATTCATAGATAGCTTGCTGGAATATTAACTGTCTTGTCTCTCATTTTAGGCGTGTTTGATAAATGTTCTGGTGGATTTATAAACTTAGGTCCAACAGAATTTTGGAAGTGTTACGGAGCCTGAATGCTGCAGACCAGAGATGAGCTTGTAGCACTTTTATTTTACTATTAATACGGTTTTCATCTCAGCATTTCTGAGAGCAGAGATGTGTAGACAGTAGAAAAAAAAAAAGAACTTCATGATTGCATGCGTGTAAGAGGAGAGGAAAATTATTTTTATCTCCATCACTTACTCATGAGTAATGATTGTTCACATGTCAAAGCAATCTTTCTTATCTGTTCTACCACTATTTCTGCTTTAAAGAAGCATGTAGCAGGTCTGTAAAAATACTTTTCCAAATTGGGTGGTGGCTGTTTTTTACCAGGTCTTAGCCACCTGCTGCAATAAAAATAACAATAATGCCACTGGAAGAATTCTTCGCATCATGGTCAAGAAACTTTACAATAAAAACCAAGAAGAGTGAGAAGAATACCAGTGAACAACAAATCATCCATAATAAGCAGATTAGCCCATGTGTCAGTTATCTCAACTTAGTCTTTTTTCTTTCTTTACAGATCTGTGAAGAAATTTTTAAATTCACTAAAGAAATCCCAGAGAAAAGCAGGTGAAGAGCTCATAGATCCGCCTCTTTCATCTGTCTACCACTCATCAGGAGTAGCTACTTCCCACTGAGTCTGTGTATATTAACTGATACATAGGATGCTGGTGAATCATTTTGGTTTCTGGGCTAGGGAGCAGTCAAGGAAACAAGAGGCATCTTTGCTCTTGTCATGCTCCACAGGCACAAATGTGTTCCACTTCGGGCTCCAGCTGTTCTGGTGTAGTGCTTGAACAACTTGCAAATTTTCACCTGAGGCTGAACTTCTTTTGTCCTGCCAGGTTTGCTTCCTGAGTTCCTTCCACTTTCTGAAACCAAGTGAGAAGATGTGTTTACTACAGAGAAGGAATTAGAATGTGTTAAAGCCATATCTAAACTCTATTTTAATTGCTAGCTAGTTTTTCTTTCAGTGGATGTTCTCAAGGAAAGACCTTAACAAGCTGAGCGTTTCTTTCCTCTGTTTCTGTCTCACTGTTTTGGGAAATTTCTATTCCAGAGCTACAGAGAGAGGAAGGAATGGCTGCAAAACAGCAAGCTTAAACTTGGCTAACTTCCTGCATGTAATCAAAGGCTATTCTGTGAGCTGCTTGGAAAAACACCCTTGGCCACCATGCAGTGAAATTCCTTCCTAATAATCTTTTCAGAGTGTTAGGCCAGTTGCAGTCAGTTTTGCTCATTACAGTAAAAAGTATACAAGGCTTTAGCATTCTACCAGTTGTGCTAATTTAAAAGAAAGGTCACATACAGCTGCACAGTTGTCTTTATATGAAACACACAAAGGTCTAAATGTAGAAAAATTATGGCAGACAACATAATCCTGGCCAACATAAGTTACCCCAGTAGTTAAATCTTATCAGGAAAGATGAGACTTGGCATTCCTGCACTGAAGCTAAACAAGGGTCTGGATTCATCCACTGCATAAAATATTTCTAAACTCTCAGAGGGTAGGGGGTCAAAGACAGAGAAGGAGAGCTGGGAATGGAGGCTGGAGGGTTCTTGGAGCTAAAGCTGTAAGGTAAAAAAAGCAAGAAAAATCGAGGAGAGAGGAGGATTATTAAAATAATCAAAACAAGAAAGACTGATAGGCTTACTGGAACAACTGGATTTACAGTGCTAAACCAAATTTTTTTAAAGCTGTTTCTGTGTGCCTTTTTAGATAACTAAGGGTTTCATTTCTTGGAAGAGAGCTATAGGTTTTACAGATACCAAATGTATTCTAACATCATAGGAAAGCTTGGAAAACACTGCTGTATGTAAATGTAGTGAATATCACTGTACTTTGCAGTGAAGTGAAACTGGGAATGCAAATGCAGGGAAAGCAGACAGAGGTGACGAGTGTTGATGAAATTACCATCTTAAGATTGGCTGGTGAAGAAAACAGTGTAGTTGGTCACTGTGTTCAGTTTTACAATGTTTTCATAAAACGATTTCTTTAATTATGTTCAGAAACTATTTTTAATTTAAGGCCTAAAAAAGAAACTTTTGCCTTTTACTAGCTTTTTAAATCAAATACTCTAGGATAAATATTATCAGCTCTTTAGAGTTTCTCTGTTAAAGTGGAAATAAACTGGCAGCACTGAATGAGCCCTTTTGAAGTGGAGCTTTTTATTTTGATTAAATTCCATGATGATTCTAAAACTGGAGTCAGAGACTAGAATCTAAAGGCATTCAGGAAAATTCACTTAAAATACTAAGCATACTTTACCAGTATTCTAGAATAATTAAAAGAAACAAACATCTAAAACTGAGCTAAATCCTTTTGACATTCATTTCTGTGTCCTCTGCCTTTCTGTGGCTCAATACTTGATGTATGAAGTCATTCTCAGATGGACTGAAGGGGAAGGCATTGTTTGTGCCATGGTCCCAGAGCTGTGTGAATTAATGCTGCTCTGTATTTCCTCAAGGAATGACCACATTCAGTTTACATTTATTGAAAATAGACCCTGGGAATGAATTATTTCTTCCTTATAAGGAGCCTTGTGTTGGATATCTGTTGGGACAGTTTAGCTCACTACTAAGTTACCAGGGATAAAAGCATCACTGTTACAAGTAAAATGACAATGTGCAAGTAACTTCTTAAAATTAAGTGTGTTACAGTCATTTAGATGGTTCAGAATTTTGAAGTCTTGCAAGACTAGAGGAATATGAATGTCTCACCTTTCTTCAGATTTAGCGTTTGAAAAAAGTCAGAAGGAGAAAGTCTTGTCTCAGAGAGAACTCTAGATTTAATATCTCTCTGAGTTTGTTGTGACCTTTTTAGATCTGAGTTGCAAAATTTATGAATACTCAAAGTAAAAGCAGTATGTTCCCCTCCCAAGTCTTTGTAAATGTTCTTTTTAAAGTATTATATTTCCCTAATATTGAAATAAAAGAATTTGATGAAAATATTGGGTATTAAAACATCTTTATTTATTTATTCACTCTTTTTAGTGCAAATGCATACACTTAATTGTGATAAAGTAGTTTTAAAAAAAAATTCCTCGAAACTTTATGTTCTTCTAGTCAGACATTTTCCACCAAAAATGGGATAGGCTGGTCTAAAAGTTATCAGGTACAAAATGCCACTGCTCAGTCTACCAGCACTTGTAGGAATACACAAATACAGAAAGTGAAATGGGCTGGTGGTTTAAAAGGAAACATTAGAGCACTACCTTCTTGTGGATAAGCATCCTACATGAATAACTTGCTTTTTCATCTTCTTTCACTTTCTCTCTTTGAACTGCACTTTAGACTTCTTGCATTGGACCAAGTAACTACCTTGCAGTGTCAGCCCAATAATACTTGGGTAGAAACTCTGCATGAAAGACATGTAAACCTCCATTTGATACTGTCATGAAATAAAAGATATTGCTTACCTAAATTTTAACCCATAGCAAAGAAAGAGAAATTACATAAACTAAAATTTTCTGAAGAGCATTTCCACATGCTGGATGCTGATAGAATGATTTTTTAAATGGCTTTAAATAAAAAGAAAAAACCCAAACAAGACAAAACCCTTCCTTCTCCCATTTCAAGGATCACAGAATCATTTAGTTTGGAAAAGATTTCCAAGGTCATCCAGTCCACCCTTCTGAATGATCACCACTTCATCAACTAGACCATAGCACTAAATGCCAGGTCCAGTCATTTCTTGAACGCTTTTATGGATGTTGACTCCACCACTTTCCTGAGCAGTCCATCCCAATGTTTGATAGCCCTTCAGTGATAAAATTCTTTCTAATATCCAACGTAAACCTCCCCTGGTGCAGCCTGAGACTCTGTGCTCTTGTCCTGTCACTGGTGGCCTGGGAGAAGAGCCTGACTCCACCTGGCCACAGCCTCCTTTCAGGCAGTTGTGGAGGGTGATAAGGTCACCCCTGAGCCTCCTTTTCTCCAGTATAAACAACCCCAGCTCCCTCAGCCACTCAGGACTGGTGCTCCAGATTGTTCCTCGGCTCTGTTGCCCTTCTCTGGATCTGCTCCAGCACCTCAATGTCCTTCCTGAACTGAGGGGCTCAGAATGGGATTTGAGGTGCAGTCCCACCAGTGCTGAGTACTGGGGGACAGTCCCTGCCCTGGCCCTGCTGGCCACACCATTGCTGATCCAGGCCAGGATGCCATTGGCCTTCTTGGCCCCCTGAGCACACCCTGGCTCATGTTCAGTCACTGTCACCAGCACCTCCAGGTCCTTTCCAGCCCCTCTGTCCCAGCCTGTGGCCCTGCCTGGGTCTGTTGTGACCCAAGGGCAGGACCTGGCACTGGGCCTTGTTGAGCCTCCCACCATTGGCCTCAGCCCATGATCCAGCCTGTCCAGATCCCTCTGCAGAGCCTTCCTGCTCTCCAGCAGATCAATACTTAACCCACAACTTGTCATCCATGAATTTACTGTGAAGGCCCTCAACCCCCTCATCCAGATGATCAAAAAAGACATTAAAAAGAACTGGCTCCATTACTGGCACCATTCCTCACCACTCTCTGGGCCTGGCCAATCCAGCAAAGGGTGCACTTGTCCACTCCACAGGCTGCCAGCATTTCCAGGAGAATGCTGTGGGAGGCAATATCAAAGGCCTTGCTGAAGTCCAGGTAGTCTACATCCACAGCCTTTCCTTTATCCACTTGGCGGGTCACCTGGTCATAAATGGAGATCAGTTTGGTCAGGCAGGACCTGCCTTTCCTAAACCTATTCTGGGTGAGCTTGATGATCCCTCGGTTATTCTGTGTGTGCCACATGATTGTATCTAAGATGACCTGTTCCATAATCTTGCTGGGTGCTGAGGTCAGGCTGACAGACTGTACTTGCCTGGATCTGACTTGCAGCCCTTCTTGTGGATGGATGTCACACTGGCCCACCTCCAGTCATCTCTGACATCTCCAGACTTCCCTGATGAGCCAGGACTGACTAAGAAGTCCAAGTCCAGATTAACATGTGATGGCAACAGAGCTGAACTTACAAACGAGCAGCTTAAATATGCCAAAACACGGAGCTCCTGCCTGTGTGCTGTAGGGATGGGGTGCCTTTCAGTAGGATCCTTGCTGTGTGTTGGTGTACCCTTGTCTCCATCAGCATAGCCAAGGCAGCAGTCCTAGGAAGAGGAAAGTATAGCTTTGCACCCAAAGAATTGCTGGACAGCAATTTTTTTGGGTGCAAGTTTTCTGCAAACTTCTCAGCCTTCATGAATTATGATGACCTTCATAAAATATGGAGGCAAAGAAAAGGCTGAGATAGCAAAGCAACTCTATAATAGTTCCTATTGTAACAACTGTCATTCTTTTTAAAAGCTCAGATACAATACCTGCTTCCTCTTACTTGTTTCCCCAGTGATTGCATTTAGCAAGCTGGGAAAAATGAGCTGAAGTATATTTTTTTCCTTAATGATCTCTCTGTAACATTTGGTTCCAACTGATACTTAAATTCTTAGTTTACAGGTATTTGAACAGTATTACAAACCTCTCTCTATCTTTGCTGGGACTGAACCACCCAATCAAGATTTACAGACAGCTCTTTTCTTGGGTTGTATCAGAGACAAACTGACAAAGTAGTGTTCTAAGTACTAAGGGCTTCTGTATATTAAAATTTGAAATTAAGAGACCAAGGTTTTTCTGTCCCACAAAAGAATTACACTGTGCTGTCTTGTTATTCATTTGGTCAAAGAGGACTGTATGCTGGGGAATAGTTAATAAAGACCAAATCAAGGGTATAACATTTTGAAGGATTGTTTTCCCAATTTATTTTTCCCAACCCAGATTTTATCTTCTATTTGTAAAACCTGAGCATTTGTCCCAAAACTTTAGAAAGTATTTGAAATGTTGTAGCCCAAGTGCTAATTAGAGTGGTGTGTACTTGTTTTGCCAATCTATCCCTGCAACACTGACTGAGCTGTGGAATACTGCATCTATTCAGAGCAGTCAACTTTCAAGGGTAAACACAGCTTACGAACATATATCTTGGGTGACAGTGATATACTTTCACTTTTATTTTGTATCCCAGCTGAAAGTATTTTCATTGTCTGGTTGCTTGCTTCTATCCCTTCTTTTTCTTTACCATCTTCCTTTGACTGTACTTTGCTGTTGCCAGTCCATTGTACACTCTGTCCCTATTAAAAAGACAAAATGGGTAAATTTTCCAACCACTTACCTTCCTTCTTCCTATTCTTCTTGTCCTGCAGTCTTGGAAATTGTACCAGAGCTAATATGTCAAGCTGAGCCTTGTAATCAAATTCAGAAGAAAAAGATAAGCTATGGTTAGAGCCTGCAGTAAAATTTTGTCAGAGAAACCAGTACTTCCTTTTACTTCACTACTTTCAAAGGCTTCACTGGAATCCCTTTCTTAGAGCAGGGATTTAATTTTTTTTCTACTGGTCTGTGACTAGACAACATCTAACTTTTGAAGTTGCTCTGAATAACAACATCTAATTTTTGAAGTTGCTTTGAATAGAAAGGGAGAACTTCTTTAGGTTTTTTTTTTTCTTTTCTGCTCCAGTGATTAAGATGAGCTGAGAGATACACCTCTGCTGTACTTTGACACTTGGAATAATAGTGGGACAATGTGGTCTTACATTTACAGAAACTTAGTGGTTTGAGCCTCTTCCGGAGGAGTGTTTGGAATTCCAATAATTGGGCAGGTTTACCACTGAAAAGGAAAGGACCCCTTGGTATGTCCCCATGCTTCTTTGGTTTAATAAACTACGCAGGACTCATGGGACATCTGTCCTATTGCTAGACACTGTCCTCTGCTGGGCTGTATTGGGGTCCTTCAGGGGAAATGGGTGTAGGCACTGTGTGTGATGTGGTTCAAACACTGCAGGAGATACTGAGTCAGTGACTGCAAGCTTAGATGTCACCATCAGTCATCCTGCAGGTGTTGTGATCCACGAGCAGCAGGGGTAGAAATCTCTTCCGGTGTTTCATGTAAAATATATTTTCTAGTGTTCCAAAAGTGGAGCCTCTGGACAAGGACAGGTATACAAAGCCTCTGAATTCCTGCACTTGTAGTAAAGGTCCAGTGTCACATTACTGTTCCTGCAGCCTAAGAAGACAGAAGACTATCTCTAGGAAAAATACTCTCCTAACTCAGAATTGCTTCCCAGTCAGTCATTCTAATATGTGATTATGAGAGCTTTCTTACAGACAGCACAAAAATCATTTTCTTCTTGTGATTTCAGTGGTTCTGAGAAGCAACAGCAGCACAGCCTGAGCATGGTTTTCACCATGTTCGAGACAACAGCCCAGGCATCAAAGCTCACCATGTGCAAACTTGGATGATCAGGTTTGCATCCTGCTCTGATTTTCAATTTATATCTGCAAGCACAAGGTTTTCGATTTTTTAAAACAAAAATTGCTTGCTGCAGTTGAATGGCTGCTTTTGAAGCTCACTAGAAAAGCTAGAAGTCTTTTCTCCAAAAAGAAAACAAGAAATCACTAGGATATGAGGAGTGGAATAACTGAGGAAGAGAAGGGCAGAACCAGAATGAGTAGGATTTGAGGGATAAATGTAAAAACACAATTACTTGCCGGCTCCACCCTCTAAATGGTTACCACCAGGGAAATTGGATCCACCCTGGAATGATTGTAGCATCAAGAAAATCCTTCATAAAAAGCTCTGAGCCTTGCAATAGCAGCAGTTTTCTCTTCCAATAATTGATACTGTGGTGACAACTTCCACCTGCTACTCCCACATCTGCTAAGGGGAAGACAACTTTTCCCATTTACTCACAAAGTATTGTCTTGTCTGAAGTGCTGGTCTTTGGAGTGAAAAATTGCTACTAAGTTTGAGCACTTCTTAGAAGGCGTGGTGGCCCCTACACTGACTGTTTGGAAACGAAACCTGCAATCTCTGCTTACTCAGAGTTTAAGAAGTGTAAATGAAGAGGAACCACTTTTAAGAGTACTTGGGGATCGGTCTAAGTTGCATTATTGCCAGTGAATAAGGGTTTATTCCGTACTGTTTACTAAATGAAGAATATAATCATGGCAACATCCAGGACATGATCTGTAAGGATCTGCCAACACAATTCTGAAATTAACATTCAGAAGGCAACTGTTTAAAAGTAGCTTGAGAACTGAAAAATAATGTTTCAGTTATGTTACAATCCATATAGGAATACACTTCAGTATCTGCAACATGAAAATTATGCTAAATTTACCAGTTCAGCTTATGCTGATCTCAGCAAGAGTATTTGTGGTATCATTTATATAGATCTTACTTTGATGAGTGAAAGCATAATGGTATAAATACTAATACCCAGTGGTGATTCATAAGACCATATGTGTTCAGACCACACAGCAGCTATAATTCCATGTGAACTATACCCAAAAAATACAAACACTACTAGCTTTTTATAGTGCAAAGATAGTTAAAATCTTTTTTCCAAGTTTACTTGGGGAAAAAAGCGAAGAATGACAGTTCTTGGGCAAGATGAAGGTTCTACTTTCTCCATATAAGGAAGAAATTTGCAGGGTGAATGAGAAATAAGGAGAGGAATATAAAAGGAAGTTCTAGATCTGAGTTAATCCCCTTCTGTCCCAGTTAAACTTCATCTAATAAATACTTTTCATTGTCACATGTGATGTTCTTGGAGAACTCCTTTATACAGAAAGTTGTTGTCTGGAAGAATGAAGGTTGATTGAATTATAGCTTGCTTCTTCATGTCTCTCCACAGGTCACTGCTTTCTGGAAGAAGCACAGTCAACATAACTACACCTTTGTCATTGAGTCATGCCAGCTCTTGCAAGTAATGCTGAACAAAAGTAATTCTCTGGTTACTCTGCCTGCACTTTTATCAGTGATTAATATCATTGTTTTTGTTGAAGTCTATATCTTCTTTTGTGTGCATGTCACTTAGCAGGACAGACATGTTTATGTAAGTTCCACAAATCATTTAGGACATGTGTAGGAAAATGCAGAACTGCAGACCTAACTTCTGAAAGTTGGCTAGATTTGGAGATGACTCTGCCCTCTCAACAGATGCCCAGAACAGTGATGGCTCTTTACTGCTACAGCACACACATCTGGTGTTCTTCCACAGGCTTCCATAGCTAGTCTGGAAATTTGAAATATTTTATATGGAGTTTCTACTCCACACAGTAAGACAGTGCTGATGACAGTTATATCTGCAAAGAACACAGCATCATTCATGTCCCTTGCTGCCCTCATAGGTAAATGTGGTACATTTAGGAAGAGTTAAGTTAGTCTTCAGATAACTTCAATTCAGTGTTTATACTAAAACTGAACATATCTGTATTGCTACTGTCTGTTTTCAAAAATTTGAAACTGGGAAAGATAATCCAGAAGATTTGTTAAAAGCATTAGCAGTAAAAAGGGTAAAGAGGATAATCCAGATGATTATTGGTAGCATCCATGTAGGCAAAAAAATCACAACTGATATATAAGCTCTTAAAGAGAATCAGTAGAACTAATATTTGTCAATATGGGTATAGGAGAAATGGGTCTGACTACATTTTTATTAACACACTAACCAAAAAGTACAGTGTTTACATGACAATACTGTAATATGTAATGTTTAGATTTCTTGAAAACATTCTGACTTACAGCTGCATGACACTTTTTATATGTAATGCTAATTGGATCAATATGACCTGCTAATTAGTAGAATATTGAGTAACTGGCAGCCAAAAACAGAGCATAGATCCTAATTGAGCAAGTATATTCATACTGGGGTTGTTTTAGGAATAATTTTTTGCTATGTGTTATTTAATGCTTATTTTAAATTGCATTAACATTGTACAAAATAATTAATGATGACTCAAAAGATTGGTGATATAATAAACAACAAAGATAAGTCACTGATACAGACCAGAGGGCCTTAATAAGCTAGGGGCAAACAGACAAGTGTTCTGAGGATAACTACTAAAGTAAAACATTTGTGAACAGACAAAGCAGTATGTCCTTTCTACTCTTATATTTATGACCTTTACATTTAGTCTACCCATCAAATTCTATATCTTCAGAACAGAGAAGACACCCAAACATGGAGCCCTTGAAGGCCAGTTGAACAAGTTGTTCTAAAAGTTAAAGTCTCTAGTAAACAGCCTTTTGTTTTAGGTGAGTCTAAGCCTCCAGTTTGTTGTCCTGAGTTTTCTTGTATATTTTGGCTCTGATCATCTCCAGAGTGTTCTGTTATATTACGTGCTTACACTATTTTGTTTTGGATTTCAGAGTAATGCTAAAACATCCCCATGCTATAAATTGACTCTACTTTTGAAATTTGAGCCAGTATTTTTATATAGGCCTTATACCTTAGATTCATCACTACTTCTGTTACCCTTTCTCTGCCTAGCATAAGTTTTTAACATGTATTGGTACAGCTGTAACAAAAAAGGAAATAAAACCATGTCTGCAGGCAATTCCCTTAGTCTAATCATCATGCTATTGCAAAGCTAGTGCTGCTGTTGCCTTCCTCATCTTCAGAAATTTGTGTTTTGCTGGACCTAAGACAAACTGAAAATGCTGAGTTTCTTCATTTTTTTTTTTTCTGTTCATGAGTTATTATTTGGGGATTTGAAGGAGGAATGAAGAGATGCAGAGAAATTTGTCACACAGGTAACAATGAATGAACTCTTAAATGTGGTGCTTTGGTCAAAACGCCTTCTGTAATTCTTGGCTATACTAAAAGAAATCCCTGGGGATTGCATAGACAATACTAGTTATAACTTTGGACTGAACATTTTTTTTAATTTGCTTCTTGCAGTTTAGGATTTAAGAATAGTTAGTAGAAAGGAAAGGTTGAGAGAAAAGCCAGAAAATTCATTGATGCATGTGGCATGATACAAAGAAGTTTTACCTCTTTATGAGACAAGAACATGTATTGACTGCAGTCCAAAAGTATCTGCAATGAAACAGAAACCTGGCTTCTCCACTCAGTTAACAGACATAAAAGGACCTGATTGCTGAATGTTGGAAGCAGAACAAAATCAGACTGGAACCGACTGGTACAATTTTCTCTAAATACAGATTAGTTAACTATTGAAACAGTTTAAAGTAAATTATAATGAGCTTTCCATCTCTAGTTTTAACCTCAGGAGGTATCTGTCTTAAAGTAGGTATTGTAGCTCAACTCAGCAATAGTTGAGGACAGCACAGAGACTTCTGTGACAAAACAGATGAGCCCAGTAGATGGTCAAAGTGGATGTTCTGGCCTTATCTTTGATGGACAGCGAAGTTGTTTTGGTTCTTCCTTCACTTCTTCTATGGGTTTACTTCATGATCCTTTTTTTTGCCTGTGGAGGCTACTATTTGTGCTGGAACTTCAGGGCAGCTGCAGCTGTTTAAGAAAGGACATAATCATTTGTAAATGGTATAGTGTGGCAAGGGATCCAGACTGCATAAGAATCTATTCTAAAGATGTCCATGGAAGAGAGCCAGCCACACATGGAATTTTAGCATTCCTTTGTTCTGTTTATTCCAATTTCTCAGCAATAGTCTTGTGCATTAATAGTTTATCTGGTGATTCTGCATCACTATATGTCTGTGGTCATATACAGAAGATAGAATATCATTCTGGATTAACAGTTTAAGATCCTTTATTAAGTCTTGTATGCCTGTATGATTTTAAATGCAATAGAGATATGTCCATATTAACACTTGTTTTTTTAGCTTATGCAAAGCTTCCAACTTGTGTTTTGCCTTTTGTTTGTAAAATTATATTTTGTCCTTTGAATAAAAAGTGCAGAAGTAATTAGCAACATTACCTTATCATTATTTGCAGGAAGTGGGTTCTCTCTTTGTGCACTGAAAACTTAAATTGTATCCTTCCTTGGCTGAAAAATTCCTTTCTTCAAGCAATAAAAGATGCAAATATCCCTCACAGTAGCTAGTTCAGCTTTCTTGCAGCTTGGGGCAAAACCACATTGGCAGAAGGACAATGTCTTGTCTCTGGTGTCTGTGAAGCTTCTCTGACCTGTCCTGAATCTGAACTTATACAAAAGGAACCTCTGTGCAGTAACAAGAACTTGAAAACAGGGTATAATTACAAAAGAAATTTAAAATAAGTTGAGAAGCATGTTTCAATGAGATCAGCATTCCAAGTAGTCCCTAAAAAGAATTGAATATTTGTTTCTCTGTTTCACTATTTTTTCTTTATGACTGATCATCTGAATTTTTGTGTTAAATTTTCTCCAGACTGAGACCTTATACCTGATAACAATTCCTGTCAACAGGCCTTTGGTACAAAGTTGGCCTTGGTATCCTACAGAAATCTCCTGACTTCTTTAACTACTTTTATACTGGTAAAAAAGGGATGTGTTTAATTTTTTTTGTTTTTTTTAATTTACAAAAAGACATCACAATGGATGTTTTCTTGTCTGATACTGAAGAAGTTAATAAATTGCATAGTGACAAGAAGTCAAGAGAAGGAAGAACCACAGTAGTGTCACTAGTAACACTGCCTACACTGTAATAGGTAACACTGGTCACGTCCTCATTGCAACATTGACCAGGAGGGAGCTGGGGTAATTGCTGTCATTGATATCACTAGCTCCAGAGCTTAGCCTCTATTCAGATGAAGCCAATTTCTCACTAAGATCCTAAACATTATTTTACTTTTGAGGAGATTCTTTTTTCTCTTTTAGGAGTAGTTTTTTCTAATCAGATTGCCTTGCATGTCCTTTGTAGTTTCACTGGTGGATGCTCTTTGAAAGGTACCTGTGATGTCAAACTCCTTCCTAATCATCCTCACATCAGAGCAGCCATTTGACTGTACTTAAACTACTCTGGGAATCCATAGTAAGTGTTGTGGTTTAACCCCAGCCAGCCACCAAACCCCAGGCAGCTGCTCACTCACTGCTCAACTGGCAGGATCAGGGAGAGAATCAGAAGGATAAAAGAGAGAACTCATGGGTTGAGGTACAGACAGTTTAATAGGGAAAGGAAAAGCTGCACATGCAAGGAAAATAAAACTGGGAATGAATTCACTGCTTCCCATGGGCAGCCAGGAGTTCAGCCATGTCCAGGCGAGCAAGGCCCAAACACACACAGCAGTGACTTGGGAAGACAAACTCTGTTTCCTCAAACGTCCCCCCTTCCTCCTTCTTCCCCTCACTTTATATAGTGAGCATGATGTCTAATGATCTGGAATATCCCTCTGGTCAGTTGGGGTCACCTGTTCTGGCTATGTTTCCTCCCAGCTTCCCAGGCACTCCTATCTCCCCTGCCAGTGTGGCAGTACGAAAAGCAGAAAAGTCCTTGGCCCTGTGCAAGTTCTGCTCAGCAATAACAAAAAAATCTCTATGTTATGAACTCTATGTTCAGCACAATTCCAAAACACAGCCCCATACCAGCCATTATGAATAAAATTAACTCTACCCCAGACAAAACCAGGACGCAGTAAGCAAATCATCAGACTGTTAACTATTCCTGATGTCTTATGTCTGAAACTCTGGGGTGGGTGGTCCTAAGTTTCCATGCCTTGGGAACTCCATTGCTGTATTGAAATGCTTTTAAGATTGAGGTGCTTCTAAGAATCGCCTTTAACTTTGAATCTGTGTGTCTCCTCCCTGGCAAAATCTCTGCCAGACAACTCTCACTGATACAAGAGGTTCCAAAGTACAACATTATGAAATGTTAGGATCTCACACCTCCAGGCTGAATTTTGCCTTCTCCTATTAGAGTCTTGCATCTCAGGTGCTATTCTTTGTGTTGCAACAAGGTCACAAGGAGAAACCTTGCAAAGCAGCACAGCATTTGCTGGTCAGTTCACAACTGCACTTGACCATCATACCCTCCTTTTTTATGGGCATCAGAAGAAAAAACATTTTATATGTGGTTTTGGGGAAAGGAGGCAAAGCCTTTTCCATTCTCCTTTCTCCAGTTTTACCTTCTGCCTTTAGGCTGAAGGCGGTTTCTCTTCTGAAAGAGCCCAAGTCTCTTTGACTTGAGATTTTCCTGGGATACACACCAGACATATCAAAATGCTGTGATAACTGTTGTTTGTAGCAGAAGCCTAACTGCTCTTCCAGGCTGAAAGTATTCCTGACTGAGGTGCTCTTGAAGTCTGTTTCTACTCCAAATATATAATCTTGTTCCTGCTACAAAATGATGAGTCTAATCTGCACTTTAAATTACAACTAAATCATATCTACAAGTTGTCAGGCATTCCCCAGACTATCACACCTTTCTTTTAACATATGGACTGACTGACACAATCGGATCAAATGGTTTTCCAGACTTTTTACTATATCCACTAGGCGGCATTTCTCATTTAATATTCCTGTAGTGAGTCTGTATCTCCAATGATAATTTAGATTCTCATCTGATGTAAATTATCATAGTTCCAGTAGAGTTCAATAAATTTGATGATTTGTGCCATCTGAGGTTCTGCCTCTAAAAACTGTTGCAAAAAGCAGTTGCTACTTTTAACTAATTTGAAAAATGGTAAATAACTGTCTGAGTCTAGCTATCTTAATACATGTTACTCAACTGCCAGTACCTCCCTACATACAGGAGATTTAAAGTCTTATGCCTTGCCTCAGAGTAAGTGGGGTTATGTCCATTATTTTGACAAAAATGGAAGCTGAACAGAGACTGTCATAGCCTTTGACAGCAATGTTTTTGGGAAGACCCAAAACCCCACACTCTATCAGCAAAGCATGACTTTGGCTCTGCTAGAAGCTACGTGTACCTTTATACTGATCGTGAACATTGCATATATTACATATACGCAATTTTTAGACAGCTGAGTTTTTCACTTTAATGTCTTTTAATTTTGGTTTCTATGTTCATCTTCAAGCCATATGAACATTGCTCAAAGTTTAGTATAATTTTGAACTTGTAGAGAATATGAGACGGCACGGATATAAACTATTTCCATTAAGACTATGATAACAGTTTGTAGTGTTTCATAGAAAACATGGTCTGGGAGCTATTCAGAGCAATAGATCTCTGATTTATTCAACTTAAGGAAGGTATGCTATCCAGATGGACCTGGACAAGCTTGGAAAGTGAGCCCATGTGAATATCATGAGGTCCAACAAGGCCAAGTGGAAAGGTGCTGCACCTGGGTTGGGGGAATCCCCAATATCAACACAGGCTGGGGATAATGGGATTGAGAGTAGCCCTGCTGGCAAGAACTTGGGGGGATGTCATGGATAAGAGGCTGGGCATGACCCAGCCATGGGCACTCACAGCCCAGAGAGCCAAACGTGCCCTGGGCTGCATCCAGAGCAGTGTGGGCAGCAGGGGCAGGGAGGGGATTCTGCCCCTCTGCTCTGCTGAGATCCCAGCTGGAGTGCTGCATCAGCTCTGAGGTCCCTAGCACTATATTCTTCTGGACAAAATATTCAGCCCTCAGCTGGACAAACACATCATGTGACAGGTGAACAGCTGGCTCATGGGTTGAGCAGAAAGGGTTACAGTGACTGGGATCAGACTGTGGGACTCAGCCCTGAGCTCTTCAACAGCTTCATAATGACTTGGATGCAGAACTGTAAGGGATGTTAAGAAAGTTTGCAGATGATACAAAACTGGGAGGAGCTGTTGGCTCCCTCAAGGGCTGGAAGGCCCTGACAAATCAGAGGGCTGGGCAATCACCATCCTATGAAGTTCAAGAGTAAGGGAAGCTTCCAGGTTCTGCACCTGGTGTGGAGCAACCCTGGACATACAGAGAGACTGGGGAACAAGAGCCCGGAGAGCAGTGCTATGGAAAGGACCTGGAGGTCCTGGCTGATGGCAAGATGAACACAAGTCAGCAGTGCCCTGGCAGCCAGGAGGGCCAAGCATGTCCTGGGGGCATCAGGGACAGCACGGCCAGCAGGGCAAGGGAGGGGATTGTCCCCTCTGCTCTGGGCTGAGGGGCCTCACCTCCAGGGCTGGGGGCAGTTCTGGATGCCACAGTGTAAGGTACTAAACTATTAGAGAGTCCAAAGGAGAGCAGCAAAGACAGTGAAGGACCTTGAGGGGAAGCCATATGAGGAGCAGCTGAGATCACTTGGTCTGTTCAGACTGGAAAAGAGGAGACTGAAGGAAGACCTCACTGCAGTTACAACTTCCTAGGGTAAGAGGAGGAGCAGTCAACGATCTCTTCTCTGTGGTGGCCTGAAGTTGTGTCAGGGGAGCTTTAGGTTGGATATTAAGAAAATGTTCTTCATCCAGAGGGTGGCTGGGCACTGGAACAGGCTCCTCAGGGAAGTGGTCATAGCAGCAAACCTGGCGGAGTTCAATAAGCATTTGGACAATGCTCTCAGGCATATGATGTGACTCTTGGGTTGGTGCTGTGCAGGGCCAGGAGCTGAACTCAATCTTTGTGAGTCCTTTCCAACTCAATTTAGCCTGTCATTCTGTGACCTGTTGGATTGGATCCAGAGGAGGGCTACAAAGATGATCTGAAGGATGGAGCACCTCTCCTATGAGGAAAGGCCGAGAAAGTTGGTGTTGCTCAGCATGGAGGAGAAAAGGCTTCAGAAAGATCTTATGGCATCTTCTAGTGCCCAGAGAGGGCTACAGGAGTGTCAGAGAGATTCTTTTCACAAAGATAGTGATTGGGCAAGGGGGAATGGGTTTAAGCTACAATTAAAAAGGTTTTGTTGTGGTTTCACCACAGCCAGCAACCATGCTACTTCCTTACTGCCTCACCAGTGAGATCAGGGAGAGAATCATGAGGGTAAAAGCTGGAAGACTTGTGGGTTGAGGTTCAGACAGTTTAACAGGGCAAGTAAAAGCCACACATGCAAGCAAAGCAAATCAAAACAAGACAATGAATTCACTGCTTTCCATGAGCAGGCAGGACTTCAGCCACCTCCAGGTGAGCAAGGCCCAAACACACACAACAGTGACTTGGGAAGACAGACACCATCACTCCAAATGTCCCCCACCTCCTTTTTCTTCCCCCCAGTTTATATACTGAGCATGACGCCACATGGTCTGGAATATCCCTTTGGTCAACTGAACAGGGATCACCTGTCCTGGCTGTGTCTCCTCTCAATCTCCCAGGCACCCCCAGCCCCCTCACCAGTGTGGCAGCACAAGAAGCAGAAAAGTCCTTGGTTCTGTGCAAGCTCTGCTCAGCAATAACAAAAACATCTCTATATTATGAACTCTGTGTTCAGCACAGTTCCAAAACACAGCCTCATACCAGTCAATGTGAAGAAAATTAACTCTACCACATACAAAACTGCACAGGTTTTTATTAAATGTTACAAAGAGATTCTTCACACTGAGGGTGGTGAGGCATTGAAACAAGTTGCCTCACCACCTGCTGTGAGTGCCTTGTTCCTGGAAGTGCTCAGATCTGGGTTGGATTGGACTTAGAGCAACCTGATCCAGTGGACCGCATCCCTGCCCATGGCAGAGGGGGTTGGAACTAGATGATCATTAATGTCCCTCTCAACCCAATCCACTCTATCATTCTGTGATCCCATTCCATAAACAGACACTGTGAATAAAGTTTGAAGAAAAGGTGTCCTTTTATTTACCATTTTTTTAAACTGTCCACACAGAACAAATCGCCATTTTTATACCCCTTGAGTATGTTATGCAGTGTTGCCTGTAAAGAACTCTTTGTGCCATAAAGTATCAAATTTCCCCCCTTACTTTAAAATTTATATGCCATTATAGTTTTTTCTTTTAGCAGCAATAAACATGATTTTTACTGTAAATCACGTTTACAGTATGGCTCAGGTATGCTCCATGACTGATACCCCAAGGGATACTTTTACTGAACAGCAGAAGTTTCTGTCCCTGCTCTAAACTCATCTGTAACAGGTCAGCAAGAGAAGAAAAAAATTTTTTCCAGTTTGTTCCTCAGAAATCACTTGTCTGATTTGCTTTTTGTCTCGCAAAGATTTTACATTCATCTGGACCTTAAAGTATCTTTTCCTGTTAAGCATGAGGTAGAAGCATTATGACAGATAAATGATAGAATGCTGGAATTAAGGAGATTAATCTTTTTTCCTGCTACCCAAAGGTCATCTTTTATGGCTAAAGGGCCGGTTGTTTCATGTTCATTCTGCATCATCTTTGTTTAATACACTACCATGTACTTTATTTCTAGCCAGTACTAAAATCCAGATCTTGTAATAATGGTGGTGATGCTGGGTGGAGGTCAGAAGAAGCATTTTGGCTTTTTCCTCCATTTTCAAATTTTCCTAGAAATGTGTAAACAAGAATGAGTAGCTATGATCCACCAATCAAAGGAAACTAGGTGCTCGAAATCACAAATTGGGACAGATATTATGGCAATATGTGTCAAGTTCTACTACAGTCATGGGACTTGTTAATGGGATCCTGGGTTGGTTGTTCTGGAGAAGAGCTGTAGCTGCATCACCCAGCAGAACCAAATAAAAGGTGTGAAAGGAATAATTCTCCCTTCAGAAGGCTTTTGGAGGTACAAACAGAAGCATGATGACAATTCCCCAGCTGAGCCAAGGTGAAAAAAACACTGTGAAGTGCATCCAAAGTGTCTTTATTTTGGTGGCAAAACTTAAGTGAAGATGTCCCTGAACTTCTCCTACCCTTTCCTTTCTTGCCCTCCCCATGTTCTTACTGTCACTGCTATTTGATCACTGTCCACGTTTGGACACTCACACGTTATCACTGTGTCTTATACAGATGGATGAGGTCCTCTGCCCTTCCCAAATTGCAGCTGCTTTCCAGCTCTGCCATCTTGTTCCCACGTGGTGGCCAAGTGTATAAAGTAATCACCAAGGGTGAGAGAAAGTGCAACAGAGAAAAGTAAGTGTATTGAGATCATCGTTTCAGTGCCCCTGCAGGAAGCCTGAGGTGTGGTTGAACTAGTCTGGTACTGTTCTGCCCTTTGGCACTGTTTTATGTGTGCTCAGGGGAAATAATCAGCAGCATAGTAATTTTTTACATTAAGAGTATACAGATAATTTGTGAGTATAATAAATATTTTGTTTATGCAGCACGTGTTTGAATACAGTTTTACCTGCTTATAAGAAATTACTATTTCACATGTGTTTCAAAATATGCTGCTTTTTACAATGCTACTATGGCTAGATAAATAATGGTATGTTGTATATTGAACACAAATATGGCAACACTTCATATTGTTTTACATGTTGACAAATTGATTTTATTTTCTTTGCAGCTAGCCAAAGCACCATATCCAAAACCTTATATTAAGTATGGATTTTCAGCTTTGCATTTGCTAGAACAAATAGACTTCATCTTATGTCAGAGGTGACTTTGGATGATAAAATATAGAATAAGGTGCAGTATGTGAAACTCCCCCTCAAGTTTGGACAAAGGATGCCCCAGCCACAGAGTAATTAGTAGGCTCCAGAACCCACACAGCAAGGATAAACACCTTAGTAGCTGAGGAGAAAGTACCTGGGCTGCAGGGGAATCCTCAGAGATGGGGATGGGAGTCAGCCTCTCCCAGAAAGTTAGCTTTGCAGACTGTTGTCCTGCTTTTTATGTAATTAATTTTTCTTGTTTTTTATATAATCAATTGCTTCTTCTTTTGCTACAAAATTATGAACAATTGTTATTGATGGACTTTTGTTAGTCCCATCAACAGTCTTTTGAAAAGTTAACCAAAAACATTTCCCTAAGCTGAACTGATAGAATTTCCCTTTCAGCTGTGAGAGAGACTATTCTTGATCAAAGTCTCCTTCAGGCCAGAAGTGGAAATGCAAAAATTTGGAGAGGGTTCCAGGCCAAGACCAGACTACCAGTGAGGGTCTTTGGATAACTGCAGCCTACGTGGAAAGGATGGATCCCATGCCCATTTTACTACCTTTCTTCTCCTTTTCAGATTATTTTCATGTCATGTGTTTTTTCATATCATCTGATTTACTATATCTTGTTATTCTACCTAGAAAAATAATTTTCTATATGAACACTATTTGCCTCTTGGAAAATTTTTATGCTTCTATAGCAGTAACACAGGGTGTACTGCATTCTAGCTGCACAGTACATCTACCTGTCCAGAACCAAACCCAGCACATGTAAGTGATGATAATCTCCTCTAAGTGAAATGCATTAATCAGATGCACCAGTTTTGGTACACAGTGAAACTTTGGAACTTTATACACAGTGAGAACATCCATGGGTTCCTTTACATATGGGTGTGAATACATTCGTCACTCTGAAAGTTTAACCTTTGTAGAAATCATGCTGTTGCTGCTGATGCGTAAAGAGGCTACCTTGAACAGAGGTGAGACAGAGTTAAAGGAATAAAGTAGGTGTTTATTAAAAGGCCTTCAAAGGATACGCCTTGGGCAGTACAAGAGCCCAGCCACAGCTCTACCAAAGATGGACCCAAGATGAACTCAAGATGGACAACAGGTCACGAGTTTTCACACTTTTATAAGTTTTGGTCCATTTACAAATTGGGGTTAATTGTCCAGTTACAGCTTCAGGTTATAAAGCCCCATCCTCCCAGATTGCTCTCCTCAATTCACCATTGTTTATACTTTTTGGGCCTGAAGCTACAATGCTGTCCTTGCTTCTCAGGCTAGAAAAGGATTATTTTGTCTAAATACCCTGTGAAGAGAACTTGCTAACACTATATGAAGTTCAGAGTTACATGCTAATGCAGTACAGAATCTGGAAAATATGAAATCTAAAACTTAAGGCATCAAGGCAACAGAGGTTTTTGCTCCCACTCATCCTGTGGAAGTGAACTCCAACTGTGAACACCCTGCTTTTATGTGGAAGCCATTTCCCTTGATGAGTTTTCTTATATCTCTTTGATATTCTCTTGATTTGACAAGTCTTCTCCTTCTTGTATTCTGAAATAATAAATAAAACCCATAAGTTTCTTTTTTATGTTTTCTGCACCGTACACAAATTTATATAATCTCTCAGGTCTGTCCCCCTCCAAATGTTGAATTGTTGTCGTTTCCTACCCAGGCAATTTTTTGGTAACTATTGGGTTTTTAATTTTTTTTTCTTTTTTAATCTTAATTAAGGGCATTCCTTGAAGAAAAAAAGCATGGCAACCCTCCACATAATATCTGATCAGTATCTACTTGTAGCCCTTATCTAGATGGCTTTTTTCTAAAGATTCATCTGACTTATAGCAGGCAGAATTAAATGCCACAGAAATCAATCTGAATTGATCTGTATACCTTTTTAAAAGCAATTTTAAAGAAGTTGTAACCTTCCTTGCAAACGTTTAGAATTGCATGTACATGCATCCGGATCAGTATAATAACTGATTTTGAAATAATAATAGTAACACATTTTGAAAAAGTAACAGTATTTCATTTGAATTTAAATGTCTTGTTTTAAATAAGCAGTTATGATATGGAGCCAAATCAGTTGGCTTAACAACAAAAGGCAGTATGCTGATGAATTATGTATGTTATCTTCATTTTCTGCCTGCTGATAATTGACAGGTATCATGGCATCTTCTACTTACTTCCTGTAATTATATGCCATATATCAAACACCAACTTGTGTGTAATGATCCTCCCCACACACACATACACACAAAATGGTTTTATGTTTTATTTAAAGCTTACAGCATTTTTAAATTTTCTGTTTCACTCACTCTGTTTTGCAAGCTGCTTTGTCACTCAGCCCACGTCAACAATGTTAAATTAATAAGATTTCTTCAGTGTTAGTTTGGCAGAGTCACTCATTCAAGCGATGGCTCCATCCTTTTGTTTGTTTTGTTTTTTATATAAATTGGTTAGGCTAAGGCATACTGAAGAAAATTTATCTGCTGTTTGGACATGTGTAGTAAAACAGGTTTCTCAGTCTTTTGCATAAAGTTTGTGTCTTCACTAACAGATACATTTTCATCATTATGTCACAACCTTAATTATATTAGGTTAAAAAAAGTAGTGTCTTAACAGAGCTGATTAATGGCTAGTTCCATCTTGGTAGTTTGCATTTAATTCAGACTAACTCTACCATAACAAGGATACACAAATTGAGTAACTCTACAACTGGGCTCATTAGATGCAATGCTTACTGATTAAATTTAACCACCACTGCGTATCTTAGCACATGATTTGGAATTTCTTTTCATTCAGTGTTTTGTTTCTTGGAAGGAAATTAAATTTGCTGAGAATTGTTTTAATAAGCCTGTGATAATAAAGTAAATCTTCAATTAAAATGAAGTCTTACTTACCTTGAAGGGCTTTTCACTAATATTGCCCTAAATATTCAAATTCATATTTTAATCTAAGAAACCTACATGCAGTAATTAGTATGCCTGGTAAAAAAGCACCACTAGTATATATTGTGGAAGAGTTTCTTACTATCATTGCATCCTTGACAATATTCACTACAAGAGAAAGTGGGCCTTAAACAAAGCCCCAGAAATTACAGAAAGTAATTGTGCAAAAAGAAAGTTAGATTACATCTCTTTTGTTCCTATTAATTTCAACTTGATTTGTCAGCTTCTTTAGAAACCTTAGTGTATATTCTTTTCCTGTGTCATTGATTAATTTGGTTCAAGGCTCATACCTTAGTGAAATAAGTGATCTGATATACTATTTCTCACTGAATTAGAATAAAAACTATTAAATATCTTTATAAATCCCCTTTCATCAAAAAACACTTCAACATGAGTAGAAGGTGATGTCCTGTGAGCAGCCAGCAATGGCAAAGGAGTGGAGTGCACTAACACCAGCAAGTAACATGCCTGCTTTATGGAACTGAAAAAGAAAATTTCATAAAGGAAAAAAATCCTCAACAAATTTTTTTTCTCTAGGGCACATTTTGGGCATAAGTATCTGGATATAACAGCTCTCTGGCTTGAGAGCATTAAACACCTTACTGCAGATAAACAAGGTAAAAAGCAGACTGCAGGCCTTTTAGCAGTCGGGCTTATATGAACAATTGTTATTGAATATACATAAATCCAGTTTTCAAAGACTGAACATTCAACTGAAGTAACTACAAAATTCATGGGACGTGCTGAATTTTGTCCCCAAACTTCTCCTACCCTTTCCTTTCTTGCCCTCCCCATGTTCTTACTGTCACTGCTATTTGATCACTGTCCACGTTTGGACACTCACATGTTGTCACTGTGTCTTATACAGATGGATGAGGTCCTCTGCCCTTCCCAAATTGCAGTTGAGTGCTAACTTCTCTATTTCTTTCCATACAATAAGCTACAGGTTGAGGACCTATTGCTTATTATCTAATAAAAAATATTGCTTAAACTTTTTTGAACATCCCTTTAGACAGAAATTTATGAGGAGCTGCAACCATGATTTAAATAGAAATCATCATGCTCCCTCTCTTATTTTTATTTTGCATTACCATCAGAGCACCTAAACTTCTGAAGGAAGTTTTCTTTTCCAGCTGCTGCTTATCCAGTTCAGGCTGAAGGAGCACAGATGTCTCCAAAGGGCTGTCAGGGTCAGTGGCAGAAGCTTTCCAGATGATCTCAGATGTATCTGCACCACAGGAGTGTCTCGGGAAAGCGAGCAGACTGTGGGGTTGTGCTCCAGAGGCAGAGTGTTCCAGGGATGTGCAGTAGCCACTCTTCAGAAGGGAAATGGCTAATCAAAGACATTTTCATAAATTGGCTTATTCTGCCCACTGAAATGAAAGTTAGGAACTAGTTGTATTACTTTTAACAAAAATAAAATGTGAATGCCTCCCATTCTGTACCCTTGCAAAGAATAACCAAACAAACTTTCAAAACAAAACAAACTCTGTGATCCCTTTTCATTTTTTAATGGTCACCTCACTTATCAATCTCCTAAGCATATTCTAATTTGCTTAGGGCTAAATAATGTATCACTTTCTTCTCAAGAGTGGTATATATTTAACAAGTAAACTTGTGAAGTTAACAGAACTACTCCTTCAGTAAATGTTGGGGCCTTGGTAAAGACCTTTTTTAATCTGTGAACATTCCCATTATGAGTGCTTATATAAGGTCTCATTATGGTAGATCAACAGTTATTATGTTATCTAATGCTTAGTGGTCCTGGACAGCATTACTTCCTGTTGGTGCACTCACAGACTCTTACTCCACAGCTTTCATAGATCCATTAGTGTTGGAAAAGACTTCCAAGATAATTGAGTTGAACCTTGGACCAAACACCACTCTTTCAAGTAAACCAGAGCACTAAGTGGCATGTTGAGTCATTTCTTGAATACTGCTGGGTGTGGGGACCACCACTTCCCTGGGCAGCTCATGCCAGTGCTTGACAGCCCCTTCCATGAAGAAATTTTTCCTGATGTCCAACCTAAATGTCCCCTGGCACAGTCTGAGACTCTTGTCCTGTCATCAGTTACCTGGGAGGAGCCTGACCCTCACCTGGCCACAGCCTCCTTTCAGGCAGGTGTAGAGAGTCATAAGGTCATCCCTAAGCCTCCTTTGCTGCAGAATAAACACCCCCAGCTCCCTCAGCTGCTCCTCACAGGACTGGCACTCCACACCCTTCCCCAGCTCCATTGCCCTTCTCTGGACTCACTCCAGCACCTCAATGTCCTTGTAGGAAGGGACCCATAGCTGGACACCAGATTCAAGGTGTGGCCTCAGCAGTGCCCAGCACAGGGGGACAATCCCTGCCCTGGCCCTGCTGGCCACACCATTGCTGATCCAGGCCAGGATGCCGTTGGCCTTCTTGGCCCCCTGGGCACACCCTGGCTCATGTTCAGTCACTGTCACCAGCATTCCCAGGTCCTTTTCCACTGGGCAGCTTTCCTGCCACTCTGCTCCAGCATCATAATGTGTTCAGAAGTGAGAGCATTACTCTTCCCACAGGTCACTGTGGGTATGGATAGCTGAATTCCCAAGCACCTAGTGGAGGAAGATGCTTTGCCTGAACTGAACTTTCCCACACAGATGAGCTGCAGCTGGAGGGAATGACTGCCTGCTCCAGGGACCCACACATGGAGAGTTCCTATGCTGACCTCCCAGCTGCAAGGAGCTTCTGACAAAGCTTACACCTATAAGATTTTGTGAGTAGGCCTTCAAAGGGTGAATTGAAAACACATTGTTCTATACTTGCCCCCAGAGAATAAGCACATAATTCTGCTTATTTTGGCACTGAAGTCTACCAACAAAAAAGTCCTACTGTGGCAAAATAGGCTCTCATTCTCATAGCAGGCTGACTTGATTAATATAGATGCAAAGCTTGTTTTGCAATTCAAACCTTGTCAAACTAAATCCAAAATTATTTTCCTGGATAAATACAATTAAAATATAAATACTGAATCAGAACACATTTTCTGTACTTACCAAGCAATTCTGTGAAAAGGCTATTAAAGTAGGCTAAATTGCCCTCTTACCCTGCCAGCCCTTCCTGGGGCACCTTTCTGAAGCAGTGGTGTTCTTGCAGGGAGGCAGGGGCTCAGCCTGCATCTGCAGAGCTCTCCATTTTGGGCTGGTTTGCAGGCAGCTGTGCTCCATCCAGCCCTAGTACTGCTCCAAAGGGAGAAAAGATTCCTGACGGGACAGTGTCTAATGGAAATGGATGCCTTTCCTGTCCTCTTTGTTCATTTGAAGTCCTTTGCTAGCTGGCTATGCTTCTGTCAGATCAGTCAAGGCATCAGCAAGCTTTGCTCTCTATTTGCACAAAGATAGCAATATTTTAAATTATGATAGTCATTTGTCATATGCTTCTACTTAAATTTTAAAAAAAATCTATAAAAATTTCCATGGGCAAGTGTTAGAAGTTTCCTGTTTCTGTAAAGCTGGCAGACATGTCATCAGCACTACTAATTCTGAGAAATCTGAAGAAAAAATGCCAAATTTTTTTAAAATTGCCTCTTTTTTTGTAAGCTGGCCACCCTGATGTCTGTAGTAGCTTTGTATTTGCAGGGTATGATTTCTGAGTGGCAGCTTGAATGTTTCAAAGAAATCATAACAGTCCCCCTCAGATTTGTGCTGCTATTTTTCCCAATTAAAATCACAGGGCATCAGGCCAGGATGAGGGTTTCACAAAAACCCGCTCCTATGAAAAATTCTTCTGAAGCAACAAGGTTGTGTACAGGAGTGAGTATGTGTTCAGTACAGCAGTAGAAGCATATTTGAGGAGACGTTTTTTCCATCTAAAAATGACAGTTGGTTGAACTGAATATTTTCCAGGAATGGCATGGTTTTGACAACAGCAACATGAGCACAGACGTGAAGAACCTGGGCCAGGGCAATTTTGTGGGATGAGAAGGAAGTATACCCACAATGTAAAATAAACCCACACCAGTCAGATTCTTTGGGGAAAAAACGGATTTTCCCACTACCCTGGACAGTGTCTGACTGTTGAGCCATTCTCTGTCCCCACTTTTCTGCTGGAGATACTCCACTTTAGAGGAATAAATCAGAAGTTATCTGGGTTGGGCTGCAGGAAAGAGGCTGTGGCTGCCCCACTGTGCTGGGCTGGGATTGCAGGCAGGTGCTGGGGCCAAAGCCCCTGGGGCAGCAGATCCAGCTTTGCCCCCATTCCTGGAAACACCAGTGCCTCTGAAGACCTGGTTATTGTGGGATCATCTCACTAATTTTTCCTGCTTTTACTGGAAAGTGCAATTTTACACTTAAATGTGAAGTAAGCTATCTGGTGAATATAGAAATAAAAGACATTGTGAATGTTTTCATAGATGAAATTCTTGTTTCCTAGCCAGACTCCAACATGACAAAAAATTGACAGGCTGCTGTCATGACTGAAAGTCTTTTGGAATTCTCGAAGCTGAGATCGGATCCCCACAGCATTTTTAGTACTATATTTCACTTTACCAAACAAAGAGAAAAAGGAAGAAGTTCCCTATCTCCAATATGTTTCTACCCATACCAATAAGCATCTTTGTACTGATGATGCTTAGACTAGGAATTTATGTATCATTATATTTCAAAGATGTACTTTAAGGATTTACATGTTACAACTTCCAGAGTAATACAGACTGTACTTGTCCAGAGCTGTTTCTGCACCACTTTTTTTCAACACATGATTACTCCATGCTTGACTCAAGATAATTTGTGGAAAATTTTATAAGAACTGCCTTTTTACAAGGTGCTATTAGAATCAAAACAAAAATTCATTATATAAATATATACTATATCTATGCCAGTTTTACGTCCTACTGCTTCTGTACCTTGCACAAGTTTCACATTTCTGCTTCTTCAGTTGTCTCTCTTATTAATAAAACAATAATCTTTAGACCCAGGAAACACATAAAAGTCTGGAAAGTGATGCTAAAAATCCTGTGAGTTTCACAAAAACACAGAGAAATAAATTTTAAAAAGTACCAGAAGGAGATCATTAAAAGTATCATATCAATTACTGTATTTCCTTACTTTTGAACTACAGTGTCCCAGTTCTGTGGTGATACGATGGAGGAAACTACTGTCCTTGATGGACACATTTCAGGTTTATTGTTATTTTTAATGGGTAGAAAGGGTGAAAGGATGATGAGGTGAATCTAACAGTTATAATGATGAAAAAAATACTGCTGTTCTGGCAAGAATATTAATGATGTACTTATCGGTGAGAACCTGCAAGAGAAACCAGTCTGCTCTTGCTATTCCAGTCAGACAGACAAAGATGGGACAGAGCCATGCATTTAGGAACACAGCAGCACAGCAAGTTCAACAACATTTTAGCATTGCTTTTAGAACATGGAAAACCCAAAGCACAGTGTTAGTATTTAGAGTCTGTTCAGGTTTAGCTGGAAGAAAGCTCAGCACTAGTTAGAAGGCCCAAGTATAAATAGGCTAAACATTGTTTAGGGGGAAAAATGTCAACCACAATATAACCTGTCCCTGCTCTTGCAGGAGGGTGGGCACTGGGGAGAAACAAGCAAGCAGGGAGAGAAAAGAATGAACAGGAATGCCCAGGGCAGTGGCACTTTGCACAAGCCATGCAATGAAGGCAAAGACAGTCTGGATCCCACAGCCCAGTTGCCTGAGATGGAAACATGTTAGAATCTATCATAAATGTAGGACATCTACAGGATAGGATAGGAGCTGGCATTTTACTTTTTATTTTGTGCAGTCAGTGACAATCAATTCTGATTTTGACCCATAGGTTCTGTTATAGTACAAAACACTGTAGTGACATGATGCATAGAAGTTTGGCTTGTCTGGGGGCTACAGGATGCTGCTGGTGTTCAAGCCTGGCCTTCTTACCTTTGGCATGGTCTCTAGGTATGAAAATATCTGCAAACTCATTCAAGACAATTATCCTTATGTGATGTAAGTATGTTTCTTCTCCTTTTGGTTAGTGGTTTTTAGAACAACACTTCTCACAGAAAAAGATGGAATATATATAGTGTAAAACTAGTCTTGTAAACTAAAAAACTATTGTTCCTTTAATAGTTAAAAATAACAACAACAACAACAATAACAGTTCCAGACTTTGAATTCTTCACAGTTTCAGTACTCTCAGATTTTACTAAGCAGGAGCATTTATTTAGGATCAGGTATGCTTGGTTTACGTGTCATAAGGACCATCTTCTAGTAGCATTGCAAATTAATTAGAAAAGCTAATATACTGTATTTCAAGTGGAAAAATTTGTTGGTTTATATCCGCACCACTGACATATGGCACCCAATCTAAATACTCCTTTAGTAAATCCTTAAATGCAGGTGTTCTGGTCTGATCACTTTCATATACAGAGATTCAGTTTTAGTGCATCATCTCACCAGTATTTCAGCAGCAAGTTTTGGCCTAAATCACCAATCATTTGCATTCGTGAATCATCAACCAGTTTCATGATACATAATGTATGGAAAATCTTCTTATAGATATCTATAGATAGTTATAGATAGATATCTATAAAGTTATGGATATATATCTATATAGATTATTTTTTTTTTCAGAGAGAGGGGGAGAGAGAGAGAATTCTTGATTTGGGATGCCATATGGTAAGTCCTGAGAAAAGGTCCAACAGAGAATAGATAGAATTATTCTACTAAGGTTTGGTTTCTGTCACCTTTTTCTCCTGAAAAAAGAAAGAAGAGGAATCAGAATAATTCCTCTTTTCTTCCTTGTTTAACTCCAGATTTGTTGGTAAGAAAACTGGAATTTAATAAATAAACTAAAGTAATATAAATAAAGAAGATCCACAAGATGATTGTGTGTAAAAACCTAGTTGAACCGATGCACAAGCTCGTAGTGTTGGAAAAACTTTCAGCATCCTTGCCACCCCCATTGTCATCAAAAAGATTTCCTGTTTAATAGACAGATGGTGGCTGGTTTGTGTGAGAATCCAAGCCCACTTCACCTTTGGAATATTGAAACAATATGGATATCAAGCCATGTAGATTGCTCAATACCTTACAGTGTTAGAATGTCTCAGTGTCTTTAGTCTTTCTTGCCTAGATAAATGTATTTAAAAAGCAGTTATTTGCTCCTTCTTTCAAATTTGGAGATCACTGGCATCCACCAACCTGTGCAATCACTAAATTAACAAGTAAGATTGATCAGTTTAGTGTAGATGTGAATCAAGTGCATATTTATTGCCCCAAAAGAAAGTATTTTAATACTGCATCCCTCACGCACTACTTGCTGTTACCCTTCCATAGTCCTGTTTTGCCAAAACCTTGCTGGGGATTTTGTGGATCATCAGTTTCTTGTAAAGACCAAAAATGCAAGCAGTTCATTCTGGAGAAACAGAAATCACCTCTCTGTGGTGGCAAACCATGGGACCAAGCTCACCAGCTCAGCTGGTCAGCCAGGGTGTGAAGGGTGTCAGGCCACATCCCAGCACTACAGTCAATGGGGGAACACAAGATAGGACATCCTTCTGTGTTTTGTGGGGAATTCAAACCCTGTTGCTGTGTTTTAGGCTCCTGCAATCTGCATAATATGCAATTAGACTAAGTAGTTATATTTTTTTCTTAGTGACATGTTTGTCTGCATAAATAGTTATCAGGTGCCATACATGTTGCATCACGGATTTATATTTGTATGGTAATTGCCTAAGCTGATTACAGTGCCTGGGTAAGCAGAAGGGGAATGGAAAGAGGATTCCTCACTGGGATTGAGGAGTTACACTTTTCTTTTTGAGGATTAAAGTTTTTTATTACCTGCATAACACATTTTTATCCCTGTGTTTGCCTTAGAATGGATCTTGCTGACTCAACACAAGAGCACAACACTACATTATTTGGTGCAATCATTTTGCTGAGGAAACCACATCACTGGGTAGATGGAAGCCACATCACTGGCTGTGTGGAAGTCAAGAAGTAGCTGACTATCTCCATGAACTGGAAGCACCAACTCCTTCTGTTTTCACCCTCTGCATTCATCTCAATCTGCACAGGGTGAATTCACAGCTTTCACCTCCCAGCACTTCATAACAGGGAGCACAGAGGTAAAGAAACCACTGTGATTGCAATTTTTCAAGCAGAGTTTGGAAGGTGTCCTACATAAAAATCAGATGGCCCACAGATCACCTCTGTTATGGGGCAAAGAACAGATGACTAGGGAAGAGAGATTGGAGCTAGGCAGAATGCTTCAATTATTCCACTGCCACTTGGTCATAGCTGAGTTTTGTAGTTGTAACAACAGATTACAGGTGCACGTGTGTAACAACCCCAAAGGAAAATCACAGTCAGTGTGACATCTCTAAAAAGACTTCCCACATTAGTGGGAAAATTCAAAATTCATGCCACTCTAAGCCATCTTGTCCAATCCTAACTTAGTGCCACCAATAATGGCATCAATATTCATATCACATAAAAGAGGCCTTAAATGATGACTAATATTTTCTCTTGCAATGTTATCAAAATTATTTACAGGAATATTTTACCTGTTTGAGTGCACTGTTTTACATCTCTTTATAGCTGCATCAATGAAGACATAAAGCTCTACATCTCCAAATGCCTCTCAGACACTTAAAACAAACAAACAAACAAACAAACAAACAAACAAACAAACAAACAAAAACACCAAAAAACCAAAACCACAAATACTGAACTTCTTATGTTCTCTTGTCACTAGTTCACTCTTTCCAGCCAGTATTATTCTCTGGTACTCTTGACACTGTTCTGTTAGGAGGCTTAAAGTGTGCCTGCTACTGCACTGTGCAAGGACAGATGAAAAGGAGACTAAGGGGAGGAAAGAATAGCTCTTAATGAAAATAAACCCAGTCTTTGATGCAGGCAGGGTTAGGATTAGCAGATTCACACACTCACAGTCACACTGCAGAAGGCAACTTATGCATCTGGGCTCACACTGACACTTTTTGCACAAACAGCATCAAAACATTCACAACTCTGCCCGAAATTTTTCTCAGTTCTCACTTTTTTATTGTATTCAGCAATGAAAAGTGGAAATGCATGGCCCACAGGAGCTATGAGGTTGTCACAGGAACTGGGAAATGACTAGGGCAGGTAGGTGAGGGAGGCTGGAGAGCTGTGGGAGGAAGTGGATCATCTCCAGAAGGAGCAATGAGAAAATTCCAGCAGGGAAGCCACAGCCAGGGAGATGGTTGGGAAGTAATGATGTGGAGAAGGGGGTGTAACATCAGGAAGGCAGATCTAGAAACCATTTGGTCTCAAATGTGCTCTGACACCCTTGCTAAGATAAGCAGAACTTTCAGGTGGCTGAAAATGCCCAGGAGCACCCAAGGTTTTCTCAGCATATGGCACATACAATCCTAATAAAATCCTAGGGTAGGTTGTTATTAGCTTGCCTGCACAAAACATACAATATGCACACTAACAAATTAATACTGAACCCTGAATTTGTAGAATTTTATGACTTTTAATATTTGGTCCCTTAATCCCAGTATTACTTTTATTTCATGTACTATATGTTCAAATACAAGTAAAGAAGGTTAAGCAAAATCACTACAACTTATTGAAAATTCATATTCTCAGGTTGCCATCAGAGTGCCATGCTAAATTTTTTACTTGCTCAGAAAACTAGAAATGTGTTAAAAATGCATTCAAACTTGACTAGGTATGGTATTTCTTTTAAAGAACAAAGCCCAGAATGATGTGCTCACATGAAAATACAAAATGTGGTCTGTTTTTAAATTTTTTTAATCATACCCTCTTGAATTTTTTTCAACTGGCATAGCTAGCAATCATTAATAGGCAGTGTGCTCTGCAGTAGCTTATTTTCCTTAAGCAAAATCAAAACCATCAGGGCCACCTATATCCAGACAGATTTTCTACAAAAGCCATTTTGGGGAATGAGGCTGCTCTTCCATTCCATGGTCTCCTGCACACCCTCTGCTCTTCCTGCTGTGAATATTTTTCCAAATAGTCAGTCTCTCTCTACTGTGTGTCATTTGTTATCCCATGTTTCTCCACGAATAATGGGCAACAGAGTATGAAGTTCATAGGCTGCAAAGTGACTTCTCTTCCTTTATTAGTTGCAGGTGCAAGCAAGGAAACCCAGAGTCTTCCATAACAAACCTTATGCTTTCAGCAGAGCCATTCCCACAAAACCTTGCAGTCTCAGGCAAGAAGGTCAACTGTGAACAGAAAATATCAAACAAAGCCTACACATGAGAGAAATTCCCAATCCAGCCAGCTCAGCACAGCTGTCTTTAGGACATATATCCACAAGCTCAGACCACTCTCCTTAGCAATCCTGAACAGATCCTGTTCTTGGAAGCCACTTTCTGCATATCTCCTCAGGTAAGAGGGTAAACATGCTCTCCTTTTCATGAGTTTAGCAGAAAAACTCTCTGATTAGCCACTAAAGCAAGAGGAGGTAGCCAGGAACAGTCTGTTTTCTTCTGTAACTGGCTAGTTACAGGCATAACTCTTTGCAGAATGAATTCCTCATGCATGGTGATAAAACTACCCAGCCACCATCCTGATGGATCCCTCCAATTCCTGCACCATGCAACCCAAAGCTGTAGTTCCTGCTAACAACCAAAGAGGGGAAAATCAGTATCTGGCAGCTCATTAAATTATGTGGTGGAAAAAAAAATGCAAATAAACTTTAATCAAGTGTATAATTGCCTCTAATACATAAACCACACCTCCAAAAAAAATAATCTATTAAGTTTAATGAGACAAGAAAGAAAAACCACAGAGATTGAACTGCCTTAGCTTTGGGAACCTCTGACACCTTCAGCCATAGTCTCTTACCTACAGGAACTCTTGTCACAGTCCTAGTTGAGCTCCTCTCTGTGAGTAGTCACAGGACTGATGTATTGGATCTGCCTTTTGGATTGTATTTGCTTTCAAGCCAGCTCAGTTGGAGTTGCACCCACAGAGTGTCTAAGCCTCCATTGTCTTCATGTGGACCTCACCAAGGAGCAGGTACACTCTCTGGGAATTATGCAGTCAATAACATGGCTGTTCCAGCTCCCAGTTTAATTGTCTGGGAACTAAATGGTGGGTAGAGCATTTATAGCCATCCCAGACATACTTTCTATCAAGCAGTCATCAAGAGAAAAAACCCAAATAAACCACAAATAAACAAAACAACAACAATAACAAACCCTAAGAGTGCTCAGACCTGAACAAAAAATTGGGGCATTTTGTGATCCTTGGTACCTCTGGGCAGTACTGCTTCCTCAGCGTCTGTGCTCACTCTTCTAGGATGTGGTGGAGAACTTCTTCCCCCTTACTGGATGTTGCCATTCTCCTTCTTCTTTTAAACTTGCTCACCCATACTTGTTAGTAGCTTTCAGCTCTCATTACCCAGGCAAGACTGCTTCACTGCTTATTACTCTCACAGGAATATCACCATCTCTTGGCCTTGCTTTGCTGACTTTAAGTGGACAATTTGGGTTGCACTGAAAGTGATGGGGGCTTTGTAGAGTGGAATGAATGCACACTGCAGGGTTCCCTGGCTCCCCACAGCCCTGGCTCCCTTTGCAGCCTGGGTTAGAGGTGTTGCCTCACCCAATATGCAGCAAAGAAAAACTGCTGGAGAACAATCCTCTGGCAGCCAGTGTGTATCCTTTGTATCAATTACCTTTGAGAAACATGAAGCTATGTCCACATAATTAGGGAAACATGACACATTCAGTCTTATTCTGGTCCTACATCTCCTGTTTGCCTATTTTATCTCTTAAATGCAATTATAACCATACTGGCATATTTGTTTTGTTTTCTCAAACCTGTTTTTCTTGTTATAATAGCATGTGATATATCAACTATTCATTGCAATTAAGAAAAAAAAAAACCAGTAACACTGCAAGAAAGACTGTGCACACATTCCAAGGGTGTGATAACATCACAAGTCATGAGAGCTTTGCTTTTTGAGAGAATCATTTTGCCAGAATGACTGGGTGTGGATGCCTTTGGGTTAACAATCTGTTTAGTAGGGTTATTTAGGCACAACTTTTTATTTCTTTGACTCCGTTTTTAAGATTGGAAGGATGCTTCCTAGTGCTAAATGCTGGATCTAGATGTGACTAATGACACAAGAGACAGCCAGTGCCAGTGTTGGTTGAAAAAATAGTTATGAGAATGATAATTTCCAGGATCACCCCAGCGTGCACCTTTTAGTGGTCTGATGGTGTTTAAAACTACTTATTTTAGAAACTTTCTTTCCAAGGTTCCTCATTAGGTGACTTGAAGTGATTGTGCTTCCTTTGATTAAAGATCTACTGTTTGCTTTCCAGAACAATTCAGAGCAAGGAAATTTGGTCCACTCACGATGACCTCCAAGCTGCATCTCTCATGACTTGTAGTACTGATGGATCTCCTAAATAACTGTATGTTCCTATCTCATTCTAAAATCTCTTGAATACCTGATGTATCATGAGATATATTTAAGTGGTTTTGTCTCTGCTGAACACATTCAGGATAGTACGTCCCTAATAATTTCAAGGTCTAGCACTTTTTTGTTTAGACTGATGAGGCCTCATTTCAAGCAACATTTCAGAGTTTTTGTCTCCCTTCCTTTTTGGCTTTTCCATGCCAGGTATTTTTGTCTTCTTTTCCTGCTGGCTATTGCATGCCAACTAACTTACTGCTATGGCACAGAATATACCCCATGTGTCAGAAGCATTTTTTAACAGAGTCTAAGCTGAATGTTGAATGAAGCCATGCTTCATGTAGAGGAGTTTTAATTATTCTTCAGTCTGTGGAGGTGGAAAGTAAGGCCAGGATGAGGAGGACTGGGTTGTCAGGAAGATAGCTGCAGGGAATCAGAATATATCATTACCTAAGGGAGTGGTATCCTCAGTCTTCATCTACTTTAATTCTCTCACCAGACACATCAAATGACAGTGCTGTAGGGCTTAAAAAAATTGGGGCGAAGCTGGGGCAGAGGATGGCTTATAATGACAGCCTGTCTAAATGTCTGAGTGGCAGACAAGTGGAGAGAAAGAAGTTTGCAGTACAGGGTAGCTAAGGTGGAGTGATAATATGTTTGGATTTAATCTGCTTTCTTTCTCAAGCTAGGTTTGACAATTGGCTAAGCTGGCTAGCTCTACGTGAGCTTCACAATGCTGTCTATTAAATTATTTGCTAAGAAAATTGAAATTTGGCAATTGTCACAGTTGGCCAGAACTAATTGCTACTTCATTGAACACAACAACTAAGGACTTGAATGACTCTTGCTTTATTGGCAGAAGTGAAAGGCAGTCATAACCTGATTTCTTTCCACACCTGCTAAAAGGGACCCAAGTTAGGAGTCCAGTGCAGGTGGAATTAATGTAAAGAAGAAGCTCTCCAGGAGGTAAGCTAGCTGCAGTTCTGCCAGTTCTCTATTTCTCATGAAAAAAACATGCTTTTCCATTTCTGTGTCACTGTTCACACATGAAAATCTATTTCCTACTCCCTAGGCAAACCTGGCTTGTGCTTCCCTATCTCATTTAGGTCTTGTGGTACATGTATATATACTTGGCACAATAACCACAGGTAAACTGGGGCACCCCTGCTGGTCCCACCACGAGCTGGTAAGGCCAGCAGATGCTGGGTCACCCAGCACAGCTAGGAGCCCTGGTACATCCCATGAATTCTCATGGAAGATGTGTCTCACCAGCCCAGGACTTCTCCTCCCTGCCCAGACTTGATGATTACAATAAGCTGACAAGTGAGGGACAGTATAATGTTACCCCACCACTTCAGCACAGGAAACCTGACAAGTTTTTCTGTTTCCTGTGAAAGAGAAAAGATAGAAAAATGAGGAGTGCCCACATGGAAGGGTGGGGTTGCTCTTACTCAGCTCTGTGTGTTTTAAAGATGGGCTTTTAGCTGGGATAGTAATGAGCCTCCACTAACAGACACAGGAGAGAAATAGGCACTTCCTGAGACACATTCATGCCATCTGAGACAGATATCTAAGGAGGCCAGCCCTGGCAGGTGATTCATCCATCTAGCACTTTCTCCACAGACTAGAGAGGGAAACGAAACCTTCAGGTAGCAAAAATTAAGTCAGAGGAGTTCAATACAGATAAAAATAAACATGGTAATAGCATCCCCCAAGTGTTCTTCTGAGGTTGATTTTTTTTTTCTTTTTTAATGTTTCCTGTTATCTGGAGCCAAACACTTATTTAGTAGTGAAACAGGTCAAACCAGCTATTATAGATCCTCTCTTGATTAGTAGCAGTTTTTGTTACCATATAAGACAACTAATGCACCATTTCAATTCTGAGCCATGATAGCCTTTTAATCAAAGTCTGTGCCAGATATCATTGCCCATCACATCCCAGGGGAAGACACAAAGATTTTTCTCTTCCACTCCCTACTGTTTAAAGGACACAACAAAGAATTGCTCAGACATTAAGGTGGCTAGCCACATATAAATATAGAGTATGCAGTATTATAAATATGCAGTATGTAGTATATAGACTCTTTGAACTTACATGCCACTCCAGATTTCCACTCCAAATTACTTACCTGTGATGGTGGTCAGCAAGTGCTGCCTTGCCAAGAAACTGTCTGTAAAAAGGTCACTACCAACAGTCCTAATTTCTGCTCTCCTGGTTACACATCACCTGACACTGCATCTATTTCCTGAACAGATGCAAGAACACACACAGAGGAAGATCTGCATTTCATTCCTGGTTTAGGACCACAGTGAAATAATGTCATGCAAGACAAAAAAGAAAAACCAAGAACAGAATGACATAACCTCCCCTAAATGACCTACAGTCTCAATATTAAAAAAAAAAAAAAAGATAAGCAGGCACAGAGGAGTACAGGAATAATGTCATTAACAGACAAGGTATCAGTCAGTACATGTTGGGCTTCAGCAGCCTGGCTAATTCAGGCATCTGCAAACATCATGGAAAAAAAGAGCCTGATGGAGACAAGCTGGCATTCTACAGGGATTTGTTGTGGGCTCCAGAGAGCCAAGGCAACATGGCATTTCTCGAACCCAAGCATGAGGTTCTCTACTCCTTCACAGAAAAGATAATGCTCAGTAGAGTGATTAGAAAATGGCATCTTTTGCCCAGAGTAAACATGTCAATTCTCAGCAAAGGATGCAATTTAACATATATCCTTATCCCCTTGGCAGCATTATTGCTCAGCTTTGGCAGCCCCTCACTCAGCTGCCTTCCACAAACCCCACTCCAAGATACCAAATATCCAGCACACCCATGGATCAGATTTGGATGTTAGAAATACCTACTGGGTGTCTACAAGTCAGGACTATGACTTTCAGCAGTATAATGTCCAGGTGTCTTTGGCTATACACCAAAGATGCTGAAAGGTCCCATAGAAAGAGAAACAGAGAGGCTGTTCTCATGTGTTTTAGCTAGTAATAGCATATCTCTTTCTAGGTTGTCAGTTTCCAATCCGTAGTGCCCTTGTTGTTCAGTACAGCTCTTTTTAAAGAAATAAAGAACATTCCAGTTTTAGAACCATATCCACAGAGCACATGCTACATTAATATTAAGGGCCAAAGGCACACAGAATTCAACCAAGCCAAACTGCTGGATGAAATAGGCCCTGGAGGGCTCCCTTGATCAGGAGACCACTGCCAAACAGGGAGGCTTAGCTTTGTAGAGGAGAGGCACAGTTTTGTCACTTTATGCAGTTTCCTGGCTGTTTTTATAGCATTGTCCTATACTTGCATGTTGGGAAGAAACTTTAGCTCATTAGCCCTCCTCATTGTCCCTACCTGTTCACCTCCTGTGCTCCAGGGCCTCCTCCATGGTGGCTCAGACTGGAGGAGTGGGAGAAAGACTCTAGTGGCTCGTGAAGGGCTCTTTTGCCTTTTTTACAGACTCAGTGCAAGGGCTTATTTGCTTCATATCTTGCTTAATATTAAATCTTTGAAGTAAAGAGAGAGCATGGGAATATTTGTTAGAAGCAAACAAAAAGGCCATAAACATCTCTTTCATATTTAAACAAATATTTGTACATCTACTTATTCCCTTTGCTGTGTCTTTAGGTATGTATTTCTTAGCAGTAACATTTATCTGTTCTGGAATGATTTGTTTATTTACATGCTTAGATTCACATCTCACAGGGGCCCATATTGCTCAGGTCAAGGCAAAAGCCAGGAAAAGATGAAGTTGTGATGAAAATACAACTTGCAAGTCATCCAAATAGTTTGGTATAGGCTTTGGTGACCTATGAGTGGCTGCTGGCACTGACTGTGCCTGATGGGAGTTTCATCCCTCTGTCTCAGCCTACCACCCCATAAAGGTGGTGCTTGATTTACCATGGCCTCCACAACAGCATGACCCAGGGCCACCATTCAAGGGCAGAATATGAGGCTTCTTAACTTCAGCCTCTGAGGGAAATCTACACTTCTAGTCCCTTCTGCCTTTTGTCTTTGCTGTGAAATGAAACACATATTCTAATAATTTAAAAAATACATTCTAAGGGCATTCATATTGTTTCATTCCACATTGTATGAACAGAAGCAGCCCAGCTGTTAAAAAATTATGTTAAAGACTTAGAAAAGCATAGTTATCTGAAGTCATTGACCAAAGAGCTGTTAGACCAAAGACTGCAAGATGAAAACATCATCAGGGCACATGTAGTAACTTATTAAGGAATAAACAAACTCTGCTCTATCCTGTTGTTCTTTGGTTTGCACACAATAAACCTTCCAGACTGATACACATCGTACACAAGGGCCCGTATCTGGCTTAGGGATTTAGGGACTGAATTCCCTTTTGTTTGGTCCTAGACCTGAAAACAAAAGATTTCAATTAGGAATATTACTCCTTTTCTGAGCAGTAGTAAAACTGATCTTCACTCTAAATATGGAATTCATCTGTGTTCCACTTCTTCTGAAGTGTAGCTACTCACTCGTGCTACTGTGTTCTCCTTCCTCATTTGTGCTGCACTGGAATTTTCTGGGCTCCACTGTCAGCCAGGGCAAAGGACTGACATGGCTTAAATTCCTCGTGCTCCCATTTCTGTCAGAGCACACAGATTTAGGGATGATCCTCTTCACTTTCTGGAGGGTTTAAATGAAAGGACAGTTCATTCACTGACTGCTGGCCCTTAGCCCTGGATTTGGTCAGCCATTTGGGCCAAATTCTCCCTCTGGGCATGGTCTAACGTGCTCCCACAATGCTTTCAGTGGCAATCCTGCCCACTGAGCTGAGAACAATTTAGCTGTTAAAGGTGACACAAAGCCTGATGCAAAGTCTTTCCTTTGTTCTTTGTTATCGCCAAAAGAATTTCAGTCTCAGTTACAGCTGTTATTTTTCTCTGGTAAAAACAACACTTTTGTGGTCTTTACAAAGACCTAATAACTGTCAAAAGCCTTTGCTAAAAGTAGCCTTGTGGAGCATTTAAATTGTCATTTCTCTTGCATTACTACTTTTAGGCATTATGCTCAACTCCATAAGATGCTTTTCCATGTGTTGTCTTAAGTAGTTGCATTTCCTGTTGCAGGGATGAAGTAGCACACACATTTTTAAAAAATACTCTCCAACTTCTATTGGACAAAACTATTTCTGTTGAATCAGTGAAAGTATCTGTGGAGTAACACACTATTTGAGAATAGTGAAGATCCTGATATTTAAACCTTCATTTCAGCAGTGTGTCTGGAACTGCTGCCATATACCAAACCAAATACATTGCCTAGGATTGTGATTCCAAAAAACCCTAAATAAATTAGCAGACAAACCATAAATCCTCCCTCATGGGTTACTTGCATGCTCTTACATTTAAATGGAAAAAAAACCCCTACATATGAATTCTTGGATCAGTATTTTCCAGATATAACATCTCTTGTGTCTTTATTCTATAGAAATATTTAATTAAATATTTAATATAAATGAAAGTCTGTTGATATGCTCTTTTCTTCCAAGATGCTTAAAATATTGTTGTGTTTAGGGGAAAATGGGTGAAGAAGTCAGGGAAATGTGAAGTTTAAGCTGAGGGACAGTTTCTGAAGATTACACACACACACATTTAGACTCATGATAATGTAGTATGTCTTGTTCTAAGGCATCACCTTGTACACACATGCAGACACAGAAACATTTAGACTCATGATAATGCAGAATATCTTGTTCTAGGGCATCACTCTGTATCCACACACACACAAATATTTAGGCTCATGATAATGTAGCATATCTTGTTCTAGGCCATCACCACGGTTCAAATGTATTGTCTGTGTCTTGTCAAAATGAGAGTTTTGTTGCTGATGATCTGTGCTGGCAATGAAGGGTACTGGAAGGTCGTAACCTCATGAAGTCCTAGAAACACTCTGCAGGCTGTGCAGGACTGTCAGCTTCTTGCTGTTGATTCCTTGAGGGCCTCACTGTGGCTGATTCCACACAGGAACACACAGTGTGGGCCAGGATGGCTAAGTAACAGGAGCAGAGGGAGAGAAGTCATACAGAAAGAAAGGAAGGCAAATGGACATTCTCACAGCATCTGCTGTTGGCTTGTGTATCTGTAAGCAGCATGTTAAAAATCAGTCCATCACTGAATATATGCCTGAAATTGATAAAGAGTATCACAAGACTTTTATTCATTCGTAATTGTATGTCTCAGGGTTTGAAGAAGTAGAGATGTTATATAACACTAAAATCTTTTCTGCATATAAAGTAATTCTGTAGAAAACAGATGATCAGTTCTTAAACTTCAAAAGGGCTCTGGCACTATTAAAAAGCTCTTCTTCAAGTGCAAGTCAGGTTTCTTGTCCATCTTAATTGAAGGGAGCAAAACTGCTAAGTGCATCCTGTATTTCAGGCAGTGGGATCTTGCTGAAGACGAGTAGAAAGTGTGTTGCACAATGGGGATCATGAGAGTCCTTTGTTTTAGTAGTCACCCATCTGCCCTGTCTTGAAGGTGTACTTTTCATTCAAAGATGTTTCAGGGAAAGGAAAGACACTGACTCTGTTTTTGATGTTCAGGATGGCTACGTAGGGGCTTTCTCTTTCTTGGAATTAGATTAAGCTTGCTGCACATAAGTAGAGAACATGATGTATTTCACTACAAAAGGACAGACTAAAACAGAAACACTTTTGCAAAAGTACTTCACAGACATCATAGAAAAACTGTAATTGTCATAGGGAGTGAAAAGACAGTGATTAAATATCTTGACATTTAAAAAAGAGCACTTTATGCACACTTTTTACTTTCTAGATTTTAAATCTTCCCTGCCTCCTCTTTTTCTGCTACTTGGACTGTAACAAATTCAAGACAAGAGGAATATGTATTATGACTCAGGATGAGCTCCATTCCTACAAATCAACAATTAATCAGAAAGGTACCCTTGAAGGAAGAGAGCTCCTTAGCAAGATTTGTCTCTAATGGGAACAGTACATTTCTTTTCAGGAGAACTTTTGTACAGAGAAAGATAAGACTTGAGAGCCAAGGTTGGCATCTGGTACTAAATCTTCAGTGTAGAAGACAGGAAGATCTGCTGCACAGAGCTCTGTGGTGTGCAGCCTGACAGAGGAGTTCTTGCTATGCAGATCAGGAAAGGAGGGCAGCAGCAGAGGCTGTATACTAATAACCCAAGTTTCAGCTGAGACTCTGCTATAATGCAGGCAGAAATCCCTTTGTCTTCCCTGGTTCTATAAAAACTAGGCATCCCATCCAAACTAGTCATCTTGATTCTTTCCCTCTTGTCAACAGTGAGAAACAGACACTCTGAAATGTAATTTTTCCTTCCTCTTATAGGTACATGCCTTAGGATAACGTCACTCATTCTGAAAGAACTCTTGGATTGAGACAGGTTACAGTCTTAACACCTTGCCTCTTTCAGAGATTTTAGCAGCTCCCAATTAAAAATGGCAGCACTGTCACAATGGTGGAAGCATCTGTGAAAATGCTGAAGAAAAACAACTTTTTTGGCTGCTGAACCTACTCCATATGAACCTACTTCAGGATGCTGCAGGTCATGGAATACAATAGACTCATAGATAATGTAATAATAATAGAATCACAGACTCACAGAATGAGGTGAGTTGAAAGGGATGCATAAGGATCAAGTCCAGGTCCTGGCCCTGCACAGAAGCAACCCAAAAATTATATTATGTGGCTGAGAGTATTGTCCAAACACTTCTTAAACTCTGGTCAGCTTGGTGCTGTCACCATTTCCAACCTAAACCTTCCCATCCCAAAATGGATGTTTCCAAGCTAAACATCTTCATGCCATTTCCTCTGGTGCTGTCACTGGTCACAAGAGTGAAGACATCAGTGTCTGTCCCTCTGCTTTACCTCACGAGGAAGTTATATCTGCAATGAGGTCTCCCCTCAGTCTCCTCTTCTCCAGGCTGAACAAACTGAGTGATCTCAGCCACTCCTCACACACCTTTCCCTCCATATCTTTTGCCATCTCCATGGTCCTCCTTTGGATGCTCTTGAATAGCTTCATATCCTTACAATACTGTGGTACCCAAAACTGAACACAATATTCAGGCTGCCACAATGCAGAGCAGAGTGGGACAATCCCCTTCCTTGCCCAGCTGGAGATGCTGTCCCTGATGCCTCCAGGACAACAGCTGGCCATCCTGGCTGCCAGGGCATTGCTGACTCATGGTAGTGCAAATGCCAGAATTTTTCAGAGCCTGATCTGTACCCACATTCCCTCTATGACTAGCCAAAAGGGAGCAGTACTGGCAAGTAGGAACAATGAGCCATTTTTCCCATGCAGCATCAAAGGGTGGGATGATACTTCTGCAGCTAGTTCCAGAAATTAACATTGTCCAGTAACTGAGTGGATGACAATACAACAGACACAACAGATTTGCCAAAAAGTTCATTATAGTGGATTACTGTGGTATGGATTGCACTGCCACATAGATCCCTTTGTTAGGTTTAAGCTGCACACCCCTATATGAGAGATGTGATCAAATGTTTAATTGTTTTAAATTTTCATCTAAGAATGAAATTGAATGCAGATGTAAATATTCCCTCCTCTTTCCAAAAAATCATCTAACTTAACAGAAGAGAAATATTGCCTCCACTGATCTCAGTATGTAGAAGATGCATTTGTAAGAGAATTTCCTGTGAGGTCTTTGTTGCACACACCAGCCATATTTTCTTCTTAGATGTGTCTATTAACCTAGCTTTGCTCCACTGAAGTCAGTGAAATAATTCCAGCTTTTTACTGATGCAGAAGTGTCCAGCATGTGCTGTCTGCAACATTAGCCTTCAGATTGCCTGTTCAAGCAAGTCCCACACCATTAAGCAAGTTTTTTTGTACAGAACAAACTGCACTATGGAGAGGGAGGAGATGGCTATGCAGTTAAAGCTCCAGCACTGGTTTAAGGTTTCTTTATACTATTTTTTAGGAGATATAAGGGTTAAACAGCCATACTAAGCCTGCAGCTCTGGATGACTTGGGCTTTGAGACTAAGGAGCCCAAGGGTTGGCTTTATTGTCCCTTTGCTTATTAAGTGTGTAGGCAAGGAGGGAGAATTCCCTGTGAGAACAGAGATCCCTCCACAATGTAATTGTTCACAAAACTCAGAGTCGCCCTGAATGAAGAGCACAGTCAGTGTCTGGACTACAAAATCCTCTCCAGAGAGTGGAATTCTGTTCTGCTTTTCAATATAAATCCAAAGTGAGCTGTTGAGTGCAGTTGTGTCTTTACATACCTGGGTATGGTTGAGCCTTAACTTACTGTTGGTACAAACACAAATAAGAAGGAAAAACTGGCATCTGGTGACCCCATATTTTCAGTGATGCTATAACCAAAACAAGAGAGGTTATTTGGAGAGCTTCAAAGAATTTTTCCCATTTCAAAATCAAACCTCTTGCTGATATCTTAATTCCTCACCCAAATAATGCCGAAACTTTATTAGTTAATCAATAAGACATGATACAGGGTATGGTTTTCATAAGATAATCATACCCTGGAGCATTTTGAGGCATGAGCCTTATGCCTCTAATCAGATTGGGTGAGATTATCTTTTGATAACCACACCCTTGGGAAATGGCTCATTTCTATTACGAGAAAATTTTACGGTTGGGGAAAATGTGCATTCCTGATGTAGAAAAATGAAAATGGTACCTCAGAATTAGCAGCTATTTCTCTGAAGCTGAAAAAAAAATCAGATTTACTTTTGGAATGCTTCAGGGAAATTCCTCACTATCCATGCTACTTCAAGGCAAAAATAACTTTGAAGCAGGTGACATGTTTGGGAGTCACTTTTAGCCTACCATATACACACACACACACACACACACACACACACACACACATATATATATATATATATATATACACATACATACATACACTTCAAAGAAGCACATGGGAAAAATTAGTCAATGACAGGTTTGCTGTAGAGCTTCTAAACAAAGCAAGGCATTGCCTTGTTTTCTTTAACAACAACAACAAACCAACCAACCAAGGAAACTCCCCAAAGTAACAACAAACAACGTAGATGATTAGGTGTTGTTTCTCATGTCATACATGCTACACATTCAAATTGCTGTTTGTGTGCATTAGAAGCCTATATACAGTCAGTTTTTGTCTCATGTTTACTAATATGAAATTGTGATGTTGGCAAAAGTTTCATTTCAAGTAAAGAGAAGAGCACATTGCACTAAAGCAATAAAGAACCTTTTTCAAATACAATGGATAGAATTAACAACTGCACTTGGGTGTGTACATTGAAAATGTACTCAGACACTGTTATACAAACAGTGTAGACACTGACATATTTTGGAATTGTTTTCTATGAGTGTTCATAGGAAATATTAATTACAGAGATCTCAAATTTGCTTTTAAATGCGATCACAAAATGCAATTTTTAGGTATTTATGAACATATAGCTGCAGGAAATGTCTGTGCAGTCAATCAATTCATGGGCAGTATTCACGATAGAATTCAATGATTTTGTTGAGTAAGAGTAAAATTAATGATAAAACCTTAAATAATGATAATTTCGGGACTTCAGACTTAAGCTAGTATTATTTTTTATTATTTATTTGGAGCTAGTCTCTCTGTTCCATTCCATCCCATTCAACAGAGTGGGAAAGGAAGCCACAAAGCCATGAAATATTTAGCCCCAGCTTGTCCAAGATTCCCATGACAGAGTCAAAAGCAGAATTATTGCCTAAATGCAGAGCAGATCTCTACACTATGGCTTGATATGGGCTAGAGGGGGCTCAGTCACTAACCTGAGCCCATGTCAGGGATATTTTTTTATGCCAGCTCAGGTGAAAGAGTTCCACTGGTGCAAATACACAAATGGCCTTTCTGGTGAACCTCTGAATATGAGCCTTGCTGCAGAAAGCAGATAGCACAGGAGGGAGGCTGTGACCTTCCAGTGAAGATCCAGCTGATTAAGCCTTCAAAGCAAAGCAACAGCTGTTTTCACAGCCTGTGTTCACAGCCTGTGCTCCTGCTACACCATGTTCTTCTGTGCTCACACTCACCCTCTCTCCTTGTTAGCATCTTTTTAAGATTTGTCTGCATTTTGTAGGTGTGTGTGATATTCTTCCATAAAACACAGGAAGATGTTTTTAGATCAGGATCCTTCTTACCCTTCCATTCATCACATACACCTTCTCTATTTTATTTGCTGCCATTATTCTTGGTTAAACTGTTTGTACAGCAGAATAGCATGAGATTTTGTGATCACTTTGAAAAGAGAAAAAAACACTAAAATCATTCAACTAACTCAGAACATTCTGTTAACCTACCAGGACAACACTTTGTTCCTTCATATTTCAACATGCAGCTATTTAAATTTTTCTGGTATTTTGGTATTTGTGAACAGAGAATGAATCATGGGAGATGTGATGTTAGCAGGCTCTTTGGCCAGTGATCATGAAATGGCTGAATTTAAAATTTTCGGAGTAATGAGAAAAAAGGACAACATAGTTGCTACCCTGGAATTTAGGAGAACAAATTTCAAGCTCTTCAGGGAGCTGTTTGGCAGAGCACCCTGGGAACCTGCTCTTGAGGGCTTAGGAGTTCATGAATGCTGCTGGATCTTTAAGAACCACATTTAGACACAAGACCACACAGGAAATTCACTGTGTGATAGCACAACCAAGTGTGGGAGAAGACCAGCTTGGTTGAACATGTTCTCCTGGAGCTCAGGAGGGGAAGGAAACTATATGATCTCTGGAAGCAAGGTCTCTCAGACCTCTTAGGAAGGTCACAGACCTATGCTTTGTATACACAGGCAGAAGACACAAAAACTTAGAGCTGAAATTGGCCTTTTTATGCCAGGCAACAAAAAGGGGGTTTTCATGTACATTAACAGCAAAAGGAGGTCTAAAGAAAACACTGGACTGATACTTGTTAAAGGTGGTCATCTGACTAAAAGGATGAAGAAAACAGCAGAGATATTCAATGCATTTTTTGCCTCAGTCCTTAATAATACTGACTGGGCTACATGGTGCCCTGAGACAGAAGACCAGACTGTGGGGACAGTGATTTTCTGTTTCTGGAGATTGATACTGTTAGTGACCAGCTGGATCAGCTGCAAGTTCACAGTCCATGGCACCTGAGGGCTTTTGTCCCACAGTATTGATGGAGGTACAGGATGTTATGTCAGAACTCCTCTAGGTCATCTGCCAAAGATACTGGAGCCTTTGGAGGTCCCAGCTGACTGGAAGCTATCCAATGTTATTCCATTTCATAAGGAGGGTGTGAGGGAAGACTCAGGAAACTGCAATTTTGTTAGTCTGAGGTCAGTATCTGTAAAAATTATGGAGAAGATAACACTGGCTGCAGTTGAAAGGCACTTAAAGAATAATACAATCATCAGGAAGAGTCAACACAGTTTCACAAAAGGAAAGTCCTGTTTGACTGACTTGATATCCTTCTATAACAAGGTCACCTGCCTAGTGGGTGATGGAGCTGGATGTAGTTTTCCTGGATTTAGGGAGGATTAAGGATTTTTAATAGATTAATCTTGGATTAAGGCTTCTGATACTGTTCTTCACAGCATCCTTCTGGAGAGGTGTGCAGCTGTGGGATGAGCAGGGTCACAGTGTGCTGGGTGAAGACCTGGCTGAAGAGCAGAGCTCAGCAGGGTGCAGTGACTGGGCTGCATCTGCCTGGTGACCAGCCACCAGCTCCAGGGCCAGCTCTGTTCCATGTGTTTATCAGGGATCTGGATGAAGGATTGGGATGCACCATGAGCAAGCTGGCTGACAGCTCCAAACTGGAGGGTGCTGTTGACACTCTGGAGGGACCAGAGGCCTTGCAGAGGGGTCTAGCTGGCTTAGAACATTGGGCACTCCTCAAAGCCATGACATTTAATAACAACAAAAACAGCAGGAAGGAGTGGCTGTTGGGCAGCCCTGCAGGAAGGGATCTGAGGGTGCTGAGCAGCTCAGGGTGAGCCTGCAGGGTGCCCTGGCAGCCCAGGGGACAAACACAAGAGAGGGGATTATTCCCTGCATTCAGGGCTGGGCAGCCTCTCCTGCAGTGCTCAGTGCAGTTCTGTGCCCCACAATTTAGAAAGGTTGTGAAGGTCCTTGAGTGCATCCAGAGGAGGGCAACAAAACTGGTGAGAGGACTGGAAGGCACATTCTGTGAGGAACTGCTGAGGACTTTGGGCTTCTCTACTTTGTAGGGAAGGAACTGGGGGTGCCCTGATTCCTCCCTGCAGTTTCCTGAGGAGGGGAATTGAAGAGGCAAATGTTGCCTCTCCCTGTGATCCAGTGATAGGACACATGGGATTGGTACCATGGAGACATCTTTTCCATTGCATCCAAGAATTGCAATACCCGAAAAATTACATATTACACTATCAATTAATAATAAACTGTCCATTGCATGTGAAGAGTGAAGTACAATGCCTGGCAAGTTAGTTATGACACACAAGAGGTACAATAGGAGTTCATCTCATCCTGGAGAAAGGCCATTGTCACACCATGTGAGTTGAGACAGATATATGGGTGACCTTGCTAAGATTCTTCCCACAGCTTTGTAGCTTATATGAGGGATCAGCAAAGGATCACTCTGCACAATTGCCCACAGACTGCTCATGGCCTAGTCTCCTGAGACTGCTCCGACTTCTCCACTTCAGCATCCACTGCTTCCTGAAGCAGAAAATGCTTTAGACTTAGCCCACAGTGCCTCTATCCTGGCAGTTTTCCAGAATTGCTGTCAAACTGGCTGCTGCTGCTGTAAAGGGATAAGGCTGTAATGCAGCCAGAATCTGAGCCATGTATTGTCCAATTAGCTAAATAAATTTGAATTTTAAAAAGCAAATATGGCAAGCAGATCTTTGACAAGAATGCTAAAGTTGCACTTGGCATTTGTTAGTCATTGGTCTAGTATTCTTTTTATTATTCTTATAAAGTGAATCTTAATATTAGAGTACTTATTTTTAAATCCTTGTTCAAAAACAGTACAGTAATACCAGAAAAAATGAAACTAACTTGTGTTTGCTTGTCATGTTGACTATTCAGACATGGGACTTTTCATTGAAATAACGGAATGCCCCTTAAAATTATTTTTATCTATTAGATATATGAGACATGCAGCAAATGTCAACATAAGCGTTACAGGCTAACATCTCTATCTGGACTCCACAAATATCTAAAACTACTAGGGATATGAGAAGAACTAAGAAAAAATACAATTTTACTATTTTGTCCTTAAGTCTCTCTCTGAATTACATAGTGTCAGCTTGTATAGGATGTTTCATACTTCTTACATGAAAATTTCAGTAATTCATACCTGTCCTTCTTAAGTATAAATTAATTTTTTCATTAACAGCCACTTGCAAAGTGAAAGCAAATCCATGTCTCATGCTCAGTCAGGATCAGCTGCAGCAGCTTGCCCAGGACCATGTCCAGCTGGGTTTTGAGTATCTCCACAGACAGAAATTTCACAACATTTCTGGGAAACCTGTTTCAGTGTCTTACAATAAAAAATGTTTTCTTGTATTCAGATAGATTTTCATGTGTTTCAGTTTGTGCCCACTGCCTCTTGTGCTCTCACTGAGCACCCAGGAATGATCTCCTTCTTCATTCCCTCCCATCAGGTATTTAGGTACATTGTTGAAACACACCCATATCCCCTCTGCTCACAGGGACCTACTGGGCTATGAAGACCATCCAGGATGAACCCCAGTAGAAAAGTACTGCATGATCTTTAACTGCTGCCTGCAAAACCATTTGATTAAAAAAGTGAATTTCTCCCTAGCAGTTCCCTGAGATTAAAGAAATACATATTTCCTTAGCTTCTTTCCTTAGCTTCTTTCTTCTACCAGCACTGTCCCAGATTTTTTGGTTTAGAGGGGAAAGACTAGACAGTTTCACTTTGAGAATGTAGTTTTCAGAATGTGTTTCTCAGTGTGAAAAGTATTTTTGAAGCACAGGGGTCTGCCATAAGCTCTATGTGAGGATGAGAAGATTGGCTTGTCTCAAACCCAGTCATTCTCAGCAGCCATTCTGTATAGCTGGTCAAGAAGTGGCATTGGCTTCTGACACAGAAATACAAGTGTGTTAGGAACTGGGGCAGACAAGCCCTCTTTCATTCCATGGGCAAAGGCTGGGTGGAGGAGAGAATTTGTCAGCTTGTTTTCTATTGATGGAAAGAACTGGTATTAAAGAGAAGGTTCTGATCCAGATGGATTTAAATGTCCAAAGGGATTTAAAAATAAAAAAATCACTAAACTGAAATGAGAGTAGAGAATAATTGTGACAGCTAAATAATAGGGAAGTTAAAGCAAAATAGTCAGTTCTGCTGTTTGACATCTGTCTCACACACTCCATAGCACACTGGTTGGACACATCAGGTTGACTACTGAAAACGTGAAGTATCTTAGAAATTTTCTGTTGAAGAGGGGCTCCTTTGTGGCCTTTTTTTTTTGTGTTGTTTGGGGTTTTTGTTTGTTTTTTTGTGTCTTTGTTTCATTTTGGTTTGGATTTTTTGTTAAATACTTTCCATACAGGAGGGAAAATTCAAGAGAGTTAGGTTCTCCAAAATAACTAACTGGACTGGAATGCAGGGTGGTGGACAGTCTTGTCCCCCAGAGAGGAGATCACGGGCAAAAATATTTTCTTACCTTCCTTTTTTCCTACACTTTTTAATTAAGATTCTTCATTAAGTTTAAATACCTCCCTTTTTCAGTGTTCACAAGATTTATAAACACTTATCACAAAGTCAATACTAACCCTTTTAGGTTAACATCTTGAATGAGAGAAAACCAGGCTGAAAATTTTACTCACAATTCTTCCAGAAGCCCTCCCCAGTGCATGAAACCCCAACCTGCTGCAGTGAGTGGCAAAGCTACTCTGACTGGGATTGCCAGGATTTTGCTCAGTCACTCTTCAACACTTCATGGCAGACATCCAATATCTTACTGTAAACTCTACAAGAACACTCTTTACAACTTGTTAACAACTTAATGTTTTTGTTCTCAGAGGAGCATACCATTAATCATTGCCCTTGGACCAGTAAAATCCCACATTGTAACAATTCATGTTAAACCTGTAAAATATAGTATGCCTATGTCCTAGTGAGATGGACACACAGCTGGTAACCCAAGAAATGCAAGGGAAAGAACATGGTGGTTCTCCTCTCTCAGCCCTCCTTGGTCATCAATGTGTTTGCCATTACCAGGACTGGTGTAATTATTTAGGAATCCAAAACAGCACTTGTTATTCTTCACTCTTCATTACAGTGTATTTTCCCCAAAATTAAAATAAGACACAAAACCAGTAAAAATTTAGGAGACAACTGTGACTCAGAATAAAGATGAACTTCCAGTCCAGCTGTAATCAGCAAAGATTTCATCTGCATTTCCTGTTGAATCTGCAGGGTGTAGGTCAGGCATTTTCACAGAAAGGAACTATTTCTCTGGGCCCCTCAGAGCTGTGAATACACTAACTGTGGCCAACAAAATTGTGAACAGAATGAAACCCCTCATCACTTATAGTTGACAGGAAAGAATTCACTGGTTGCAGATAGAAGAGCACTAAATTTGACTTCACTTTAAAAAAATGTTGTCCTATAAAGTATAATTTAGTCAGATATGTGCATACTTTGAAGCCTCATTTAAAACCCAATCCTTTTCCCCAATGCTATTTTTAGATCACCAAACAAAGACTTCTTAGCATATTAGTAAAAGTATGGCACTCTAGTATGTGAAATGTCACTCCAAAAACTTTCCACCTGAGGCTGGTTATTCGTGTACTCCACTTGACAATGAATTGATTATTTTTAATGAAATCATATGTCATACTTAGCAACTGAAAATTTGCAGGAAAGGCAAATAGTTTCTTCTAAAAACTTATTTCCTCTCCCCTTTAAATTGTGTAACATGGAAATGCTAGGGATACATTGCTAGGAATAAATTGTGTTCTGTTTGGGTGATAGCCAGAGTTTCCCCTCATTCAACCAGCTCAGTGGACAGCCTGAACCTACTGATGTTTTTATTTTTCTTTGGTGTCCTTGGGAACCAAATTCAGAAACAGTAAACATCTTGAAAGAAAGAATTAATTGGAGACTGATATAATGCATTAAATCCCTCTATTAGCCAAACAGTCTGTTGAAATAACTGGGAAAATTTAAGCACTGAGACTTACATACACAACATTTGATGAAACAGAGTTTCAAGCAGAAGAATTTGATCCAGAGAACAGCCTGGATTCTGCTCTCATCTTTTCTGCCTGTTATCTCTTGCAGCCTTAGTTAGATGAATTTGAGCAATCAGAATGAGATACAGGCATGACTGAGGTGTTTTAAGTCCCTTTCTGTGATGCCACCTTTCATCCACACAGTGTTAATTTTATAAGTTAGTCTCACAGCCTCTGGGCTCCATAAGCACTACCTAAATCCCATCAGATCAGCCTACAGTGTCACCATGAGACCCAGAAACTCCTGGAGTGACATGTAAGCCTTGCTCAGTAAATGTTCTCCAAGCACACCTAACTGAAGATGACAGAATGAGATCCTTCACTAAATGCAATTGCATTTGTTATTCTTTTCAGACTGCTCTGTTAATCCTTTTCAGATGCTGCTTCTAGTGGCACAGATCACTCATATATCCAGTCTCAGTCCTAGAGCACTTACATGAAATGAAAAAACCAAGCCCAGATACTTCTTTAGCCACAGTGAGTCCACAAATCTTCCTTCACAGAAGGCAGTATAAAGGCCCAGGACACAGGTTACAAAGCAAAAAAAAAGCAAGTTTTACTGGACAGCAGAGTAGCAAGTACAGGGCATGATTCTGCAGGGTCACAGGTCTTCTCCTGGGAAAAAATCAGAATCGACCTCATACTTCAACTCCAACTACAAACTCCAAACACATTTGCAGAGGAAGGAGTGAAACAAGCATACACACTTGTTAATTTGAAGGCTCACAGTACTCACCATATTCTCATTATGATTCTTCATATGTATTATGCCTTTATCACCAAAGCATCCTAAATGCCTTCTGTAGCAGAGAATTTCTAGCTAGCTGGCTAGCAAAGATCTCCTTCCAGTTTCTGGGATATGTGTGTCACATTCACAAACAGAGTTCTGCTTAATTTCATGCCAGAAGAGATACAAAACCCATACACAGAGAATGGATTATGTTGTAAAAGGGGGTAAGAGTTAAAGGAGAGCCATGGCAGCAGCAAAAATGAGGGCTGCAGATGCCTTTGTTTTTTGTTCTAGGAAAGCATATAGACACTGTGCCAGCTCTAAAGATATTTGCTCTGATTTAGCAACACAGAACAGAAATTTAAAAAAAGAGAGAGCATCTTTGGTGAGGAGCACAAGATGAGAGCTTCATGGAAGGATGAAATTTTAGATATGGGTTGAATTGTAATAAAGAATACACCAGACATGCCAAGTAGAAAACAGAGGTTAGAAAGATGGAAGTTACATTTCCCCTTGCATATGAATTTATTTGTGCATAGCTGCTGCTAACCAGAGTCAAGCACAAACTATCCCGTAAGACTGCAGGTAGAGGGGAACATAAAAAGGATAAAAGCTTGGAGACTTACAATAAGAAAATTATTGTGGTTTAATTAGCCTCTTCTGAAGGCCACATTTTTAACCATTGCACTGTTAATAAAACAACAGGTGCAAATAGTTTTACAGACAGAATGAGTCACAATGTGGGAGATGGAAGGATCTGGCATGAGCATTACTGCACAGGGAACGTGGCTGAGAGGCAGGAGACAGCAGATCTATTTCAGACTGTGCTACTGGCTTGTTTCTGAGTGAATCACAAAAACTCAAATATTTAAGACCAACTTCTAATTCCAGATGCTTTGCTTTAGATACTGAGTGTCTTTTCAAAAGCTCTGGACACCTGCAGTTCTCCCTATAATCAGATGGGATATTCTCTGGAGGAAGTCATAAATATCTCAAGCCAAGTTCTGGACAGCTAAGAATGAGGTTTCATGTTATGGCAAAAAAGACTGGCCAGCAAACTGCTGGTATAAGACCTGCCCTGCTCCCACCTGATTCTTCCATGAGCCGCTTTTGCTTTTCTTGGGATAGGTCTGACCTCAGAGAGCCAGGGGCTAAATTGGCAGGAATACTCACTTGTGGGTGTTCACATATCTTCTGGATTAGCTCCTTGAGTCATCCTCCTATGAGGCCTCACAAGCATTAGAGGGGTGCAGGGAAGCACAGAGGCAGTAAGGAGGAGTAAGGATTGCCTCTGAGGAAGTCACATTACAAGGTTAATTTGAACATACATGCCTTATCCTCACCATTAATTTCTTTCAATCTCCCCACTTGTAAAATTGAGATGAATACAGGTTATTGTAAGACCACAATAATGGGAGTAAGATTGAGGAAGTGCAAAGGCTAAGAGCAGATCCAAATGAATACAAATCTTAAGTACAACGTTCTTATTCTCATGTCTCTTCACAACTGTATCTGCTGTATTCCTTTCATAGAATCATTTAAGTTGGAAAAGACCTCTGAGATCACCAAGTCATTCTCACCTCTCTCCTTATTAATGGTCTTAAACACATATATTTGTTTAGAACCAAACCTAATTGAAATATGCTGGCTGTATAGCAGTTTCAATCAGCCTGTATGTTGAAACTGATCCTATCCCTTTTAGTTTCCCTTCATCTGTGCTGCTGTTGCTTGTACCCTGAAACTCTTTAATCAGTGCCTGTTATCAGAGCCTGACAGGAGGTGCTGCTTCCAATTCATCAGCTGGGAGAAGAGGGCTTGCAGCAGGATCACCACTGGTCTGCCAATGCCTCTCCACAAGTCACACACTGAGAGGCATTACTACTTCAAATACTCAATTAGTGAAATCTTGGCTCTGCTGGAGAAGGCAGTGGGATCTTTGCCACTTGCATGTACTGAAGCCAAGATTTCATCTACTCTATATGCAGTTGCAGTACTTTGAGGCTCAGGACCTTCAGGCTCACCCATAAAAGGTTATTCCCTGCTTCAAAGTTAACTCAGGAGTTTTTGCAGTTATGGACCACCCATTATTTCATTGTGACAGCCCCCACAGAGACAGGTATGTCAGCATGGCTATGAGAAAAGGAGGGTAGATGTTGAACATGAAATCATACTCAGAGCTAACAGGTGTTTAAAGGTAGGATGGGGGGGTTTCCCATGACTTTCAGAACTGAAAGAGTATCTGAAGAAGAGCACTGGAAGCACCAAGCTGCATTTGTCAGCAATTAATCATAAAAGAAATCCACATGAACTTAGTTCTTACTTTCCACATGAGCAGGTAGTCTCATTATGCAGCTCAGTGGTAACAGCAATAGCAATAACTAGTTCAGTCATATGCATTTTGATTCTTGTTGCAGCTATTTTATAAGATGATTTATTGACTGAAACACAAAGTATGAGCAATAATTAAATGTCAGTGATACAGAATTATATTCCCATAATGTCCCTATAACCTGTTAATATGGAAAAAATTTAGTGCCTACTCCAAAACGTATGCCATTATCCACAAAACTATGCTTTACTTATAACTGATGATACATGGCTATTGATTAAGATTAATATCTAAATATTATTCTGAAGTTTGATCATGTTAGGTAGAACCACATTGGGGCTTCCTTAGGAGCTGTCACTGAAATCACAGCAGTTATTTGTGTGCTGAGTACAGTGCATTCAGTAAGAATGGCCTTCATCACCTACAAGTGGCCTGCATCAGTAACATACATCTAGAATTACTCCTCAAAAAGAAAAAAGAAAAAAAAAAGCTGAGAAATTAAATTGATAAAGTACTAGGACTGTGGGAATACAAGAAGCAATTTCCTATAGGCACAGAAACAGGGCAGCTTGAGCTGTGAAACATTATAATAGAAATAGAAGTGCAGTATTTTATAAAACAAACATGGGGTGGGGGGAAGAAAAAACTAACAGGCTTTCGTGCTCATTGTTGAATTAAAAATAATATTTTTGTGCATAAAAAATACTGTATAAAAAGTACAAACAATCTCAGTGAGATTTTTTTAATATATTTCTTGTTCAGTATGACTTAAAAATAAAAGCCGTAGAAAAAGGATATAATATAGTATTCCTTTTAAAAACAGGGGAACAAAATTTTGCAACAATTCTGTTTGCAGCTGGTTTGTTACACTTCAGCAATGAAATAAAAACTACTCACTACCTGTAAGACACACCCTGTCTGTTTAAATTGGTATGATCCCTTTGGCTAAATTTCAAACAACTAATTTTTTAATTTCTTAGCCATTTACTCAACAGTTGGAAATGTCATTCTGTGGACAAAGCAGACTATGCTCCATGTTAGCTGCACTAAGCAAACAGCCATTAAAAGCAAATATTGACAGAACCTCACTTAATGCAGGAGAGTATGTCCATTTCCATTGCTTTATTTTCTTTAAAATGATGAAGTATTACACTTGTGACCACAGGAAGATACCTATATCCATTGATATACCCAAGCTTAAACCAGATTAGGTCCCAAAAAGGAGGTCCACAGTGCCAATTCCTCCAGACAGAAATTAATGTAAGTCCTTCCACTGACTTCTAAGTGCACTGAATCATACAGTTAGTCACAATTGCATGAGTTTAAATCTACCCATAGATGAGTAGTTTCTTCTCATAAATATATATGTTCATATTTTAGTCACTATTGTGGAGTCCTTTTACAAATTTTTCCTTATGCTCAATGGAAAATAGGAATTCATCTTTCTAAAGGAAACACTTTTCATGTCCAAAAATAGCTAAATTAGAAAAGTTTTTGTATGCATAAAGAAAGAGGTTACTTTTAAAGGGTTGTCATATACTTATTTCCTAGTTTTCTACTTCCATATTAGGAAAGAGGGCTGCAACCAAGTTTAATGGCTACAATGCTAGTTTTATTCTGGTATAGAGGAATAGAAGGAAAGTCAATTTCTTTCTGATTTTCTTATGAATAGTAAAAAATGTAGGACAGCAAAACAAAAAATTGATCATCATTTACTAACAAAGGTGAGAGCTGTCCATTAACTATAAGGGTATCACTTCCAAGGCAACATCCACTGCATTTTAGGTATTTATCCAAGTAAATATCAAATAAAGTGAAGAAGAAAAGAATTCCTTCTAATACCAAAAGAAAATATGTCCTTTTGTTATGCAAGCATTTTATATACTAGGAACAAGAATAACTTACAGCAACATCTCCCTGGGCTACCTCAAGGATTTTCTGAGGCAAGCTGCTGACTTCCAAGAAGATGAGGACTTAGGCACCTACAGGAATATGATCATGTTACAAGCAAAACATTAATTAGAGAAATACTTTCTTCATGTGGGGCATAGCAGCTTGCATGGCCAGGTTCTGGACCTGTGTGTTTCCATGGTATTGGACAGCAGGCTGAGTGAGAAGGTACAGGGTACAAGATTTCAGAGAGATTCTAAAAAACTTTGTCAGTTTACACACACAGGCACTTTTGGATGGTTCAGTGCTTACAGCTACCATAAAGTGTCACAAAAACCACACACACTTTCTCTGAAATAAACGTGGGAAAAGTGAGAGCAAGCCTAAGCAAGATGACCCCAAGCACCCCAGTCTGCAGCACAGGGTCAGGCAGTGCTTTTGAACTCTTCTGTAGCCCACAACAGCACCCATACCCTGCCCTGAGGAGGGAGGTTGTGAGAGGCCTGAGTAACTGGTGCGGGACTTGGAAAGGTATCACACTGACAGAGAAAGAATAAGACAAGCAACTGGACAGGCAGCCTTCAGCTAGAGAAGTTCTTTCCATGTGCTTTTCTTCATAGGTGTGCATGAGAGCACAAAATCCCACCTCCACATCATATGACTCCAAGGAGATCCTGTAGCCAGGGCGCTGCAGCGTTTTTTCCCTACTATTATTGTTACTTGGGATGGCACTCACTTGAGAGACCAGACTACACTCCTTATGTGATGTGCAATAACTCATATTTATATAAAGATATATACACACAATGTTTGCATTAATAAAACTGGTTTTATTATAACTGAGATTTTTTAGTATATATATATATATATATGATAGATCTTTTCTTTCCTCATTGGTATTTTTTCCCTATGGACAAAGAGGTTAACCAAGAATGCAGGTTAAAAATTGATTCCCTAATTTCTGCCACATGATGTCAATACAAACACTTAATTTCCAGATGCAATGAAAAGAGCTTTGTGTGTATTTATAAAGGTTCTCCTGCATGTTTCTTTCTGGTTTACAAATTTCTTTCAAAGAAGTGCAGTCAATACCAAGTAGTTTATGATAAAATGAACAGATATAAGCAGAGTATCACTCTGGAAAGAAGCAGGCAAAGAAAATACAAAAATCTATACTGAAACACAAAGCATAGAAACAGAAAGTTGTGTTTATTTCTGGAGACAAGGAGAGAATCTTTTGTGCTTAATGTTCATGCTGTGTGTGAAGCAAGCCTGCTCTAGTAATGAAAATTATATAGTGCAAATCCATTTTACAGTGGAGGAGAAACGTCATTCTCTTGGTTGTGAGGACTGCTATACTAGATTTTTAAGATTTTTAAGGTTTGAAGAGTGTGAAGCACCCACCTGAAGCACTTACATGTGCTTCTGGAGTAATGAGGGGGAGTCATATAATTTTGTGTGGGAGGATTGCTACATTACATCATGAGAAGGAGGAGAGGAGCAGCACATACACTCTTAGGAAAGGCTGCAAGGTGTAAGAAATTAGATATTTCAATCAAGTCCACAAAGAAGACTCTGTCTTCCACAGTCTCTGCACACATCTTCAGTATTGGACCAAAGTACAGGGCAAACACTTGGCCTTTATCACTGCATCATGTGTTCTAGGAAGAATAAATCTCAGTCAAATCACAGTAAAACTCATGTTTTCTCTCAGATGGACACTTCATATTCTTACTCCTATATCATTAAGAATTCTCCTCTTTCAATATCTAAACAATGAGAGCTGTATTTAATAAGCAGGGACCATTTTATTTTATACACATTGTCTGTGAAGATGTAGTTCTGTTTGAAAAGTTTTCTGGCCTCCAGAATTAGGAATGCTAAGCAGTACTGAGAAAAATTAATTACATATCCCTTATCTCCTTCTTCATATTTCTTGTATGTTTTCACTAGATATGTGTGAGATTGATGTGGCCCTAAAGTAGAGCCCCAAATCTGACACTTCTCCCAAGTAGTTTGGGAAGTGTCAGATAAGACAGTACTACTCCTCAAGTGAGGCCCTAAGCTCTGGGATCTGACTCCCTCTTTGGTCTATTAGTCCCTGGATTTAGAAACATTCCATGCATGCCACATAATTCCTCTTGTCTTGACATTCAAAGAGGATGAGGCCAGAGAGATGGAAGGGCTAGAAACAATGAAGAACAAGGTTAGGGGGGTTTCATAACACTTGTCCCCAGATTTCCTTTGTTTTTTGTGGGAGAATATGTCAATAGTAGCATCAAGAATGGGAAATTCTGACGCACTGAAGTGTGGGCTGCAACCTCAAAAGCTTTCACCAGGCTAGATGCTGAGAGATGCTGAGAGCTGTGGGTCACTGTATGTCTTTTACTTATTCCAAAATGAAAATAGTATGAAGAAACCACACAGTATAATTGAACTAAATAAGCCAAATAAACACACTTGCTAAATAACACGCAAATATGCAAGATACAGCCAGAGGCATGCTGCTGCTCTGGCTGGTTTCTGGCAGCTTCTCTAAACTATTAGCACTGTAAGCACTAAGCTGTGTAACTAAAAGGTGCAAGAGTGATTTAGAGAGACACTAGTATATCCTTATACACTACAAAATCAAATTGGTGCTGTAGAAATCAAATCAATAAATAAAAATGAATGCAGACTGTAAAAAGAAAGCAGTCCACTATGTTGCCCTTTTTTTTTTTTTTTTTTAATGGGAAAAAGTTCTATGCAATGTTTGAGGGAATTGTGGTCAATTAGAATAACATTCTCAAATATCACAAATAATAACTGAGAAAGATTCAGACAATAATGCTAAAATAATACTTAAGTGGTCTGGAAGCTGAAGTGGTCTGAGTTGTATCTGGTTTCAGCAGCCTGTGAGGTAATTTAGTGCATTGTATTTGTATTCTAAATGTTAACCAAACAAGAAATAACAAATTATGTACAGTTTTCCCCTCCAAACCAAAATGAAAACAATAAATATGTTTAACATAAGTTCAGTAGTACCAACTACAAAGACAGACATATCCACATTTTGTCTCCTTTACATAATGCAGAAAAAATACCAGGGCATTAAAGAAGATATAAATGTAGATAGGACCAGGTACCTTCTAAGTAAGCTTTGGTCTAACTGTGAATTTTGCTTATAGAATTAAATTTCCTCTTATTTTACTACTTTCTGCATAGACATTAAATGAATTCGCACTCATGTTCACATAGGATAACTCCAAATGCCTTTAAAATAGCAGTGGTAGACATTATTATTAACTGTTCTTTTATTTTGCATGATCATACAATACACATCCCCAAATGCAGTATGATAGAACACTATTCTGTTTATATGTATGTTTAGATATATATACTCATGTGTATATTATATATGAACACATATGCATACAGTTATGTATTTGCATGGCTCATTACAGACAACAGTGCAGTTCAGTTTTGACTCAGTTATACCTCTTGGTATCTGAAGTTTTGGGATTGTGCAATTCAATACCCAATTAGGGTGTAAAAGTGAAAAACGACAGAAGAGACATCTCTGAAAATAAGTTTGACATTTCCTACTTGAATGCTACTAAAATTAGAGCTTTAATAGCACACCAGCACAAAGCATTTTATAGCATTTTCACTACAGTCTTCCCCAGCTAGAAAAGAAGTGGGGCCATGGGAGAAATCCTCACTAAGATGCAGTCAAAGAAGTTTCTATATTGAACACCAATAATATGAGAACTGCACCCAAGATCAAAGTGCAACCTGCCTACCTGAAAACGTCTCAGAGATGGGGAATGAAGGGATGCACTCTAATGCAGAAGGTAAATGTCAAAAGCCCATGTGCTTTTCCATACTTACTGACCACAATACTGAACTGGCCAACGTTACAAAAAAATGAAAGGACAGATAATAAAAAACTAGTTTCAAGTGAACACTAAACTTCTACCATTTCATGAAATCACTACACTTGCATTTACTATGTTGAATTCAATATATTTTTTGTTTTCAATAGATTTTTTTCAACAGACTTTTGCACAGCCTATAGTTGATTGAAAGTCATAGTCTTTTAATTGATGTTTTCAGTGAACATACTGGAATCAAGACTGAAGATTTCTGAAAAAAAATCAGAATTGATGGTATGTGGCTTATCAGCACCTCTTAAGAAGGATTGCTGATTTCTCTCCAAAGGACCAATATCAAGTAAGGCCCCAAGTTCTGACACGTAGCAGCAAAGTGGTGATATTTAACTTACACAATTTTTTCTACCTGTGAAATATGGGACTATTAATATAAGCATTTCCTATGAAGGAATCAACAAACCCACCATTGTGGCATCCCAATCCTCAGTTCCAAGCTGAGGGAACTGTTTTATACTTCTCTAGCACCACCAGAATGTTAAAGAAAGAAAATATTATCTGAGAATATCTTCTCACTGGTCAGCCACTGCCAGCCAGCATTAAGGGATCTTATCTGAATCCCTGATACAGGGGATTGAGACACAACTATTTTTTACTCTTTGAGGAAAGTGCAATACTAGGAAGAAGTCCTCCTACATGTTTTACCTGTCTTGGTTATGTGCATCTGTTTTAATTTATTGTCTCCCTGAGGCATAGGCATTTTGTAAAGCACTTGCCCAATATGAAATTCAGCAATCATCTCTAAGCAATTCACACAGCCCTCTCCTTTGCCTTCAGCTTCTTTTTTTTTTCTCTGCAGGTTGTCTGATGGTGTAAAATGAAAATGCAGCTTTCAAAAATGCCCAACAATTCAATACCTGCCTCTCCAAACTGATGGAAACCATGACTTTGAGAGTATATATTTTGCATCATGCTCCTCAATGTCATTTTTCTGAGTTTGAGTCTCATTCCAATCAAGTCAATAGGATATTCAATACCAACATGGCAAGGCAGAATTGGACTAGGAGTCATGAATATCCTTCATCTGACCAAGGAGTCCGAGGGCTGATGTTCCCACTGCTTGGAGCAGTTTGTGGGAACCACCAGAATTTACATATTTTTCTCTCCTCTGTTCCAAAACAGAGAGAGCAAAATTTCCTATAGAAATGTGAGCAATTAAATAAACAGAACAAGCACAGAGAAGTTAAACTTCAGGACTGAGTATAAACATACTTGGTTTAAAATATTTTAAGAATATATTGGTTCAAAATATTTTAAGAAAGAAAACTAGGGGCCATGCCTCTCCCTGCCTTGAAAAGGACTGTGACTAATGTGAAAAATGCTTTGAAATCAGGACAGGAAAAATTGTGCCTTTTGGTTTTTTGAACATTTCCTTGGTATTTTTGATGAAGTGAAATCTCTCCTTGGAGAAAACACATTGCCTCCTTCCCTGATGGCAGCAGGGAAGAAAAGGCTTCCCTTTCAGAAGCAAATTGGAAGAAAAACCATAAAATTTAAGGACATAAATGAAGCAAAACTTTGAATGCAGAAATAGTCCTAGTCATGCAGGTGTTTCTTTGTTAATCACAGTTTACTGGCAAGTCTCAGAATCAAGGACATTGTGTCACATTAGGCTGAGGGAGTCTTGAAATGTGAGAGCAGGTAATTCAGTATCCACATGACATAAAAGGCTGGGCTGAATCATCGTCTTCAAACACATTATGAAACACTTCCACACAAAAAGGATGTCACAGCCCTTGGCTTTCTCCAACAAACATTATATAATGTGTACAATAACAGAACAATCAACTTGGAGAGGTGTGACACAGAGCATGAACACATACCTCATCATCCAAGCTAGATGAAAGATATCGTTGTTGGGAAATTAGGTGAAACAGACTCACAAAAAAGTCCTGTCTCTTAATCTGGAGGATCATTACACAATGTAATATACTATTGACTAAGACTATTTCAAAAGCAATAGTGATAAAATTATGTTTTTGAATTGGAAATTAAAACTACGTATAGGTGATAAAAATTTTCTTTAGGTGCCACCATCAACATGCATTGTTGCCACTAGGAGCACTGGTTTCAATTTTACAGAATAGTCACTAAATAGGTAATAATAATAATAATAGGTAATATAATAAGTCCCCTGTGGCCACCTACTCTACATGTTGTTTGATTCTGGCTGTGAGATTTCTTTGAACCAGATTTTTGTAGAATCAGTCTTTCCCCATAAAAGGGTCCTTTTGATATGTAAACCTGTCCTATCCTTTAATAAATAAGTGTTCACACATATTAGGCCATAAACAAGGCTCTTCACCAGATGTAAATAATAAATATTCACCAAATATTTCAACACATCCTGGATGAATTCTGCCATGAGAAGAAAATACAAACAAACATCCTAGTAATCCTTAACTCTGCTGGCTATAAGTGTCTTACCATCTTTCTGTAATTCTTACCTTTGGCTTAGTTTTCCCTTTCTTGATATATATTATTCCTGAAAAAGTGACTCTAGTTTTCTCTCTATATGGATTTTTTTTTAGATTGCATCATCTAATTTTTGATTTTGGGACATCCAGTAAAACTTCTTTAAAAATTTCTAAAATCATTCATACTTTCTCTGTTCCATTTAATAAGTTATTTGTCTTTAAATTAGTTACAACATTTTTTAATGAGAGAAGAAGATATGAAACAAAATTTAGGAAAGATACATATTATGCAACACTTTTTTTTAAACAAAATAAATTCTGTAAGCAAAAGAAATTGTTTAATAATGGGGTTCATTACAGATAAAGAAATGGCAGGTGACAACATTTAGTAATGAAAAAGTTAAAATTTTTGTAGTTGAATGGATTATCCTTGATAATCTGTGTTTTTAAATTTCTTTATTAATAAGTCTGGCATAAAAAGTAAATTCTTTATGATAAAATTGTGCATCTGGAGTGTTATGCTCAGTTTTACATTCTTTTGCCCAAGTGAGATAAGGAGATCAAAGCAAGCCCAGTGAATGTATACAAAGATCATTAAGGGCTTGGGGTACTTATCACGTGAAGCAAGGGTGCACAAGCCAGCACAGATCAGCCTGGAGAGGAGAATGCTCAGAGGGATCTCACCAGCCTGTACAGATACCTGACCAGGAAGGAACAGAAGGGGTGAAGAGAAGATGTAGTCAGACTCTTCCCACTGGTGCCCAAAGGAAGGACCAGCAGCAACGAACATGAATCAGGAAATTCCATTCTAATGTAAGAAGACACTTTCTTATTGTGAGGGCAAACAAACACTGGAACAGATTACCCAGGGAGGTCGTGGAGTCTCCACCTTTGAAGATGCTCAAAACCCTGCTGGATATGGTCTTGAGCACCTTGCTTTAGGTGATTCTTCCTCAAGTTGGACTAGATGATCTTGAAGTCCCTGACAACCTCAATTACTCTGTGATTCTGTGAACCTAGAGGATGATGTTGGCATAAAAACCAACCAACCAACTTACCAACCAACCCTTATAAACTAGCTATAAACACATTAAATCAAAAATTTAAATGTTAAAATCTTCAAAATAAAGAAATTCTGCAGAAACAGAATTTTCCTCCTAGTTTAGAGGTTGAATTCGATGAGTTATCAGAAGTGTTAGAAGACAGTTTCACACAATTGCTTGCAGTAAAACTAATCCACTCAGAAGGTAACTTCTAGTTTTAATTTTCAAAACTAGGATTTTTAGAGCATGAAGAATGTACAGATATTTCATGCATCCTTATCTAGCCACAGTCAGTCTGAATTGTTTGCCTCCCCTAAGGGCCTACCAGCATTAGTGCACATGTAATTTTTCCCTCACCCAGTTCCGTTAAATTATACAGTTAATCTTACAAAGACCCTAAACTGGTTATCTCAAGCAAATTTCTAAACCAGGTAATTTCAACAGAACTGTCAGAGAGCAATTACAAACATAAGTCCAGATGGGTGGTGGACTCACAAAACAGCTTTGGTGAGTAATGCTGGGGACCAGTTATTAACTTGTATCAGCTATGGGCAGAACAGTTCACCTTTCCATGGCCAAAACTACAGGTGTGGATCTTAATTTCTTTCTCTAGACATCAAAGGAAAGCAACTGAGATTAAATAGAGATGCAGGTGGAATACCAAGCTTTATTAGGACCCCAAGTGCATCTCTTCTCCAGGAACTGTGGTCTCACCTCAAGTACCATTCAAAGTTTTGCACACCTCAATATCTGAAAAACATCAAATCATTAGAGTATGTCCAGAGGAGAGTGGCCATGATGGTGAAAAATCCTAAGGATAATACTTAGGAGAAGCAGCTAAATTCACTTGGAGAAGACAAAGGTGACCTCCTGGCAGACTACAGCTTCCTCCAGGAGAGCAGGAGGGGGTAATCCTGATCTCTCTCTGGTCCCAGTGATAGGACATAAGGAACTGGAACCAAGCTGCATTAAGGAAAAGTTCTGACTGGAGATTAGGAAATGGCTCTCCACTGAGAGGATGGCCAGTCACTTGAACAAACCCCCTAGGGAGTTTGAACAAACTCCCTCACAATCATGACAAAAAGCCTACCAGAGTTCAAGGAGCACATGGATGATGCTTTTAGTCATCATTAGGTTTTGTTTTAAGCAGTCCTGCGAGGAGCAGAGAGTTGGGCTTGATGATCCTTCAAGCTTCCTTCCAACTGGAGATATTCTGTGTTTCTGTGAGTCTATGATTTATCTGCCTAAGGCTCAAGCTCACCACTGGCTTCATGCACTCTGTGACCTTGAGTCAGAGGTGTGCCTAGAAAGAGTGGTGTGAGAAGAACCTGTAGGTGGTGGTGTTCTGTCCACTTCAGCTGTAGAGCAGCTTCTAAGCTCAGGCTCTTGCTCTCAAGTCTCTGCTTGTGCTTGGTCTTCCACCTTCCAGCCTCTTGGCTCTGATCCTGACCTGATCACTTGAAATTCTGTCTTGATCTTGGACTGTCTCATCCTTACAGGCTTGCCTGGTGGTCTGGTCCGCGAGCTGAGCCTTGATGCCACCACTAGCTGGTGATGCCACTGCTCTGCTCTTCATGCTCAGGTACTGTGGGACTGCACCCTTGCCAGGGTCCTGCCTGCCTTCACCCCTGGCTCACCTGCTCTCAAAGTGGCCTGCCCATGCTGCTTCCTGCTCAGCTCAGCAGGGATCTGAATTCAGTGAAATGAGTGTGGGTACAGAATAAATCCCCATGCTTGTCCTGTGGGTAGAGCTCTTAAAAAGCATGAGTACAGCAAGGAATACCTCTATCTTTAGAAGGATACCTGACCTCTTACACAGAATTTCTGCTACCAAGGGAGTCAGATGAGCATTTGAATCTACTGCTCTCCTATGCCTTAGAATGGAGAAACAATTGAGGGAAAAGCACCTGATTTTGTTGCAGTGTGCAACGTCCTGACAGCAGCTTTCAGCTGTCTGAGCTTTGTAAGCTCTGCTATCAAGCTGGTTCTAAACAAATAAGATGAATGCTATTGTATTTGGTGACAATCCAAGTTACACAAGTTAGTTGGCTGTTTTATCTTAGTGATGTTATTCTAAAAGTATACTCCATATGTTTGAAACTTAGAGTGGACCTGGCATTGGCAAGGACAGACAAGCTGACACATACCCAAACTGGTAAGTGTGTCATGAACAATTCAATTTCAAAGACATACATTTTTATATTTGCAAAACTGACCCCCACTGTTATGATGATGGCAAATTTATGTCCATGAGATTTCTTAGCTGTGAAGGCTCTTGTAAGAACATTATTTCTTATAATCTGAAGAAGAAATAAATTTCTACAAATTCCATAGTAGTGGAATTACTTTTCTTTTCTGATTATCTTTTGAGCATGCAGTACAATTTAAGCACGTGATCCTGAGGCTGAGGTACTTCAGACAACAAAATCAGCATCAAGACTAGCTGATGTTTAGATATTCTAATTGTGGTGATGTTTCTTTATGTTTAATCATTCTTCTTTGCTAAGAATGAGCTGAAAAGCTTTTAGCTTTGGGTGTTTTAATTCTAGCATGAAAACTAAGTAAGGGAACATATTTGAATTTTCTTTTTGTTCTGCTAAAGACTCCTTTGCTAACAAGGAGAAGGCAAGAGGGATGTACACATAATTCTGCAGATTGCTAAAGCTATTTCACAGAGCTAAGAATTCATGTAAGGTACAGACTCCCATTTCCACTGACAAGAGTTTCTTGCCATATAAGACAGAGTAGGAAGCAGCCAACAATGCTGGCCGCCTTTCAGATATCAGTGACTCATGCATATACTACTTTTCTAAATTAACTTAATTCTGAAATGGGCCCTCATTATCAATACTGAAGATTTATAGAGTGTCTTCCAGCAGCAGAGAGATCACAATACTTTATAAAATGCGCAAATTTTATAAACACACATATAGAAAAATAAGATTCTGCCATGTTTAGATGGAAAATGACAGCTATAAAACACACAGGAAAAATGTACCATGAGGTCTAGTTGCCCAAAAAGTAATAAGGAATTAGAATCAGGGTGCCTTGCTATTACAGCAGTCCTGACTCATTGAAATATATCCTATTATGACCGTCTCCAACTTCACTTTTACCCTGGATTACCTGGTGTCCTGAAAAAAGGAAATCAAAATCACTGGAGGTGTGAAAAGGAATTTTGTTGAGGAAAATGTATTATTTAAACAATGTATGTAAATTAAATAAATTATTTAAATTTAGCAATGACACTAGAAGAGCTGTGAGATGTACCCTGACTATGTAATGAACACTTTACAGTACTGAAACAATAAACAGTACAATTATTATTATTACTGAAGTATCAGGAACTCATTCTTATGAAATATGCAGATCATGATGATTCAAGAAAATAGATTATTGCAGACACTACCCTGGGATATTGTCTCAACTCCAGTTAGGGACAGTGTGACCCACAGAAAGCAGCTGTAACACACAATGAAAAAATATTGTTACTTCTTACTGCTCCTGGAAAGAAACTCTGAAAAACAATAATTGTGCTCAGGTCTCCCATGATGAAATGTGGTAGTTAGACTGACATGTGGCTTCTTGTTCTCTAGGTCTCAGAACCTCATTCTGTAGTTCTCAGAACATACAAAAGACTTATGTACACTCTAGGTGTCTCACCTTAGAGTTTACGCCAGTCAAGTTAAAAAAGGATGTAATTTAAGACTTAAATGTCTATTACCCTTCTTCGTTTTGTCTTGTCAGCTGAAGAAGTCACAAAAATTAACTCAGTTGTGCACCGTTTTGAGATGCTTAGCTGCACACTAGAAACACCAACATCTATAAACAGGAATAGCATAAGAACATAAATAGAAGAAGTTTTAGAAATGAAACCACACTCCCTGAACTTGAAAAATTGAACTCGTATTTAAAACCCTTACTTGCACATAGTTTTAAAACAGACATAAATTGCTTGTTAAAATCAAGCTTCTACAAAATCCAGGAAAACCTGAATCCTAGAAGTTCAGCTAATAGTCACACTAACATTGTTTTATTTTATTCAAGAACCTCAAACTATTTTAAGAAGGTGAATAAATATTAGCACCTACTATAGGTGGAGTTGATTCACTGGAAGATATGCTGTTTGGTTTGTATTCCTTGCACTTCAACTTGGCATTTCACTGAGGTGTTTAATCCTCAGTCCTTAGGGCCCTCCATGATCTGTGAGCACAAGCAGCAGCTTCAAAGAACGACTTGCATTGTGGAGAGCCTGAATCACTGTTCAGGGGTACCAATCTTTCTCCAGTGCTTCTCAACTTTGTTGAAATGGAGATGAGGCTTTTGTGGAGATGACTAAAATTTTCCAAACCAGCCCAGGCCTAATCTGACAGCTGGCATATTGTCCTGTGATTCCCATCTTTTATCTGACCTCCTACACTAAACTACCTCTGGGAAAAGGTCTGAGGATTTATAAAGCTGTATTGATAATGATTTTTTTTCTCTCCTTCCCTTTATTATAATTCACAATTCTAGAAGTCAGTTAATACCTGCATCAGTCATGACCATAACAGAATGCAGTAATGATCCAGGAGATGAAAAGGTCCCTACCATTTGATTAGCTTCCTTTTCTATCTTGGATAATTCTTTTTCCTTTTTGAAGCACCATAAGACCTACAATAGGAACAAATGAAGGCTAGAGTAAGGCATGATACACTTCTGTTCTTCAGATATATTATTCACTAAACAGTAGTAAAAAAAAATGCTATTACATAAATTAGTTCACCTAGAGCACAGAAGCATTTGACCATTCTTTAACCAAATATTAGACAAATGTACTTCTATGTTCTGTTACCATCTTAAGATACAAAAGCATGCAGCATGTTAATCTTTGGGTCATGCACTGTCCCAGCATGTCCTATTCTTGAATATATATATAGGAGTATACAGTGTACTAAATTCACTTCAAACAACCCTAATTTATAAGGGTTGTTTGAAGTGAATTTAGTACAGCAGCAGCATTAATCATGATTTTCACCACTTTCGTCTTGGATACTCAGACCTAACTGTTGGGAATGATAGCCAAACTACAAATATTTGGGGTTGATCATGCAATTTACAGAATAAAGACAGACTGCAAATCCACTTCAACATGAAACATCAAAGTTCTTAAAGATCTGCAGCAGAAAAAGAATCCTTAATCCTCAGTGCTGAAAAGGAGTTTTGTTGGCTTAAGTACAATTGTAAAAACCAGAATGTTTATTGGCTGGCACATACTGTGAATGTATCGTACATGGTCAAAAAACTGCCAATAAATCTTTCACAGCTTAGCTATTCAACAGGCTGGAGAAAAAAAAAATAAAGTATTTTTTACTGTTCAAACACATCTTTAAAATGCCTAAAAAACCCCACCATTGTGCAATGGCACAAGAATTCCACCTAGCTCTTCTAGAAACAGAGATATTCAGCAAGCAGACTACACCATACCCAGGACATTAATAAGTATACATAAGGACTACTGGAGAATTTGTGCTGTTATGTAGAAAAAAATATCTTCAAGGAACTAATTTATTCTCAGACAGTACAAATGAGAGAAAGGTAGCTACAGATTACACTGAGGGAAATATTTAGCAGCTTCCTTATACAGAAAGATTCTGGACTACTGACACATGTCAACACATCTGAGTGAAATGAATGCATTTACTCAAAGCTCGTCTTCACTGCACAAAACCAAACACTTCAGAGACCCTTTAGTCACTGTTGGTGTGAGAAAGGCTTTGCTTTCATGCGAGTAACTCTCCCGTTTCCCATGCCTGTATTGCATTCTCAGCATTGTATCTTATTTTATTACTTCTGGATTTTTGGAGTGCTGTTTCCATTTCCCTGCCCACTCCCTCGTTGTGATCTCTGATCAGTGAATCCTTCCCTGACAGATACAAAATTAATGACTGTCTTAAAATACACACAGGCACATACATGACTATAAATAACAGAACAGGGTCATTTAAAGGAATTCTAGATTAGATGTAAAAGAAAGTGCAGATTTGCAAAGCAGCAATTCAGTGACAAAACTATGGTTAACATAAACACATGCTTAACGTGGTCTTTTAAAGTACTCTGATGGTGCACTAAGGGCTGTGCTGTTTTGTGCAAGTTGCAGTTAATTCCAAAATTTCTGTTCCCTCTGACTACCTAAAGTAAAACAACTGATAAATTCAGAAAACCAAAACAAGTATCCTGATCTACCTCATGGTTGAATTATTCTGAATTTGGTAAAGTGCAAGCCACGAATGAAGCCTCCCCATCTGTCAGTATTCCCATAACACCTCTTCATTCCTATTAAAGATGCACTGCAGCTTTCAGTCAAGGTAGTAGTCTGGGCCTGTCTTCTCTACCTAGCCATGTGTTTTCACAGGTCATAAAAGGAGCACAGTTATTATGTACAAGACTTCCACTACTTTCCAATATAACCAGTGAATAGGTTCACAAGCTGTTAGGGGGAGAAGACAGCAGGAGAAGTAATTACGTAAGATCTGTTTTCTAGGAAAAGTGAATTTGAAAGCCCTGCTTCTTTTCCTTCCCTGCCACAATGAATCAGGTACTTTTCCTCCTTAAAACAATAAGGCAGAGAAAACACTGAAAGACAGACAGATGAGACATTTTCTATTATGTGAAAGACTGGAACTGGAAATTAATTTTGCAGTGGTTATATTAAAAAGCTTGTATATAGCTGCTGACTAAGTCAGTGCTTATTTTGGAAGATGTATCTGTATCTGTCAGATGAATCTGACATTCAGGCATCAGAAATGTAACTGTGTCCCCTCTAGCTGAATATGCAATTTTACCAGAAATAGGTTATACTTATGTAATAGCCCACCTACTTTTAACTTAGCTACACAGCAGGCAAAAACTTCTTATCATGATACCATTAGATACAATATCTCAGAAACAGTATCTAAGATCCTGTAAATTAATATTGTTATATTTTGCCAAGATTTGCAAACTACAGACCAAACGGGGACCCTAAATCTCTAAGAGCTTTGATGCTCACATAACACAGGTAACACAGGTATGGAGATACATGTACAGATAGCTCCCAAAGATCTTGGAGTCTTTGGGGATCCTGGACTGGAAGCTAGCCAACACTATTCCAATTTACAAAAAGGGCATGAGGGAAGATCCAGGAAGACCTGTTGGTACAATCTCAGTATCTGGAAAAATTATGGAGATGATCACGCTGGCTGCAGTTGGAAGGCACTTAAAAGATTAATACAATCATTAGGAAGAGTCAACACAGTTTCACAAAAGGAAAGTCCTGTTTTACTGATTTGATATCCTTCTATAACAAGGTCACCTGCCAAGTGGGTGAAGAAAGGAGGTGGTTGTAGTTTTCTGGGATTTAGGGAGGATTAATGATTCTTAATGGACTAAGCTTGGATTAAGCCTTCTGAATGTGTTGTCCACACTATCCTGTCCTATCCTATCCTGTCCTGTCCTATCCTGTCCTATCCTATCCCATCCTCTCTTCAAAAGATATTACAAGAGGTTGAGCACAACTGACAAGTTTTTTATAAAAACACACAAATAATGCAATTTTCCACATAGCAAAAATTTGCATTCGACATACTGAAACTAAAGCAATCTAGATTATTAATCAGGTGTCCTGTCAATAACTCTTTAGGAAAAAATATTTTTATTTGCCTGTTTTCTGCCCTTAAAATAATATAAATATTCACATAAAGAAAAGATATATGAAAGCAGATTGCTGTGATGCCGTTTGCTGGTATAGTACAGACAATTGATCCTGAATTGCTGAGTAATTGCAAGATTCTCTCATGTATTAACCTAATGTCCTAATCTACACTTTTCCTTGCATTGGAAACATGATGAAGTTGTTATTCACATCTACGTGCCTCTGCAAAAGGAGAAGGCTTGGGGCAACATACAAAGGCAAAATATGATTTTTTTAAATTGATTTTTCGGCATGAGCATATTAAAGGCTCAGAATGAAGAGAGATCAGCTGAGTATTTTTGCGGAGGTCAGTCCAGCGGGGAGGAGGGCAATAGCAAGAGGCTCGTGCACGGCCGTTCGGCCCCGAGAGGAGCCCAACCGAGCGGGTCAGAAGTCCCAAAAGGATCAGGACACACAGGTGGCATCTTGCCGAGGCGCTGGCAAGGCACCCTCGGTCTGCCCCGATGGTTCCCAGCACGGGCGAGCGCACGGAGACACCGCGGGGCTCCCAGCTCTGACGCTAGCGGCACCCCAGCTTCCAGACGCTACTCCGCATCCGGGTACCTCGGAAATTCCTTCTTCCCGGCTTACAGCTTTTTTTTCTTAATAGATTGACGAACCCTCCCGTTCCAGAGGCACCGCCCGCCCCGCGCTGGCTCCAGGCGGGGCCCGGGCGCCTGCCGAGCGGCGGAAAGGCGAGCCGAGCTCCCTGCGGAGAGAAC
>JANPWX010021771.1:465874-536744 GCA_024734555.1 Trochalopteron elliotii
GCGGTGCCGGCCGCGGCGGGGCGGGAGGCTCGGAGGGAGGCGCGGCGGGACCGCACCGCTGCGGCGGCTTTGGCGGCCCGACTGGGCAGTTCGGTATCCAAAGCATTGCCGGGGCTCCCTCCCCTCCCTGGTGAAACCTACAGAGACATAAACCAACCGGGCTGGCTTTCCTTCACTTCCAGAGAACCACAAACAAAATGTTTTTCCATTTAGCAGTATATTGCTGGTAGGATTTGCAGCTGTGTTGGATTAAGTGCCTAATTATTCTGTGAGCACGGAACTTTAACGTAGGATCCGTGTTTTGTATTGCACTCACATAATATGCACCGCTTTTAACTTCTAGCAAAAATGGTCTTGCCCTTTGATAGTGAACAATTACAACTTACATGAAAATGGTACTTGGTGTCATAGAATCGTTAGGGTCGGAAGGGACCTCCGGGGATCATGCAGTCCAACCCCACTGCCAAGGCAGGGTCACCTAGAGCAGGTGACACAGGAACCTGTCGGTGTGAGCTTTCCATATCTCCAGAGGGAGACTCCATGACCTCCCTGGGCAGCCTGTTCCAGTGCTCAGCCACCCTCAAAGTAAAGCTGTTCTTCTCCTCGTGAAGGTGGAACTTCCTGTGTTTTGTTCTTGTGTATGCATGCTTTTATTTTGCTGAGTACTCAGAATTTTATATTTTTTTTAATATTCCACAGAGTTTTCTCACTAGGAAAGCAGAAAAGATGTTGGATATTAAGGCCTGGGCTGAGTACATCGTGGAGTGGGCTGCCAAGGACCCCTACGGCTTCCTGACGACCGTGATCTTGGCGCTCACGCCGCTGTTTGTGATCAGCGCGGCGCTGTCATGGAAGCTTGCGAAAATGATTGAGGCCCGGGAACGAGAGCAGAAGAAGAAACAGAAACGCCAGGAGAACATTGCAAAAGCCAAACGAACAAAGAAGGATTAAATGGGCAAAAATGGCTGCCTTCGTGCAAAGGATCCACTTTTAAAATTAAATACTTGTACATTTTGTGTTGTAACTGTCCTTTGATACTTGATCCTGTTATTTCTTGAATATTAATGAAATCTAATACTTCCAGTGTATTTTTTTCCTGCTGATTTGTGTTAAAATTTGCCCAAGTGACAGTTGTTAGAGTAATTAAATTTATTACTTGTGCCCTAGTGCAGGTTGCTTTTCTAAATTTGCATGTTAAATTAAAAAATTAACTTCTTGGGTGGCTCTGAAGGTAGATACATTTTTTTCTCTTAGCTGAGCTATAACTTAACAAGTGTCTTAAAATTGTCAAGTTTAGGGGAAAATGTGAATAATAAACTGGATTACAGAAATGCAAGTTTTGAGCAGACCTGAGCAGACCTGTAGAGACAAGGTAGCTGTAGCATTAGATAGCAGACATGACTGATTTCCTTTCAGGTCACTGCATATGGCTGTGTGTACCCACAATGGCTGCTGCAGTGTTTTTGATGGCGGTGCTTGTCTGCAAAAGTAACCTTAAGCTACCTTAGCTTTTCCTGTTTCCTGAACTACAAGCCATCAACAGCCTTTAACTTCAGGCCAAGTTCTAGGAAACTGATTGTTTGTTCTTATTAGCTTCATTTCTCTTATGGCACTCATGTTCTATAAAGTACAGTACTGTTGTTTGGTCTTCCCTAACAATTAGCTGAATGCTCCACCTGTAACTGATTTGGTTTTGCCTTCATAAACTCTTTATGCCTCAAAGAATAGCCATAAATGGGGTGGTGAGACCAAAGACCCAGGTGGCCTGGTGTTCTGAGTCCCAGAGACCTACAGCACATTGCTGTGCAAGATGATGCACAAGCTGGTGACAGTAGTTAGTTCTGCTTGCTAACCTGCTGGCTACCTTTGATCTAAGACTTGAGTTTAGGTTGGACTTCTGTTCTCATGGCCCTTGAAATTCTGCTGCCTTACAGGTTGCAAGATGCTGACACAGTCAAAAAAGTCAGGTTTGTGTTGCAAATAGATCAAAATTATTTAACCTTATTTCCAATTAATCTCTTTTGACAGAATTGATTAATTTTTCAAAGCCAAACTTTTTAATAATAGTCTGGTGGCCTGTACGTAGTCTAGTTCAAAAGAGCTTGTAGCAGTCATTAAGATTTTACATTTTGTGTATTTCTAAACAGCAGCACAGAGCTGTGCGTTCTAGCAGCTACTCTTTGATCAGGATTAAAAATAACACCTTAAAATAATACCATTGTTCAAATGAAGACCTATAGAGCTGGCTGACACCAAGGGGGATCAGAAGTGGGGAGTCTAACTGAAATTACTTTAAGTAAATGTGAAGTTGATCCCATTTCAATTTTGTTGGTGAAAGCAAGCATTATTAGAATATGACATTTGGGCATTTTATAAATATGTGAGATTAAGTCTCCACGTTTTGTATGAAGTGTTGTCAAATATGTACGTGTTCAACCTTTGATACCTACATAGCTTGAAACACAGGGAGGAGAATTAATGAGGGATATACTCCATAAATAAATTTGATACTTTTTGAAAAAAAATTGTGTGGTCTTTATTTTTATTTGAAGTTGTCATCATCATCTCTAATGATGAGAGACAATCATCATCTCATTCACACATCATCTCTAAGCAAATAATCTGCATATTTTATGTATCTAAACTATGGCCAAAATGATCTAATTATCTAGGGAAGTCCACAGATAGATCAGGAATAAAAACTAATTCATTTTTTAAAATACTTGTGACAGTCCCTTGTCCCGGATCTAGTGTTATATTTGAGCAGTTTTATCAAGTACTTCTAGCTTCTATTATAGCAGTTATCTGTGGTTTAACTGATTGTACCCTGTGCAAATTGCAAATCAAACATTTCAAATCTGTTGAAAGTTTTAAGTTACAAAAATGTCCCCATGATGAGTATAGTACATAATCAGTGTAGCATTATAGTGATTCCTGCTCATGAAATCAACTTTTCCATCTGCTTGCCAGTGGAAAGCACGCTGGCACTGCCAAGGGATTTATTCTGAAGAGACATCTTGGCCAAGGTTTGGGAAAATGTAAGTGTAAGTACAATTCGTCTTCAAGGAAAAAATCAATTTAGACTTTCAAGAAAATTTAGATAGTCTTTTAGCTATGAATTCAAGAATAACTGATGAACAGCAACTGTCAAAACCAAATTTAGTAACACACCCTGTTTTTCACTAAACCCAAACACTTCACAATACTTTGCCATGGTTAAGCCTATTTGAATAGTTCTGCAAAAGTAATTGAAACTGCTTTAATACTACTTTATTGCACCCTTGTATATAACAACTGTGTATGTCATCTGTTAAATATTTATCCATAGTATCTGTCCATTAAATTGCTTATTTCTTTTTACTATCACTGTCTGGTGGCACCCAGGCACCTGGCTGGAAGGTATTTGCAGTGCTTGTAGGGTCTTGTGAGGGCTCCTTCTTTCCATAGTAAGGGGCAGATGCGTGGCCTTTAACCTGAGTGTGACTTGGCTTAGCAACAAGTCCTTCCTCGTACTCCTTGGCCTGAAGCAGCTTATCCTTTCCAGATACATCCTTTACTTTCTGTTTCATTTCTTCTCTATAATTTTCATTCCTAAGGATCTCCTAAGAACAAAGTAGAAAGATAATTAGGTAAGTCAGAAGAAAATGCAATACACAGTGTTGCAATAAAACATTTTGAACAGTCATCTCTTTTCTTAATTTTTTAACCCACATTTTCAGGTATTTAAGTAAAATAAAATGTGGCAAAATCAGTTGGTTTTCCACAATTGCAAATTCAACCCTATCTTAGAAGGTTCTTAATGTTTGAATCATCTTGTTGAAGAAAAACTGCATTGTAGTATCCACTTCACTAGTCTATTGGAGCAAAAAAAAGAAATTAAGAAATTAAATACAGTCATCAACGAGTGTGAAAGTACATTAAAAATAAGGCTACTTTTTGCATTGTTTCCTATGTTGTAGTTGACACTTAGAGCTATTTATCATTTGCATCTCTTCCTGTAATTCACTATGCCTGTTACGTACCTCTGCCTCAGGGCACAGTTTTGGGAGAAACAGATGTGCAACCTTTGGGGTCTCGCTAGTGCCAGACTACAAAATAAAGAACTAAAATCACGATATCACCGATTGGTCACGTTGGATGATGGTGTAGTGGGTCATTTGGTCCAACGTCATTCAACCTCCATGCTCTAGCAGGGTCATTCCAGAGCACACAGTGCAGGATTGTGTCCAGGTGGTGCTTGAGTATCTCCAAGGTGAGGAGAGAGGTGAGGGAGACTCCACAACTTCTCTAGGCAATCTGTTTCAGTGCTTAGTCAACCCCACAGTAAAGAAGTTCTTCCTCACATTCAGGTGGAACTTCCTGTGCATCAGTTTCTGCCCATTGCCTCTTGTCCTATTGCTTGACACCACCAAGCAGAGCCTGGCTCCATCCTCTTGACATCCTCCCATCAGATACTGATAGACATTAATCGGGTCCCCTATCAGTCCTCTCTCTTCAGCTTTTCCTTGCATGAGGGATGCTCCAGTCCCCTAATCAAATTCACTGTCCTCTGCTAGATCTGCTCCAGGAACTCCATGTCTCTCTTGTCCTGAGGAGCCCAGAACTGGACACAGCACTCCAGATGAGGCCTCACCAGATCTGAGTAGAGGGACAGGATCCCCTCCCTCCAACTGCTGGCAATGCTCTTCCTAATGTCCCCAGGATCCCAGTGGCCTTCTTGGCCACCAGGACACACTGCTGGCTCATGGACAGCTTGTTGTCCACCAGGACCCCCAGGTCCTTCTCCTCAGAGCTGCTCCCCAGCAGGTCAGTCCCAGGCTGTGCTTGTGCCTGGGGTTTTATTCCTCCCCACGTGCAGGACCCTCCATTTGCCTCTGCTGAATTTCAGTCCCCTCTTTCCATTTCTCCAACTTGTCCAGGTCCTTCTGAAGGGCTGCCCAGCCCTCTGGGGTATCAGCCATTTCTCCCAGCTCTGTGTCCTCAGCAAACTTGCTGAGGAGGCGTCTGCCCTTCACGCAGCTCACTGGTGAATAAGTTACACGATACTGGGCCCGTACTGAACCCTGGGGAACACCACCAGTGACAGGCCTCCAACTAGATCCTGTGCCAGTGATCACAACCCTCTGGGTTCTGCCATTCAGCCACTTGTCAATCCACCTCACTGTCCACTCATCCAGTCCACACCTCCTGAGTTTTCCTACAAGGATGTAATGAGACACAGTGCCAAAAGCCTTGTTGAAGTTGAGGTTCCACTGCTCTCCCCTCCTCAATCCAGGCAGTTGTGTCATCATAAAAGTCAGTCAGGTCAGTCAAGCATGATTTATCTGCAGTGAATCCATGCTGGCTACTCCTGATCACCTTCCAGTCATCCAGGTGGATCGACGTGGCCTCCAAAATTAAGAAAAAGGCTGAATTCTTTTCTCCAGATTACAAGCATATGGAGGAGTTAAGGAGAAATTATACTAGTACATTCCTCTGTGAGCAAGGACATTATTTTAGGAATTCAGGTGTTAAAATACATACGATACTGCCAAGAGCTGAAATAACAACTATGAACACCTAAGAATGCTTTAAAAGACAGTAATTAAAGAAAACCTTATGTAGGGGGTTGACCATGGCTGGATGCCAGATGCTTAGCAAAGCTTGTCACTCCCCTCTACAGCTGGACAGAGGAGAGAAAATATAATTAAGAGTTCACAAGTTACGGACTATGAGAGATCACACACTAAATACCATCACAAGCAAAACAGACTCAGTCCTATCGCAGGATGATGAGAAGTAAAGTAAGATCTTAAAACTACCTTCCCCCTACCCCTCCCCCCTCCTCAGCTCTGTCTCCTCCCCCTAGCGAGTGCAGGGAGACAGGGAATAGGAATTATGGTCAGTTCATCATACATTCCTGCTGTTGTTCAGGGAGAGGACACTTTCCCTATACCATTCATGGGATCCCACCCATGGGAGACAGTTCTCCATGAACTTCTCCAACATGAGTCCATCTCACGAGCAACAATCCTCCCCAAACTGTTGCAATGTAAGTCCCTTCCATGGGATGCAGTACTTCAGGCACAGCCTGCTCCAGCGTGGATGTCCCACAGGGTCACAAGTCCTACTAGGAAACCTGCTCCAGCATGGGCTCCTTTATCCATGGGTGGGCAGGTTCCTTTCAGGACCCTGCTCCAGGCCTCCTACAAGGTCACAGCCTCATCTTAGGCATCCACCTGCTCCAGCATGGGTCTCCTCCAGGGGCTGCAGGTGGATCTCTGCATCCCCAAGGACCTCCATGGGCTGCAGGGGCACAGCTGCCTCACCATGGTCTGCACCAGGGGCTGCAGGGGAACCTCCGCTCTGGTGCCTGGACCATCTTCTGTCCCTTCCTTTTGCACTGACCTTGGTGTCTGCAGGGCTGTTCCTCTCACATACTGTTACCCTGCTCTTCTCTGAGCACAATTACAGCTCTGCAAAACTTTTTTAAGTCTCCTTAAATATGTCATCAGAGAGGCATTACCACCATTTCTGATGGGCCCAGCTGTGACCAGAGGCACATCCCTCCTGGAATTGGCTGGGACTGTCTCTGCCAGACATGGAGGAAACCTCTAGCAGGTTCTCACAGAAGCCACCACCGTAGCTGCCCTGCTACCAAAACTGGCCATACAAACTCAATACACCTTATCTTAGAGGTACCATGGAAAGTAACCCCTTTTCTTGGTTCTTAGTTGCCTCTGTACTTAAATTCAGATATACAGAGCAGAGGCAGAACTCTTTGCATACAAATGGAAATTGAATGGAAACACACAAGTAATACACAAATTACTTTGCAAACTGAAGAGGGGTGAAAATTCTCACATGCTCAAATAGGAATACTGTCAAGCATAACAAGATCAAATTCTCAACAGTCAGTATAGCAAAACCTCTTTGTGGCATCTCTCAATTCCATGCTTATTTACCACATGCCTGTGTAAATCCACCACAACCTTATTCATTTCAAGGGGATTACTCCTGTGGTGCTTGTATTAAAAATGCAAAAAACCATCCCAAACTGAAGTGACTTATTCAGAATTTTCTATACAATCCACCACGACAAAAATTTTTCAACTACAAAATGTACACATTCATTTTTGGCATTAAACTCATGCCACTAACATGTACACTGAAATCACTGGGTTCCTGTGCTCAAATTAAAGAAAATATGAACTGGAAATATAGAGTCAATCGGCATGTTAGAAAAACTGGGTCAAATACATTCTCACTTAGAGACTCCACTGCTAAACAATCCTTTAGTCACTGATTTGCTATAAAAAGTAACTGAGGGCTGAAAGTTAGTTTGTGGGGTTTTTCTTTGTTTGTTTAAGTTACATTGTCAGGTTCAGAACACTTATATTCTCTCTTCCTCCAAGATGAATCACAGTATTTTATAAGGTGGCCATCTTTATTATAAACTGCCCCCCAATAAGTTTTCTGCTAAAATATAGGTACATGAACATGTAATGTGCTCTGACCATTAAGGGAAATACAAAATCTTTCTATCCAACCCAGAGAACAATATTACCTATCAGATAGCTTCAGTTTTTTAAGGATTAGCTTGTTCTTTCAACACTCTCTTTTTGTACAAATAAATTACACAAGCTCTTTGGACCAGCAATTCTCAGGAAGTATATGGCATCTCAAGAGTATCAGAAATGTCCTTCAATATTTTTATTAAACGAAAACTCTAAGAACTGGGGCTATGCTGGAAAATAAAAAACAAAAAATGCCTTGGGATATCCAGCCCCATTCTAAAGCAGTTGAAATCCCCACATGCAGATGTTCACTTTGAAATGTATCAGCTCCCAGCATACGGACTAGGATACACAAAAGGATGTGCCAAGAGCTAAGTCCAACTACATGTTCTGCAGTTTATTTTTAGGTGAAGGTAAAACAAGACATTTTATCACTGCAGGTTGTCCAGCTTTGGTGATTATTTTAAATTGTATGAGGTTTTTAACACTTCTAATGTTTGGAGCTGCATGTCTCCCCTCCTTAGGAAGGCAGAGTTTAAGAAAGTGATGTCTAAGGTTTTCTTGAAGAACATTATTATTAAGGAAATACCAAAGTAGCCCTGTGTGGAGATTGGGGCAGCTGTTTTTCATCCACAAACTGCTGACTTCTCTATAATCTGACATCTTAGTATTGGTAACAGCTGCATGATCAAAGAATGAAGGATGGCCTGCTCCTAGGAGCAACATAGCTCAAGACATGTTGCTCTCTTCCAAGGGTGTTTCTGCAAAAGGCATGGGGCTGTATTTCCTGCCACCAGCATGAAATTTTCACTTTTTTTTGCAACCTATGTATTTTTCAAAGCTCCCAGTAACTCAGGCAGTTGAGTTGTATCACAAAGTATCCTCTCTGGCGTATTCACCTCCACTCCACACAAGGAAAAAAATCTAGAAAAGATTTTAGATGCCTACCTGACTGTACTGGAAGACCTGCTTTGTAGAGTCAATATTTGGAATGCAGTGCCCTTTTGCTCTTAAAGACTCCCATACTGTCACGTCTTTCCCCTTCTTGAATAAACTAATAAACTATTATTACAGAATGAATAGCATTAATTCCTCTTGGAAGGAAGGTGTCATGGATACCAAAGAGGGTTCTCTAGACACACTCATTCCTTCAAGTGGAGCCTGCTCAGTAGTGACCAGTCTTTGGTGAACACTTCTTGCTATTCTTCTCCACAGGCAAATGGCAGAACTGAGCCCTCTCTCTCCTGCAGCACCTGCTGAACCTCACATCCTGAGGAACCAGCCCTCCCCTCACTGTATCCCCCTCGGCCCTCAAACCAGCCACACCTCAAGACACTCACACCACCAACCTGCCTCCCACAAAATGTTTTTAAACTCCTGAGCACAAACTTGTGAACAGAGCTCTAAAGATGCAGGTTCATGCAGATATGCAGTACCAGTGTACAGCATCTATGGGGGAAGGTTTAAAGGTTATATTAACAGATTGGCACTTCCCAGAAGGTTTTCTAAAGACACTAGACCTAATCCTTTAATTACAAGGGTTTTATTTATTATTAAGTTTGAGAAAAATGCCACATTTCTTTTCAGATGGGTTTGTGTTTTGATTAAATTAGAAATAGCTTCTTTATGTTTTCTTAGAAACTATCTCACTTCCCAAGTTATCAGAAGTTGAAATACTCATGATTTCTCTTGATTTGAATCTGTTAGCTAGTTACTATTTGATGCCAGCACTGAGAAACACCTGGACAGGCTAATGATTTTGAACTGTGGACAGCACAATTCATAGAATACTTATATTTTATGTCTAGTCTGAATACTTTATATTTAATTATGAATGAACTTGAACTTAGAACTCTGCCTGTTAAAAATTCATACCTGTAGGTTGGTAAAAATTTAAAAAATAGCAAATGGAATGAAAAATTGTTTTGGCAGAGTATTAAAAATGATGTAAGACAATTTAACATGTCAGAATTTTTCTTCATCATCATGTTAACTGAAACTTGGGCAAAATGCTAGAAGTTAAGCTGAATCACCATTTTTTAAAATACCACCAAATAATAAAACTAAACTCCATTTTCCAGTTTGACAAGTTAAATAGGCAAGATGAAATAATCGGCTATTACATCATATTACATCAAGAGTAGGAGGAAGAGAGAGGACCTCATCTTTGGGAAGCACTGAATGTTCTGATCCCGGGCAGGTCTTGATAACTCAGCAACTGAATGTGACCTCAGCAGTACCAGCTTGGGAATGAGAAATACTGTGGTAAATGAAAAGCTGTCACTGCATGGCAGTTTGAAATAGAAAGGCTTATCCGGATTAGCCAAAGTAGTTATTTAAATCAAACACTGACTGCTAATTTTGTAAAGAACATACACTAAATATCCTTGTTCCATCAACAAACAATGTTAATCAAATCATTGTAAGATTTGCTTTGCACAGCTTCAGTTTTTGAGCAAATCTCTGATCAGATACAATATTTAGTTTTACATGCAGTGCTAATAACATATTTACTACCGAGCTAAACCAGTTAAATATTAATCATAACTCACAGTAATTTTTGTTTAAATCTGCAGACAAGCAGTGCTTACTATTACTGAAGTACTACAGTGCTAGTTATGAACTACAGAATCTCTGGCATGAGCTGACATAGCTTCTAGGGCACCACAGTGTAACACACATGTTTGGCAAGAAAACGTAGTAAGAGGCAAAAGGAAGAGACATCAGACTGCAAAGCATATCACCAACACACACAGACAGCAGGGGTTTGTGTCTGAATTATTTTTGCAATTCCGCAAAGATATTTGTCCAAAACTACACACACACACACACATATATTCAAGATTACAGATGAAACTGTGCAGAAGCAGCAAAAAACACAAACTAGCCTGGCACCACTGCACTCTGCCTTGAATAAAGGGCAGTGAATAGTCCTGATCCCCACAGAGCAAACAAGGAACTGCAGCTGTGACTCAGTCACAGTTTGGTCCTTGCTCTCCCCAGTCTACATGTGATGTAATCTGTACCAGCCCTTTTCCTGGTACACTTCACTTTGCCCTCCACCCCCACCCAGCTGTGCTGTCAGTGAACCAGGACACAGAGCCAGTGCTCCATGCACTCTGTCCCACAAGGTCAGGAACACAAGAGCAGCAGCTGCTATTTCCTCTGCAGCCTTGGAATCTGCAGCATGGGCAATCTGGAAGCAATGGGGCAAATTGGCCCTGATGCTCCTCTGTGGAGGTTGACAAGCAGTTATATTTCAAACTTAAAGAGAAAGTTAAAATGAACAAAAGGAAAAAAAATCTAAAATATGATGGCTTCTGCAAATGCTCAGTTTTTTTTTTTAATTGACTTCTATGACTACTCCCTTCTATTTAAGGTCTTCGTAGTTCAGTTCTTTATATCGTCAAATTTTACTGCCCTTTTGAATTGAATAATAACCCTTTCTGGAATCATGCATAATTTACTATGCAAAATGTGATTTAGTGTAACCTGAGTTATTGGATATGGCCCAAATCCTGGTTGTGATTCTGGGCAACAACGGTGGGAAATATTTTGCTCAGAAACATATTTATCCCTGTGCTTTTTAAATATATTTTCCTTGAACTGTTAATCATACTGTGCAGCTTTTGGTGGCTTCAGGAATAAATTACTCATGTGCTCAGCCCTAGTCTCTGTGTAAGAATGGACAATCTCCATGTCAGTGTTCTCATTTTACAACTTCTCAACTGAAGCATCTGAAAGCAGACAAAGGCAAAACTATAACATGCAATCCCAACAGTGTCAAACAAAGCATTTTTCTAAACTGCATTCCATTCTCCCTAAAGGAATGCAAATTCTGTGTAAACTAATCTACGTGAATGAAGCTACTTTTGATCATACCATCTCTCAAATAAGTAATACTTATGATCAAATAAATAGGAAGAGTGGATATACATTGTGGGAACTAAATAGAATTTAATTTCAATTCAATTATTTGGGGGCTGAGAGAAAGAAACCTTTTGGTTATTACAATTCATTGAAGTATGTTTTCCCTCAGTTGACATGGAGTTTGCCAAAACAGATAATTATGGATACCCTAAAAATAGTTTAAAAGAATAAAAGTGTCATCAAAGAAGTTTTTTTTAGCATTTCACCTTCTATCCAACTGTGCAATTTGGAACTCACAGAATTTTATTACTGTGTAACAAGTACACACTGCATGAGAAAAGCAATCATTTACTGTGGTTTTCAATTTCAAACTATTTTCAGGATCTTGATGGTAATTAAAGGGACATGCAACTCTACTTTACTTCCCATGAAATGGGAAGTAAATGTGAAAAAACACATACAGAACAACAAAGAGGTTTCAGTTCAAACTGGGATTTGTGGCTGTGCAGCCCTGTGTGTGCTACAGAGGAAGCAGCATCTATGTCAACAGGGAAGTGCTACCTAGTACAAAGATCTGTGTACACAGAGATGTGTTACTATGGGGTCACATCTACCACTTTCAGGATACCACATTGGTGGGTCCAGAGAGAAACCATTTCTCTCTACACCAGTTTCTCGTGGCATTGCCGTAACTGCAAGTTTCCTCATTTATTTCCTGACACCCCAGGAAAGTCTGTAACTATTTCTGCCTCCATTCTACAGACATGGCCTAAACAATGCCAAGTTTCTCAGATACCCTTGAACCTCAGGACATTGTCAGTAGTGTGGAGCTATAAGATCTGTTATGGGTGAAAATAAGGGTTAAATTACTAAATACATGCAGCTATCTTGTGATATAGATGGCAGAATTCTTAAAAAGCCTCTACAAATCTGATGCCCTCTCAAATAAGAAAAAAAAAATCAAATAGAAGTTAGGCACAGAAAGGCCTGAAGAAAGAAAGTTTCCTCCCTGTCTTCATGAGCACCTTTTCTTTCTTTTCCAAATAAGATGTGAAAAATCCAAAACATAAAGATGCCATGTTCAAAGTCAGTAGAGAAATATGTAGCCAGAAAGAGAACTTGGAGGTAGGAGCATAAACAAGACAGCACATTTACATTTACCTTAGAAATTTTTAGATGAGCTATACAGAAGGTGGACTGTGGCTCAGAGAATGGAAGGGAACAGCCTTTTAAAGAAATCATTTGCATGGATGCAACATCCTTTCTATAAAACAACAGCTATATATCAAGATAACTTTTCTCAATAAATTTTGACAGCATTAAAGTTTAGCAGGTGAACTAATATGCATGTAAAGTAATAAATTACTAAATCTGTTTCCACAAAATAGCATTTGATTAAAATTATTTTAATATTAGTAGCCTTTAAAATATTTTCATTAATTTAAAATTGTAAGATCACTAGACAATGATATATTTCCTATTTGCAAAAACACTTGCTATATACATCTAGTTTCCTATATACATAATAAAGAAATGTATTAGTCAACTTAGTCATTAATCCCTAGTTAAACTGGTTCAAATGTAATTTAGAGCTGCACAGGAATAAAGGTAATGATTCTTTTCAGCCAACCATATATGATCATACCCAATATACACACAAAGGGACAGATGACAGGATGGTACAGTACTGCAAAAATATATCTATTCAAGCTCAGATTCTATTGTTATTAAGGAATATGTGTACTGCACATACTGTACACATGCTCAGACAGGGCAAAGGCATGATCCAGAGCTCTACATCAAGACAGATTCTCTGATTACCACAGGAACAGAGTATGTTTAAGAAGAACATAAGAAACAATAGGATCTGCACTAATTTGTCAAGTTATCACCCTTATCATAACTGAGTTGAGACTTGGCATATTTCAAGCTCTAAAAAAATGGCAACCACCTGTTACCAGCAACCCAGAAAATTATTTTTACTTCATTTATATCCCAAGGCTTCCAGCATTAACATTCCTTATGTAACTAGCCAGTTAGAAATAACCAGGGTGATGAGCAGCATGCATTAGTTATGTCTAGCCAGACACAAAAGGCCAAGTGACTTCCTTCAAAATGGGGAAAAAGGGATGGGTGCACAAGGAGGAAAGAAACCATTAGGGATGTGGTATATTTAACATTGCACAAGCTGACTTGGAGTATTCTTCTGTTAAAAAAAAAAACAAAGAGAGACACTCAAAAAAGAGAGGTAAAGCAGCTTCTTCTGAGCAAAAGTGAAAGCTTTATAATGGAAACAAGCAAACAAATAGAAAAAGATCAGCTAGGTGTTTGTGGAAGAAAGAACGGCCTGAATATAAAACATGATCAAGTCTCAAGAAAATCATTAACAGACTTAGCTTGATGTCATGACCCAACTACTCTCACCACTGTCAGGGCAGAATAACTCACATTTATTCTCACTAAAATGACCAACACGTCCTGATGATTATGAATGACATTTTGTTAGCCTACAGTATTTACCAAACCATAGGTCCCCAACCTGTGGTCATCAGTGTGATCAGTAAGATCTAACTGCTTTGTGAAGCTGTATCTCTGCAATATTTTCAATTACAAATTCGTCATAGACCTCATCATGAAACCTGGTAACCTAAGCACTTGGGCAACCTCTATCACAAATAGCCAAGAGTTAATAAAATATAAGGTAGACAAATATAAAAAAACGCATATACAAGATTCAAAAGGGGGATGGTAGGCTAACAGACGTGGAACAGAAATTGTAATAAAGTTTAACATATGTCATTTGATATTAGAAAGAAAAAAAATGAAGGGCAAAGAAGTGGAAAGAGAGGAAAACCATCCAAAAAAGTACTTTTACAGACTGCAGTGCTAGGAACATAATCACAACTCCAGAAAGTTATGCTTTAGGAACTTCGGGTTGCTACCATAAGATGTTGACAGTAAAATGTCATTAAAGCAAAAATGCAAAATTTGTGGGCTTTAGATCCTTTTTCAGAAATAGTCTCCTCTCATGAGAAATACACGAAATAACAAGGAGATTTGTTATACAGGGTTTCTACATGGTATATGCCACAAATATTCCCTTGTTTCACAGCTGTCAAACAGCAGTTTACCATACCATCTTTACTGTCAAAAGGGGAATATAATATGGAATAGCAGCCAGTAAAGTTTATGTAGCTAAAACACTAAAGCAAATTGGCCCTACAAATAGGGACCAAACAATATGCTATATGTATTTCACCACTATAATTATATTTATTATGATATTGCGATGTAAGGGTTTGTGCCAGTTTCAAATTAGGAGAAAAGTAGATCGTATATAGTGCCCCAAACTATTCTCTGTAATACAGAGAAAAAAATTAGGCTTTACTATCACATATTAAAAATATGACTGGAGCATTCTTTTCAAAATATTAGCAAGAATTTTTAACATATATTTGAACTACTTTTTCTTACACAGGAAAAAACTATTTAGAGATTACATGAAAAGGTAGCTATTTTCAAATTCCTAGTTTATCATTTCTGCTCTGTGATACAGTCAATGCACACTTACCCTGCAGGTAAAGTACCTAGCTGCTAAATTATTTCTCAAATCTATTACCTCATGAAACTAAAAATACAAGAAGTCCTATAACTCTGAATGCACCATTAGTCACAGCAATCTTCCACTCTCCAGGAATTTCTTTTTCTGGAAGGTAAAATATTTAGAATACTATTGTTCCACAGTTCTCTTACCTGTGGAGACTTCCTGCTCCCTATTTCAAAAATGAACCAACATCTCCAGCACCAGAAGGAGTTTTATTGCACCAGTTCCAGACCCAAGGCTGCCTGCCTTGGAGTAGGTTTATCTCAGAGCAACTATCACAGCAGCCTGGCTCACAAAAATGATAGAACAAAAGACACAACAGCTCCCATCTTAAAGTATCACATTAAGTGGTAATTTCAACAATAAAAGTTGTTTGCATACAGTTGGTATAAGCCAGAAGTAATTAAAATGAGGCCAGTCCAACCTTAGATGGAACAACTGTTGTAGTATCAGTTCCATGGCTCTACATAAGTAACTAGACTGGGGAGGGAAGGGAAAAAGTTTAAAAACTAAAAAAACCAAACCAAACCAAACCAAACCAAACAAAAAAAAAAAAAACCAAACAAAAAAAAAAAAACCACAAAAAACAACAAACCCACATTTGTGATGTGGGTTTATATACATACTTCCCTGAATAGGTTTAAGGATAAATTTAACTTAAACTTTTTCACTCATGAGTGTATTATAGCCCTTACTGTCTCTATAGTCTCTATAGCGGCAAATGTGAAAGAGGAGCAGAGAAAATTAGTTGAAAAGCTGCATGTTGTGTAGGAGCTTGTTTCAATGACTTACAGTTTGTCAGCACCTGCTGACAAGCTTGCCCCGGTCATCTCAATACACAAGGGTCAGGACAACTTTCCACAGGCCAGGATGTTCCAGGAATCTCAGTGTCCAAACAGCTGGAGATGCCAACATATCTTCAGGGATCTGAACTTGACATAGTTACTCCTGATGCAAGTCAAGTATCTGCCTCCATGGGTGTAATTTTGAATCTTATGCAACAAACAATGTCTTCTCTCTCATTCCTAGCTGGTGCTTAGCAACTTGTAACATAAATGCTGGGCAGGTCATGTATGTGTGTGCATGCATCTGCATACACAGATCAGCAGTCAAACTTGCTTCTAAACTCTTTACAAACTCTTCAGCATGAAATGCACTGTGGGACATTTCTCTGCTTTCTCTTATGGAAAAAGACATAGATGCAACTCCCTGTAGCATTAGCACTGTAAATTGCTAGTGTAATTGGTTTTCCTGCTTTGATGAATCCACTGGCAGCTGAATTTGAAACTAACATTTTAATATCAACTATCACCAAAAAAAACTTTACATTAATTAAAAAGCCGTAGCAGAATTTAGAATTTGTTTAATTGAAGAGACTCATTCCTGGTTATGGTCATCTTAAAGAACCTGTGTATATCATCTTAAAAGAATTCCCACAGAGAATGACCAAAGAATTATGGAGTTTCTATTTCCCCTTATTTTACTTTTTTCTAAGTGTTAGATGTCTAGTCAGTGTGTATTTTCATCAATTATGCAAGGAACATACTAAATTCTCCCCCACAAGTGACAGATTACTGCACAGATGAGGCCACTACAAATTAATTATGGTAGTTTCATTACAACAACTGAAAATTTAAAGACATTTCATCTCACCTCAATGGTGGGTGGATCTTCTCTCTTTTTTCTTATCCATGCTGAAAAAAAAAAATCACATGGATTATTTCAAAGATCACAAACAGTACCAAAACTCGAAATCATTATAAATTTGTTACAGAAAGGAGGTATTTATAAAAAATTTACAATAGAATTGACCGCAGCCTGGCAAACCTGTCATTTCCCAAAATGTAGGCACAACATCTTGTTTCCTGTTTCAACACTCAAGTCTTCAGAGAAGGGAGGGGTGGGGGATGATGTCACCTCTGTGCGGAGACCTTGGGCACAGTTTATGTATATCACCTTCTCTGTCAAAACAGGGCTTAAAAAGCAGAGCTTCCGGCACAGGCTTATTGTTGAGCTTGCAATAGAGTTGAGGTACACCCTAAGAAAATGACAAGCTGACTGATGGAAAGTAAGAACACCCTTAGACCACTCTGGACAAAAAGGATACCTGTACCTGCTTCAGACATTCTTAAAGCTGAAAACCTTGTTATGTTACTACCAGATAGAATTCCTTTATGGGTATGAAAGGCACAGTACCAGACCTGACTGAAGGACTGCAGAGTCTGGACTGAAGCACACCGTGTGGCTCTGTGGGATTTTACCCACTTTCAGGAGAGGTGGGTACTGTGACTGGTAGAAGGATCCCTCCACCTCAGTTAACTCATGCTGGAATGGACAGCAGAGGAATGGAGGAATAAAAGCAGTGGTGATGACAGTTGAACTGCAGCTCAGGTTTTCTGAGCAAGATCCACAGACATTTGCCTACTCCCATCATTAATGCTGCTGTTTGCTGGGACTGTCAGGGGGCAACAATCCAGACACCCCATTGCAGACTTTGACAGGTCTCACTTTGTACCATCAATGAATTAAGAGAGAGAGCTCCAACTATTACAGACATTATTTAGTGGAATGACCTGACACCACTTTTTAGAAATACCACTACTGTAGCATTTTTTTCACGCCTTTTTAATCCACACACTTGGTAGGTTCTTGGTTGGACACTTCAAAGACATTTGTCTTTTTTGCCCCTACTTTTCAAATTAATTAGTAGCAGAATGCAAGTAGCCAGTAATGAACAGAATGACAAACATAAGGAAAGCCACTTCCAAGTGCTGAGATGCAGCAAAATGTTATTTCATATGTTTGTTTTGATAATTAAGATTTTTGTTATTATGTTTGAAAATCAGAGCAAAAATAACATTTTGCTGTAATCCACTCAAATTTCTGGCCTCACCTGTTGCCATCTATAAGGTTTCAGAAATGCTTTAAGAAGTAACTATTCCATATTTTAATTTTCTAATTTCATCTGTGATGTATTTTGGGGGGAACCAGGGAATGATTTAGACAAGCCTAAGACACTAAAACATGCAAAGAGTCATAACATCATCTCACTTCTGAAAGTGCAATTACATAAGGGCTGAAACACTAACACCATGGCTTCAGGAGCAGTATGCAACTGGTTTTAGGGAGAATAGCTTCCAGTTATCACATGAACAAAGGAAGACTATATGGTAGAACAGCTTGGAATTAGGCAGGATGGCAAGGCCAATAGCCATGGTTAATAGTGAAGTTTAATGGTAAAATACCTGTAAAGACATGAAGCAAGGTAATACTTTTGGTTCTTGTCTATCAGATGCCACTTCCTGAAGATATGTATTTTTAAATGTCTTTCTCAAACTACTTTTCCTAAAAGCAGTCCCTGTCATCTCTGCTCAGCGATCCTAACAAAAAATAGATCCAAATCTGTCATTGTGGAGAAGTGACAGAGCTATGAACAGTCAACATCACCCCTTCTGCAAGTTTTATGTCAGTGGAAAGAAAAACAGCCCATTAAGGTAATTCAAAATATAACTACGTGACTTTCTATTAAATCTACAGAACTACAGAACTTTTTGCATGTACCTGTAGCACTTACAAACATTTGAATTTTACAAGGATTTCAAACTGCAAAATCTGGCAGAATGAGAGACTAAACTGAGACTATCACTTCTCAGCTGGCAGCCTTGCATACACACTGTAAAAAAATCAACCATGCCATTGAAGAAAATCTTATCACATAGGCTTTCCTCCTGACAGAAATCACCTTTGTTCATACTTAGCAACAGTTTCAGAATACAGAAACACTTAGCAACATAATTCAGAAAAAACAAAAAGTAGTACAGATTTCAGATATAGCAAAGTGTGTATACTAGGCACTAATTAATAAAAGATACAGGTGGAGGAAAAAAAAGGAAAAAATACTAGTTCAAAATTTCTCATAAAAAGTAAAGCTTTAAACCATCACAATTTAACAGATTACTCTCAACAAAATATCATCTTCTACCTTGCCATGCTTTGCTTCTGACCTATAGAAGGATAGTACCACTGTTTTCAATCCCACGACTCTCAGCATGTAAAAACTGATATATTTCTTTTGAAATTGCCAGTATTTTCTTAAAATATCAGCTGTGTTTTAACTCCGGATGATTATACTAACTGATACCCTAAAGAAAAAATTTAAATACTCCAAAAATTAAGCTGCAGTTAGAAAGTACTGCTGAAATATAAACATTAAAATAGTTTTTCTTTCAAGAGCACCTGTGACTTTTAGCAGTTATTTGACTAATGATTTTCAGATGAATGGAATACTTCTAGTAAACAATTTTATCATTTAATTATCTACCTTGTTTAAAAAGCTCCAAACAAAACAGTGAAGTGTAACACAATCACATATGTCCTGTGAACAGAGGCTGGGAAGTAAGGACCACTACACAATACATTTTCATTCATTAACTGAACTCACTACCAACACTCAAAAGCAAAGAAACAAACCTCAATTTAGGAAGATTTTTTGTATCAAACTTTCCACAACAGAACTGTATCCATTTAAATACATAAACAATGCATACAGTTTTAACACTGTGATCTTCTTCTTTCCAGTTATAACAATACTTGAATACATGGCTTTATTGGAGCTATTAACCTCTGTTTTTTCTAATAAATGTCAGGAGTACAAATCTTTTTCAGCTTAACAGTACATAAACCATGTTGGCACAAATATCAATACTATTTTCTGAATTACTACAAGTAAATTAACTTTAACATCTCTCAAGAATTGCATAAGAAAATCATTATTTTATGAAAGATTTCTTCACTGCCATGTCATGTAGCTGAGGAAGGAATATAGTATGAAAATTTACTAAAATCTTTTTTCTTCTATAAGATGAAGTTAGTTAAATGATATTTAATATCATGATATCATGATATTCTTCTGTGCAAATCCACTTCTCAAATATTCTTCACAAAGCTCAAGATGCAATACAAGTTTAAAAGCAAAGAAAACATCATCTGATTCCAGTATATTTTAGCACACTGGAGTTTAGCATCTAATAGTTTTATCAGTCTTTCAAAAGAAATACATTTTACTAATAATTAACCTGAAGACTCCTTAATCTTTGGGGATAAGAATGGGAGGACTCTAGTATAATTAATTCTCACCAGTTTTTATGTGGTTTTCTTTAAGACAGGAAGATTTTTAAAAGCTTTCAAATCTTTGCTTTTTAAGTTATTGATAAAATTTTGAGCACGCAACACACTGTTCAAAAAAAAGTACCAACACCTCATAACTCAGGTCTAAGAGAAATTCATGGTAGCAAAGGGAGAATGAAGGTCTACAAAATATAACCAATTTCCTACTGAGTTAGCACTAGGTTTTACAAAATTCATATAAATAGTGTGTTGAAATTTATGTATTTTGCATTCTCTTTGGAAAATGTATCTGTGTATACAGTTGAATAAAGAAAAAGCTCTTGCATGTTTCTTTATGATCTGCATTACACCTTTGGTGAATGTACTTTTAAATTACTGAACAGCTTCATACCATAGTAAAATATTTGTTGATGGAAAAAAAGTAGGTAGGTGCTTCATTACATTTTATTTGAACAACATATGCACACATGCATATACTTAATTAGAAGTTGACTGTAGCAATGTACAGCTGGTTTACAGCTGGACATAATGAGTATGATCACAACAGACCCAATTCAATTCCTGACCTGGTTTGTTCTAGAAGTCCCATGGGGAACAAAGACCTCAGCCAATCCCATCTAAGCCATGGATGCAGACACATCACTGCAGAGATCTGGGCACTGCAGAGATTCCCAACCAATAGGTTTCCCAAGCCTGGGAAATTCAAGCTGGCTATAAAAGGCAGCTTGGAACAATAAAGTGGTTAGCTGTTGCTCAGAATTCAGGAGTTACTGTATTGTGCATCTGCCTCCAACCCACCACCCTGGCATTACACTCAACAGCCATCTCTGGGTAAGAGCAGGGGAGATGAGAAAGTAGTGTGGGAGCTGGAAAATGCAAAAAGCTACAAAAAACTAGCATCACAATTGTTTTGCAGTGGAAAATAACTCAAACTCAGAATTCTTCTGCACCTACCCCTGAACACAGAAGAAAACAAATGTCAGAGCCATGGGAGGATGGATCTCCATACAGGAACATCAAACCCTAAAGGTATGGTCTGCTCTTTTAGAAGAATGGGAGGTTGATTACAATCCAGAGGCATTGCAAGATCTACTAATGTGGATTTGGTACATGGATTTGATACAACTAAAGAGGCTATCCTTGATTTGAATACTTGGGAGTGAACAGGGCAATTCATAATTAAAGGTACCTCTAGAGGCAATCAAAATGCAATCAAAATTACTAAGCCCTGGGAACTTATTTTAGACTTGATGAGACTGTTAAAAAATTGATGAAAATGCAGAAAAATGGACACCTGAGGAGATAGCAGGGGGGTTCGGGACCTTACTGAGCTCGCAGAGGGGGTGGCCAGACAAAATCACTTCCCCACGTGGCCGTGCCACCCTGAATGCACCCTCCCCCCAAAACCTTTACCTGGAGAGCTGTTTTTCACACCCCTCCATGTGGCTGGACTCCGGCAGGCAGACAAACCGTGGCAGGAGACAGTGAGCCAGATTACACAATCCACCCACGTGGCTAGACTCCACATGGAGGATTCCACCGTGGAGGACGGAGGGAAGCGGCGGGACCACCGTGCCAAGCGGAGCCACAGCAAGAAGAGAATTGTGTGCCTGTGCCCTCGTGCTGGGCAGAGCCAGAATACCCTGCGGCTGCAAATTTGGAGTATTGTGTTGTGCCACCAAGAAGCCCCGTCCCTGTGCCGTGGACGTGTTGTGAAGTGCCAAAAAGCCCAGTGCCTGTGCTGCAGGAGTGCCACACCGGGCTGGCTCACTACCAGGCTGCTTCGATTTATAACTGCTAGTGAACTAACCCCCTAGGACATGAAGCAAATTCAGACTTTACCCTGCACTACTGTGCAATATATGGTGTTTGAATTGACATTGAAATCCTATGAAGAGCACCAGGGACTAGAAAATTCAAGGGCCCCACAAGAAGATCCATGTTTTGGGGCAGGGATTTCCCAGCTTATGGCACTGCCCCCCAGAGAAGACTCACAAACTCAAGCATGCCTGAATCCCCCAATCCTAGCCCAGACAAAAGGCTTAGTAATGCAAGCTCTAACAAAAGTTATAAATATGTCTGTACCTAAAGTTATTCAAGCATAAAACAAAACTCCAACAAATTACATATGCAATTTGTAGAACGTTTACAAGATGCCGTGGAAAAACAGATAGCAAACAGTGAAGCAAGGAGTCAGTTAATATTACAGTTAGCATGAGATAATGCAAACCACGACTGTAGAAAAATTATAGATGCATTACCTAAAGAGAATCCATCCCTGGAGGATATGATAAATGCATGTGCTAAGGTTGGGATTGGATCTCACAACATGGATATTTTAGCTAATACTATTACGGATGCTGTTAAACAAACACCCCAGTGCTTCAAATGTGGACAACAAGGCCACATAAAGGCAAACTGTAAACACCAGCCTATACCACAGGGGACACTTCAATAGCAGAGGGGTATGAATAAAAGCTGCAACCAATGTGAGAGACTCAGACATGCAACCAAGGTATGCAGGTCCAAATTTCATATTAATGGACAATCTCTCCAGAACTAAGGAAGCAGGAAACCGAGTGCAAGAGGAAAATGCATGACAACACAAGTATTTTCCCACCCTCTAGTACAAGCCTGTGTGACCAACTCACAGCCAGAACAAGTGGATCAGCTAGTATGGACATATCCACCTCAATCCCAATCACCATAAACTCATTACAGGCACATAAAGTACTTCTTGAGGCCCAGGGGCCCATAGGGGAAGGACTGAGTGCACTGCTTCTGGGAAGATCCAGTGCCACACTGCAAGGTGCCTTAGTGCACCCTGGTGTCAGAGATGCAGACTTTACAGGACAGATACATGGTATGTTATCAACCCCTATTCCACCTGTGACTATCCCTGCTAATAACAGACTCATTCCTTCTGAGTCTTCTGTCCCCAAAACAGACACTAGGCAGTGAGGAGACCAAGGCTTCGGACTGATAGGATCACCCCAGGTTTGCTGGACTCAAGTCATAGGCGAGAGCAAAGACCAAATATGGTTTGTATTGTTATGGTATCTCAAGTTAAGCCTTCACAGAGAAATGTCACTGGCTTAATTGACACAGCAGCAGATTGCCACCATCATCTCTGCCCACACTTGGCCTCCATTGTGGCCCACCGAGCCTGCTGGATCTACTGTTGCTGGCCTTGGAGGGATCACACAAAGCCGTTTGAGCAGCAAGCCTGTTTTGGTAAAAAATCCTGAAGGACAAACAGCTACAATTCGGCCATACATTGTGGAGGCCCAGGGGCTTATCACCAAGGTGGCTACGCTTCAACCCCCCAGGGTCATGGTAAGGATAACCTCCCTCCCACGGGCCTTTGCAGACACATGTAAATATTTCTTAAGTTTTGTTGTTTCATTGGCTTGTTAAGTTTATGTCACCCTGTTCAGCCTCATTAACCATATATGCATACCTCCCAGAATGTTCTTCCTTCCCTTGGACCCCACAGGGTTATTTCTGCTGCATTACCACACCCCTGTATTCCTATTAGTCCCTGGTTTCTAGCCACCCCTCTGCACCACTTTTCCCCATCCCTATTGCACCCTGACCCTCAATCTCTGGTATATAACCCTGGATCCTTGGCCCCATTTTTGGCTCTCATCCCTGATTTTAATTGAGGCTGTTGCATCCCCAAACCCCTATTCCTTGTCCCTGGATCCCTTCACTGTTCTTGCCTGTGTTCCTGAATAAACAGCTTTCGCATCTTCACACGCTGGTCCTTTGGCTTAGTCATCGGATATATTGTAGCAGCATGCCCAGGGCAGAGAGAGCCATTGCTCCAGGCGTTGCCAGGCGTTGTTCCAATGTTGCTACAATATATCACTGCAGCCCCACTTAATCTCTGGGGGAGGGATGCACTACGTGCAGGAGGAGCTCAGATGGGAGCGGATTTTTGACAGGGGCCACTGTCATATACAGTGCACTGTATTAGAGGGTGTAAAGTAACCCACATTAGCCCTGAAACAGCTCACTACTCAGGCTGTGTTGGTACCACAGTGGCCCCTTGAAAAAGAGAAATGTGACACCCTAAAAGCCCTGTTACAAGAACAACTGGTTCAAGGACTCACAGTGCCATCTATGAATCCTTGAAACACGCCAGTATTTGTTATAAAAAAGAAATCTGGTAAGTGGAGGTTACTCCATGACCGGAAAAAGATCAGTTCCATTATGGAGAGCATGGGGGCTCTCCAGCCTGATATGCCATCCCCTGCCATGACACCCGCCTCCTGGGACAGTCTGATTGTGGACTTAAAGGACTGCTTTTTCACTATTCCATTGCTTCCAGACAATACCCCAAAGTTTGCTTACTGCACCTGCTATTAATAATGCTGCACCAGGGGAGAGTTTTCAAAGACGGGTTCTACCGCAAGGCACGAAAACAGCCCCACAATTTGTCAGTGGTATGTTGCTCAGGCACTCTCATCAGCGAGAGAACAATTTCTAGGGGCATACTGTTACCATGACATGGATAACACTTTAATCGCAACCCAAAACAAAAAAAGAACTCTCAGTGATCCAACCAAGCCTGATGCAAGCATTAAAAACATTTGGGGTACAGGTAGCACCAGAGAAAGTACAGCAGCAACCACCCTGGAAATATTCAGGACTCAAAATAATGAATAAGACTATACAGACACAAACAATTCAGTTTTCAACCAAAATTCTAACTCCAAATGATGCACAAAATCTTTTGGGTACCATCAGCTGGGTCAGACCTTACCTAGGACTCACCAACGCTCAATTAACACCTTTCTTTGACCTCCTAAAGGGCGACCCTCAATTAACTTCCCCCAGAAAATTAACCCCAGAGGCAAAAGCTGCTCTTGAAACAGTAGAGCAAGCCATCACAAACAGACAAGTCCACTGGATACCCCCAGTGTGTTTATTCCCATTACTAATTTTCATCCTACTGGTATTATTGGACAGTGGGATACACACTGGACTGGTCCTTTGCACATTCTAGAGTGGACATTTCTACCTCACCAACCAAAAAAGACAGCACCCACCATCTTTGAACTAATCACATGGTCAATTATCAAATGTTGTTGCAGGTGTTTATAATTACATGCTAGAGATCCTTCAAAAATTATTGCTCCTGTGACACATGAGCAATTTGAATAGTGTTTTGCTAACAATACAGCCTTGCAAAGTGCTTTGCAAATTTTTCAGGACAAATCACTTACCATTTACCAAGCCATAGATCACTGAAATTGAGTGAAGAAACTGCACTGTGTCTAAAACCTCTAAACAACTGAACACCATTAAAAGGTGTTACAGAGCTCACTGATGGTTCTGGGAAAATGGGAATGGCCATTGTAACATGGAAAGAGGAAGGTGAGTGGCAAATGTTGGAGGGTTATGAAAATGGATCAATGTAGATCGTAGAACTGCGTGCCATGGCTGTGGCTTCCTAATGTTTTCCCCACGCTCCTCTAAATGTTGTGACTGACTGCCTATGTTGCTGATATCACACAAAAATTAGATCGAGCACTGCTAAAGGCAATTGATAACACACAACTATCTGATTTGCTAAAAACTCTGTGCCACGCTACTCAAGCCAGAACTTGCCCCTGTTGCATATTACACATCAGAAGTCACACAAATTTACCAGGTCTCATTGCAGAGGTCAATGCTCGAGCAGATAAGCTAGCTGGGCCTGCTTGGACAGCACCACAGCCAGATGTGCTGGCACAAGCAAAGGCATCACATGATTTTTTCCACCAAGGTGTTCCAGCATTACATTCAAGCTGTCAAACACAGAGGCTTGTAATCCAGTTAACAGCTGTGCTGACTGCCAAGGCCACACTGCACTGCTGCAGATGGGGGTAAACCCTCGTGGACTATGTGTTTTGCAAGTCTGGCAAACTGATGTCACACATACCCCTGAATTCAGACATCAAAAATATATATATTTATCCATTGACACCTTTTCATCAGCAATGTGGGCTACAGTACACACGGGAGAAAAAGGTCAGGATGCAATTGCACATTGGAGATCAGCCTTTGCTGCTTTAGGTCTCCCCCATTCCATCAAAACAGACAATGGCCCTGCATACATTTTACAAAAAAAGATATTTCCTACAGCTCTGGGGTGTGTCACACCACACTGGTATCCCCTGCTTAGCAACAGGACAAGCTATCTTGGAAAGAGCATATGGCACTTTAAAACGTTTACTTGAAAAACAAAAGGCAGGTATGTGTGGTGAACCCCCACAGAGTGGGGCAGCTAAGGCTGTCTATACACTGAATCATTTAAAAGTATTAGAGAACTCCCAGAACCCAGCCACTTTAAATCACTTCCTATCACTAGAGTCATCTGGCGATAATCAGTCACCAAAACCCAAGGTAATGGCATGAGACCTTGTCACCAGTAAGTGGGGAGGTCCATGGAATCTCATTACCTGGGGACGGGGATATGCCTGTATTTTTATGGACACTGGAATGCACTGGATACCTGCCTGAGGTGTCCATCCTGCCCTACATCCTGTCCAAGACCACAAGCAGCATTCTCCTTATGGCCTGTCAACAGATGTTCTGGAGCCGTGTGTGGAACAGCAATAGAAACAATTTGTACACCTACCTCATGGAGATCTGAGACTCTTAAAGCAGCATTTCATTTAAGGATTCTATTTGTTTAAAAACTGCTTTCCTGTTTACAAAGTGCTTTTTCTGTTTATGAATTGGTTTTCTGTTAATTAGTTTTTCCTCACTGTTCTAAAGGTTGAATGTTTTCTTTTTTGTGTGTCAAGTTATAATTTGTAACCATAAGCAGTTAACCTGCAACATGCCAGCCTAGAAAACTGTGATCTCACCTGATAGCTCCTGGAAATGAGCGCTGCAACTAGAGCAGTACATGAGACACATCACTGGCTAAGGAGAATTAAGTTTGTCAAAACCTCATTCAAATTAAACCCACGCTGTCTTCTGTTACCCTCTCTGCAAAAGAGCCCTTGCAAATGGGATAGCAGAAAACAATTTGCATCTTTAATAAAACAAAGGGAGAAGATGTAGCAATGTACAGCTGGTTTACAGCTGGACATAATGAGTTTGATCACAACAGACCCAATTCAATTCCTGACCTGGTTTGTTCTAGAAGTCCCATGGGGAACAAAGACCTCAGCCAATCCCATTTAGCACTGGATGCAGACACATCACTGCAGAGATCTGGGTGGTGCAGAGATTCCCAACCAATAGACTTTCCAAGCCTGGGAAATTCAAACTGGCTATAAAAGTAAGCTTGGAACAATAAAGTGGTTAGCTGTTGCTCAGAGCTCAGGAGTTATTGTATCATCCATCTGTCTCCAACCCATGACCCTGGTGTTACAGTTGACAGTTATAGCTGGGAAAATTTCCACATGACATTCCCATTCCCCAAGCTAAAAACACAAAATGCCTTCACCATTGTCAGCCAAGATGCTTTAAACCTGGCAGAGAAGGTAACATGTATGTACTGAGGGGCAACCAAAACATCCTCCCTGCCCTCCAAAGCTTTGGCAAAATGAATCACTGCCTCCATTTAAAACTGCTGCTTCTAATTTTATCTGGATGCACTCATTTTAATTCCACCTTAGTCTAAAAGGAATTTTGCAAGTAAGCTGGACATTTTTTACCTTGAGACATTTGCATTCTTTCATCAGCATGCATTTGCATTCTTATTAGTATACATGAAATTTTCATTGAACTTTAAGACTCCTACTGGCAGATAAAACACTGCAATGACCATAAAAGCGAACATGCAAATTAAGACTCCCATTAATCACTAAATGTTACCAAGAAAAAGAAAAGAGAGATCATGAGTAGATGGCAATAAAATGCTGCATGAAGCATGGCATCTCTTGAATCTCTGTGGTATGTAAAGTTACAGATCTCCCCTCACGAGCACTATGGACATGTCTTGAGGAGGTAAATTACACATTCTTCAGTAGATGAACATTCAGCACTAAAATACAGAAATGTTATCTGTTGTGTGCATCCATACTGCCTAAGGAAAAGTAGGCACTCACATTTTGAAGTAAAATATAACAGACTTCACCTAAAAAGAAACCAGCAATATTTTCTATTATACATTTGGATTGCATTCTAAATTTAAAACTACAGTACAAGAGGAAATACCCTTTTGGATTTTTAAAATTAAAATTAATTGAATTTTATGTGTACAAAGAGCTAACACTAAGAATAACACAAGGGATTCTGTTTTAGTTTTATGAAAGCCTTAGTGGACATTTCAGAACTTTTCATAAAATTCACAGCTCTGAGAATGTAGATAATTCAACCCTGCAGAGCACTTAAAACTAACATCTTCAGGATAAAATTTCCAGACAAGTCCTTCAGGAGTAAACCCTTGGCCTTGTATGAAAGTAAACACTCTCTCAAAGAAACATCTTGCACAGATTGAGTCTGTGATGCTTTATAGCTTTTTACTTGGTCTCCTTTACCTTATTACATGTTTAAAACTTGATAAACACAGCACTGGAACCAGTTTCTGAGGCTACCAGCTGTCCAAGTTGAATGCCTTAGGTACAGAATGAGATTTAACTCAGCCTCTCTTCCAATTTCTCTACATCCTGTTCCCACTCCTTACACTATACTTTGTCCCTGGTTTTGTGTAAGCTCTCCTCAGACAAGTGATGCCTGTAAGTATTTCCAGGGACGATACTTTCATTAATTTTGGCCACAAGATGTTTCTTTTCCTAGTCATACAGTCAGCTGTACAGCTGTGCAGGATAGCAAAGAAAGGGAAAGGGTGCTGGGATGACTGCTTTTAAATGAGGGGGCCATTAAGAATTGTTCACAAGTAAAATAAACTGAGTCCTAACAGAACAAAGACAGTACAGGTAAAAGCAGCTCTCTATGGGTCTCAAGAAAAGGAGGAGATAAGGCAACAGACTCTTCAGCACAGTCCTAAAAGTGAAAAGTCTGAGAGGGGTAGGAAGGTGAGCCAGCCAAAACTTAAGCAAAGGCCATGGAAGTCAAAAGTACACACACAGGGTTTGGAGAGGAGGCCCCTGGAGATGTGTGTGCTCAGCAGAGTCCAAGAGCAAAGAGAAAACAAAGTAAGAAATATTAAATAAGATTTCAACCTTATATTCATCTTTTACTGTTCAGAGGAAACAGCAAGTATTTTAGAACTCCTTCTGCAAAGTCTCAGGCCATTTGCTGGAATGATTAGCATCCATAATAGCATGAATTATAATGTGAACACCCACAGAAAGAATGTACTGGGAAATTTTCAAGCATCTGGACAGAAGACACACAGTGAAAGTTCAGCACAGGTCCTGTGGGCCTGGGAAACTTCTAGACCAATCTAAAGGAGGAAAAAATTGGGACAAAAATGAAATTGTCATTTCACCAAAGAGTCTCTAAAAATCTCAAATGAAACTGTTCTTACTCAGATAACTGGCTTCTAAAGTAGTATTTGAACAACACTTTTCATTTCTTTTCATTTTTAACTAAATCAGAATTTTTTTTTTCACAGGAGGCAAAAAAAAAGTACTGATGAATTGGAGTTCAGAGCATCCTACATCTCTTACACCCCACAATATGTAGCAAAGACACAATAGTTCACTGAACAGCTTCTATACCCACAGCAGAAGTACCAGTTTTGGCTTTTTAAAATTCTACATCCACAAAACCTTTTGCAAAGGTTAGAGTAGTAGCACTGGACAAAAATGCACACTTTAGCCTTTTTTTTCCGGAATTTCCATCTTTATCTCTCAGAAGCATACACTACACACCCATTCTAATTAATAAATGCACCAGGGAAAAAAGCATGCATGCATCTCTTCTTTCCAGAGAAATTCAATACTGTTGTGGTTGAGGAATGGTACTCCCCAATTCAGTTCTCCCACAAAAGCTCCCCAAACCACACTGCTGCCCACTTGCTCCCTCTCCCCTCCTCTTCCACTCTTCCCCACTGAGGGTGGCCAGGGAGGAGGATGGCAAGCACAAAAGGCAAAGGTTACGGGGTGAGATAACAATTTACTGGGAACAGCAATGAGATAAGAAAATAAACATATATTAATACTAATAATAAAAGCATACAAAAGAGAGGGTAATTTACATGCAAATGCCCATTGGGGATGATGTGAGATGACCACAGCCATATTTTTTTCCAACCAGAAGCTGCACCCTTTTTGTTGGAAGCCAGAGTCCCCTTTCCCGACTCCCAGCAATAACCTGAGGTTGTATTGTATAACACCTGGATTCTGGCCACACCCCATGAGCCACACCCTCTGCTGGTGATTGCAAAAAATTAACTCCGTTCTTGGCCAAAATCAGGACACGTACTTAAGAGGAAAAGACTATTACTCAATCTGCAAACTGCAAATTCTCCTTTCCTCTCTGAATTCCTTCTATTTGCTGACAATATCACAAAGAGGAAAACCTCACAGTTACAAAGATGAAGATATTAAATAATAAAACTGTAAATACAGCTTATAAAAACAGGACTGGTCAGTTAATTGTTTCTTCTCTAAAACAAACCTGAACAGGATGCCTTGATTTGCAAAGTGTGTCTCAGGTCTGGCAGCTGCAGCATTTTAGGCAAGTCCATATGCCCATGAAGGTACGTGGTATTTGACTTAATGTCTTGTCACACACAACCTCCCAAAAATCTGCAACCTTCCAGGCACCACACTGTCAAATCACATGTATTTGTGCCAAATTTCTGAAGAGAGACACAGCAGAGGCTTTTTCGTGCTATGCACATCCCAGTAGTGCAAAGCAATGGGTTTTGTACAGCGATTTGGTTGAACATTGCAGTCTAAGACCATTTGTGAAAGGATGATCAACTCACACCCATCTGAGACATTCTGTCTGCGCTGTGCTCCTGTTAATTCCAGCCAAGTGCAGGCAGAGGCTATGGAATTGTCCTGAACAGGAATTCATTCACAGGAGAGCAAAGTTACCTGAAGCTTCATATATGCTTCTCAGTGTCTGTGGTGCATGACAGTCACAGAGAACTAAGATGAGCACTGATGGCTAGAGAACTTTTGGATGAGGAAGAAGACCTTTAGAAGGCTGGATAAACAGCATTCATCCACTCAAGCACCAGATGATTTAGTTAGGACAAGTCTGTCAGACTGCAGCTCTCCTTCAGAAGATGGCTATCTTGGACTGACAAAGAACCAGAAACAACTAGAGCAAGACTGGCTAACCCAGTGTGGGTACTGCAGCAGTAGAAAACAGAAACTCTTGATACTGTGGTTTTGCCATAGTTGGCAAATACTGCCAATAGTGTTCAAACACCTTTCAGCAGCTTTCTGAAGCTCAGCTTTCTGATCACAGCAAAAATCCTAGGAATTAGTGTAATGACAATGATAAAACAAGGTAAGAATGTTTTCTATTTCTCTACTGACTCCATGAAGGAATACAATGAGCCTGAAGTTTTCTCTTTGCTCAGTATCATCTCCCTCAGAGAAGACCACCAAACATAAAGCAAAGGGAATGAGGTAAAGCAAGTATACTAAGACATGTATAAAACATGTTATAGACTCAATTCATTTGCAGCTCATTGACAAATTAAACCACAGTAGTATCTGTGTATAAGAACAATTTTTCTTCCACCAATACTTTTAATCTCTTACAGAACTCATGTAAACTTCCAGCAAGCAGAATATTCAACAATGAGGAACTACAGAGCTTAAATACACACTGCTTAAAATCTGTTTGCTTTAAACCTACAAACTTCTGGGAGATGGCATTTTTTGGCCTAGCTATATTTCTCTCCAAAAAGCATGTTGAGTGATGGGTAACCTCTACGTATTATTTCAGGGATCCTTTGCTTATGCTGCAGAGTCCTGGATTTTAAGTCATATTTAACCCCACAACTGGCTCAAGCACCTATCAATCTCAAAGGCCAACATATACTTCTAGTTTCTCTCTTCCTCCAAGAGCTGATCAGCTAATACTAAAGAAATGTGCTAACTTCCCCCAAATTTTTATTATATCCCAAATTTTCAGACAAGAATTTAATCAGAAGCAGTTGGACAAAATGGTTAATTATTAACAGGTTCTCCAACTCTCTACTAGATTGCATAAGGGAGAGTGTAGGAAACTAAATACACCATAAAAAAAGCAGCCCCATCACAGTGACACTAATATGTATGTCAACTGACCTGCAAATTAACACTGCAGTGAAGGAATAAAAAGGAAGTTTTGTGTCGTTTAATGCATTTCATGCTGGTTATTCAATTAGATCCTCCACAGGCACAAATATTGTCACATTTAACAGGAACAAGTCATCTCCACATAGGCTTTACTAAGTACCAACTTCTCAAACAAAATTTATCCTATTTTTAAAGAGGTTACTTTAAGAATTCATAATTGTTATGCAGTTAAATAAAAGCCTGTTTTAACTAAAAGGAAAGATGACAAATTACTTGTTTACATTGTCAGGCTTTCCATTAAAAATACAGAGCCTACATTCAATTGCAAAATTATCTTCAATAAAGCCAAAATATTTACCTTCCCATTCTGCTGGAAAGTCACCCATTTGATACTGATATGCTTCACGATTTACTGCTTCTACAAATCTTCTTTCTGGTATAATCTGACCTATAGCAGAAAAAAAAGGAAAGAAAAATACATATTTTCATATTATATATTTTACATATTTTTATGTAGTTATATAAAAATATATAGCATGTATAATATTTAATTATACTTATATAGTTATATATGTATATGTAGTATGTATTTCCATATAAATTTATAATTGTTGATCATCTTAGTATTTTGAAAGAACTGTATTCATTCATGTGAGCTCAATGGCATACAGGACAAAAACAAAAGGTTGAAATACTGAGAAAATTATTACTATATAGATGTCAATTTGAAATGTTGTATTTCAGTAACTTCAAGAAAAGCCTCCATGTTCTATTTCTGAGTTGACTTGTATTATTGATGATGAAAAACAGCTCTCAAAGGTCACTGGTTAGGCTTGCAAAGCAGTCAGACCACATCATCTCCGATCACTGGCAACTGCCTTGTACTTGTGAGATTTTTCAAAACTGCCTGCAAACTAAGTATTTTCTTCGTTAAAACCCAGAAAATAGTAGGTAGGAATTTGACAGGGAACATTCAGTATATTGAGAGGGGAGACAGTGTGGGGAACCTGAATCTGCATCTCACATTCTGGTTCTATTACTGCCAAAGAATTAAAAAGTTTGAACAGTAAGGTGGTACACAGCAGATTGACTGTCGGATATTAGACTACTGTATGGAGAAAGAGTATTTTAATTTGCTTTTTAAATTAGCAGGTACTGGAAATATAGGCAAGGTTCCCATCTCTCACAGGGAAAAACCTAACCATATTCCCTAGGCTCTTTCTACCAGATTTTTCTCTTTCTGGGGTGCTGATATGGAGAAATTTGACATTTTGAGGAAACATAAAGTATATCTGCATAAAACATTTTATTTCATAATGAAGTGATTAATGCAGTTCATTCCTTCAGTATGCTTTTAACAAGCATTTCAACTGAAGTTATTTGAAAACTGATACCAGTTGGGACTTGGAACCATTAGTAGCTAAACTCCACATTAGTATTCATTATGAAGTATTTAATACAGTAAAATAAGAACCTGTATATAATCTGAAATTCCTTCTCTGCTTTATATTTTATTTTTAAGCAATGAAACGTTTTTATTCTTGATATGCCATCAGGCAAAGAGTATTGTGTAGAATGCCTTCATCTTCTTTTGATCAGTGTTGGAAGCTATAGGATTGACACTTATTTGTTTTATAAATATACAATTCCTATATGCTGATGAAATTATAGTTTGTACCTTGCTGTAACATATTTTTTTTTCAACAGTATCATGGATGATTTAATTTCTTACACTGTTGATCTATGAAGCAAAACAAAAGTACAGAATTACTTTCTTCCCATACAGAAGACTTCCAGAAAAGCTGAAGAGGTATCTAATTAGGGCTGATCCTATAGAAGTCTCAGAAAAAAACACTCTTCTCCAATCCTGTAAAGTTAATAGACTTTACTGTTAGAACAGCACCTTTTAAAAAGCTGTCCATAATCTGTGAATTACACCATCTGAATAAATCACCATTAAAAAGAGTAGTGAAGAACTGTTTTTTTCTAACTGTAACCACATCTTGTGACTGGTACTATTTACCAAAATATTCCACTTCTTATTCTGCTGCAAGCTTTCATAAAACTCACATAAAAATTCATCCTCCAGATCCCACAGTCGAATCACACTGTACAGCCAAACTCAGAAATTATTTCCCAAATGTGTTATTTTGAGTACTGCTGGTGGCTTTTAAGCTTCTCTGCATTTGTGAAGCACACATGACACTAATTAACTTCAACTGTCTGATTTGCCTTGTCCCCTAGGTTTTTTTTGGCAGACCACCACTGACAAATAATTTACGTAGGCTTTTGTAGGGAAGATCGCACTGAGGCCTCTTTAGATGTAATTAAAACATTTTACAATTTAGAAGTGTTTTTTCACTTTATTGACTTATGTTGACTGTTTTGCTTCCTATTAATTCATTCCCATATTTTCAAACAAAAACTTGGGTCTTTGCTACAGTAATGCAAGAAATTTCACTTGCAAGAGCATACATATGAAGCAATTAAAAATAGCACCATAAGAACAGTGTTAACTTTAAAATTAACCTCATTTTCATGTGACCATTGGGTGTTAGAAACACTGAAGAATCATTAATGCTTCAGGTTGGGATTATATACATAACACAATATATCCAATTGTGCCTTAAAGCAAAAAGCAGATCACTTCAGAAAGCATTTACTAGATGTACAGAATATTCACACAGAATATCAGACACAACATTGTTTACACTGAACACCAAAGTAGCCAAGATTGGCAGTTTTGCTGGAGCTTTCAAGCTGGGGAAAGAGCCAAGAAGCCTGAGTAATTGAGATCCTTCAGCAAGTGATACAGTATTTATATATATTACATTCATAGGCTTTCTTACTCCACATATTTTCTCTAAACTTTTCAGTCCCAATCTATCGAAAAACCAATGCATCATGACTGAAGAGGATTTGTACAAAAGACCCAAAACAAAACTGTTTAGCAGAAGTTTTGTGGCCTGCTGGCATAAGAAGGGGATAGTCAAAGCCAGCAAAGGAAATACTCAGTGAAACATAAAGGGCCAATGGCATAATGAATCAGTTTCTAAATTTCCACAGACTTATCCATAGACTAAGGAGCCTAGAAACCAGGTTATATTTTCACAACAAAACCCATGGTTAACAGTAGATATGGACAGATATTATAAAATTATTATTTTGATTTTTTCAGTACTTCTAAGAGTCTTTCTACGGGCAAAATATCCTAGTTAATCTACGGCAGTCACTAAATACTATATATATGTATTTACATTTAGAAAAAGCCATTGAAGAACCTTCCAGATGAAAATACATAATGCATCCCAAAATTGTGATGTTCTACAACTGAATTATTGCTGTTCTGATACCAATTTCTAAAAAAAAAAAAAAAGTATATGCACTATTCTAAAGATTTTCAGCCGCCCTAGACTGAATTTCACTGTTTACAAAACCATTGCTTGAAAAAGATTTCCTGTTAATCCTCAAAAAAATTTGTGCAATGTGTACAGCTAAACAAACTACAAGCACACATAATCAGTGAGAGCAGGAGTGGGACCAGCAACAGGGTGCTGGATATTGCTGGTACCTGAACTGAGCTACCTGACCAAGAGCCCCTGCCAGACACAGAACATCAGCATGTTTTGAAGTCAGCAGATGGAAATGGGATCTCCCTCTCACACACTACTATGTGAAAGTAACAATTCCCATTCAAACTGAATGAATATCAGATGTTCATGAGAACTCAGGACCAGGACTCTGTTGGCTTTCTGATTTGCAACGTCTGCATGCTAAGAGTCCATGGAAGAAACACTCCACTAATTTATTTTTTGTTTTAATGCACACACTGAACATGCAGCCCTTGTGAATTTAAGGCAAATGGCCTAAATTCCAATTTGCACAGCAGTGCTCTAAACTTCATGATGAAAGAAGGATTTTTAAAGCATATCTCTTTACTGATGTGCTATGTACTTCAAAGAGATTAAACTGTACTTCATCTACTACCAGCCTATTATTTCACTCTTAGCAACGCAACATAAACTTCACATACACAAAACAAAGGTTAATAAAACATTTTTCATCAGCATCTTACAACACTCAAGGAACGGGTCACTCATTTCTTTCCTGTTTGGTAACCACCAAATAAACTGTAGTTTTTGCTAAATGTGAAAGAGTACTTAAATTTCTAAAGCAACTAAACTATGAGCAGTTCTTCATACAAAGCAAAGGAAAAACTACTTCTCTAGAAGTAACAAATGCAGGCTTACATGTCTGTAGGCTGCAGGAGCAGCCCATCACTGTCAGAACAAGATCAAGAGTTTTCCTCTCGACCAAAGAAAGGAAAAAAGTTTGTTGTAAAGGACAACCATTTAAAAGGTGAGTTTAATTAATTTGACATTAATTTGTGAAAGCCACTGTCTTTCCTTTGCATAGATTTTTAGCTGAGGGAGTCTGTTCACTGATGACTGTCTTCATGTTACCTTGTGGTCATAATTGCAGTGTTTCTGCAATAATTATCTTCATCTTAGGAAAGACATAAGTATTTTAAAATAGTATCTTTTTCCCAAAGAATAATGATTTTTGCTCCAAATTTAGATTTCTATAAGGTTAATTTGCTTAGTGACAAATTAATAACTTCCAACAGTTCATTATATTCACTCATACAATAAATACAGTATTCTTAAATACAAAAAAGTTAAGTATTTGGAACTGACATCTATCACTTACAGATGTAGTTCTATTTTCTCCAATAATTAACACACTTGAAATCATCTAAAATGCTTTCTGCTTTATAAAATCATGACAGAAACACATTTCAACTTTTAAGAGCAGCAAAGCCACAGATGTTCAATGGTTCTGATTTCCATTAACCTGAAATGAACCAGATCAGTGATTTTACAGTTTTACAGCAATGAAAGATCAAGCAATATTAAACTTGTTAAGTGCTGACTCAGCAAGTCAAAAAAAGCTGTAAGTATGAGGCACTCATGGTAAAAAACTGTATTTCAATTTTGCTATTTATATTTAAATTTTAACAGCAAAGCATTTGGCTTTCCAGAGTTGTCTGCAAGTACTAATTTCTTCCCAAAGAAGACACATTTCTTCAGACTTCTACTGAAAGTCTGAAGCCAGGGAATTTGCTTCCATTTTTTGGAACATGTACTGTCAAAGAAAAAGACTCACATACGCTACAAACATCATAGTCCCTTTTCACTTCCCAAAAGAATTGGCAGCTGACAAAGTCAGTAACTTCCTCCAGGATCAGTGCTCATGGAGTTTATGTATGTGCACACAAATCCTATGTTTTGAAAACCTGCTGTATCTTAGACTGGCAGTTAAATTAAGTAACATTTGTTAAACAAACAATTTCCTTCAAGGGACAGACAAATCCCTCTGCTAAATATCCACTGGCATTGTAGCCCCTGAGCTCTCTTAGTCTGGCAGCAGGATGCAGCACCACCAGTTCCCACCCCCTGCTCACTGGAAAGCCTTATGTCTTCCTCCTCATCTGTGAAGCCCAATGCATACCATGTCTTTAAAAAGAAGAACTGTTTTGTAAATGAGTCTACAATAAGCCTACCAGAATTATGGAACATTACACTCTTTTGGGAACACAAGTGCGAATGAATACTAATACAAATGATACTTCCTTGGAGAGTTGATGGAAGCTCAGTGCTCTGTCACAGAGAAGCCTTCTCCCAACAGTTCTTTTGGTTTCTTTTGGTCTATCAGATTCAAGAAACGCTCTTCTACCAATTACTGTCAACATGTGAATAAATCTAAGAATGAGGTGCTCAATTTATTCCGTAAATGTATGGAAAATGGCTTAAAATGGGACCTCAGCAAGTATAAAGGGAATTTAGCAAAGAGATAGTGCACAATAACTTGTACTCATAAATAAAAACAGAATGCAGGAAGACAAACAAAAACAGCAGAGAAATGGGTAAATGACAGCAAGGAATTGTAAATAAAATGAAAAGAAAGTCACAGCTGTGAAGAACGTCCATTCTGCAATATGACCCAACACAGCAGTGTTACGGACTGGTTTGGATGATTCATTACATTTCAATTAGAAATCTATTGCAAAACTCATTTACCATCTCTACTTTTTCCACAATAAATAGTATGATTACAACTAGCTGCATATACATTCTCAGGGTACTAATGCTACTTTTGAGGTTTAGTGTATTTTCATTAATTTTACAAAAGGATTGCAGGTGTGAGATCTGCAAAGAAAATTCAGTCTTATACAAGGTCTGAACACAATTATAGCTAATACTGTACTGCACTTGAAGGATTAAAGAATACTGGTACTATTATTTTACTGTGTTTGCTTTTCATTGTGGAGTTTAGGGAAGAACACTCCTCTGTTTCAGCCACAGTCAAGCAATAGTGCAACTTCTGAAGAAAAATTAAAGTCCTTGAGATGTACTACCCGCTTCATGTATATGCATACCCTACAAACATTTAAAGAGCCTTAAATGTTATTCTTTTTTCTACAAAATGGCATCTTTCATTTATACAGAAATAATGAATGTTTAGTTTATTTGGTTAGAGTTCTAAGATAAACAAGTATTTCAAAGGTACTTTTTTAAACAATGTTAACACATATTAGTAAGCAATAATTTAGTTGATTAATAACAATGTAAAATCTTTTACCATTCAACAGTTTTTTGTTTTTTGATTTTTTGTGATTACTCTTTAGCTTTACATTGTCAGGTTACTTTCAAAGCTCACTTCCAAAGTTTCTTTAAGCTGGCCTGTGTGCACATATCCACCAGTTAAGGTACTTCACAGTAACGCTGATCTGGAGAAAAATATCCCACAGTTTAGCTGCTTTTGGTGCACTCAGAGTGGTGTGGTGGTGAAGAAATAAAGAAAAAGCTTATACACAAGGAATTGCAGCAATACCTGATCTGCTTTCAAAGCAAATTTGAGCAGAAAAAGACCTAAAGTGCAACAGCTGAGAACAAGGACTAACCATAAGTCAAAGGTTTTTCCATCTCAGTCAACACATTATTTTCTTTTTTCTACTCAACTTTCAGACTTTGCGTGGTCTCTTTTCAAGTTAGAAAGAGCAAATGCTTGCACAAAAAACAACACGGAATCCACACTTCACAGTCTTTCCTGCTCTAGTTCCACAGTCCTGGCTTAACTAAGCTGTAGACTGAACAGAAAAAAAATTAGGTTTATGGACTTTCACATTATGTAAAGACCTAATCATCAAGTACTTAATACCTATTTGAGTGCTCATTGATTTAAGAATATTGCACCAGGTGCAACTATAGTAATAGCTGTCAATAAGATTATACAAAATTTCTATGTGAAAGCATTTACCCTGATGCCAGAGAAAGAAAAGAAGAAAAATCACCTTTGGATGGTGACCTTTGGAATTGTATAGCTTGTAATAACTGTAATACAAATGTTAGATACACAGAGTTTACAGCCACCAAAACCATGAGTTGTGATACTTAGAAACTCCACAACCAAACAATTTCATTTCTTTGCGCATCAAAGATTAGTAGGTTCCGAAACCTACTGGTAATAAAATTAAAAACAGTTACTCTATTATGCTTTATCATTTTAATCTCTAAAATGTAAACTCCAGAAATAAAGACACTCACAGAGATTTTCATTATTGCAAAGTTGCTCAATTAACCTAATTAACATTCTAACTCATTCTTCTCTGGTGTGAGCAGCTAGGACATGTGATCCCCATGTCTTTACATAAAGATGTCACACAAGCACATTAAATCTTAAATATCAAAATCACATGACTTGTGTCTCACCAGACTAAACCACAACTCTGCCTTGTCCAGCTGTGGAGAACTCCCTTTTTAGTTTCTGCAACACCTGAGTGCCTACTGACCTCAAAACTTATATTTGTTGACCTTCCTTAACTGCAGTAAAGGATGGCACCAATGCAGACTATGAACTATGAGGAAAAGGCTTCTGGACACAGCTTGGTGTGTGTAGCTGCCTTGTGGTGCATTGAGAGCTGCAGGCAGAAATCCCTAACACCAAGATTAAAGAAAAGACCTCAACATTAAATGTCTCCACAGTCAAGATGCACAGATATTCTGAAACAAAGTTGTCAATGGATTGACAGCAATGATTCTGCTTTACTGCTTCTATCAAAAAAGAAAGTACTTCAGAAATACTTGACCTATTCCTTCTCCTGCCCTCTTTCTTCCATAAAAACAGAAAGAGACAGAATAATACAAAATATTTTAACCAAAAAGGACAACATTTATTATATTCTATTATAAATTTCTCTCAATGACATTTCTTACTGATTGTTTTGATAACAAGAATTTGGTTTATGTGAATGGATTTTTTTTAAACGACCCACATAATGAGACTTGCTACCCAGAGGAATAAATTCAAATCTTACACATTCTCTCCTATTTGTGTTTGTGTATGAATGAGAGGGAGCATACCACAGATGAGATGAGATTTTCACCCCTAATAAAAATAGCCTATTTTAGTGTATTTCAATACCATTCATTTTCTGTCCTGAGAACTTATTATGCAATCAAATTACATGTATAAGTCTTCTGGAATTATCAGTAACAGTCTTATTTTTCAGTTTAAGGACACTTCTGATTTACACTTGCATTTTACATACTGTACAGATGACTGCATGTATATTTAAATATCAAAATTTTGACATTTTTAGTTCAAATCAGTTAAACTGAAAAAATCTTTCTTTTCTGCCTGCCTATATTTCTCTTTAATCGTGGTCAGTATAGGACCTTATTACAAGTAATTTGTTACTATCGGGCTGAGGAAAAAATGCTTGCCTCACAAGTTTTGTCATTTTTCCCCCCACTTCCCCTGCAGGCTGCTATTGTTGATGGCCTTTATGGAAATATAAATTCAATCAGCAGCTGCAAATTTCATGAGACGTCCATCTTCATGCCGAATTTCTAACTGAGTGTCAAAACAATCTGTGGATTTCTCCTTGATGAAACACACTTTGAATTGTAAATTTCTGCAATTTTCTCATGTTAGAATTTGAGCTGCACTAAAATAGAGCCAGTCCAGATATAGTGCCTGCCAGAATGAGACAAGTAATTTTCCCCCTCATTATCTCAACTCTGACATTGAAAGAGTTAAAAATAACCCACAAAAAATTATCTGTTTCTTTTTTATTTTACATTAAAAAATTAAATCCCATTTGTTCTTTTTAGAGGAAAAATAGAAAGGCCTTCAAAACACTCTAAATACTCTCAAATCAGTTTTTTGAACCTATTTATTTTACAGTATTTTGCAGTGATAAACCCCCAGAAACTAGTTGCAATAGAACTTAAAGAATTTCCTGCGGTGCCAAAATAGTTCATAGAGATAGTTTGTTTCTTTTAAGTCCCAACTTATATTAAATGTTGACAGAAAACAGAAAATATGCATAAATTACAAAAATCAAAACTTAAGTAGAGTTTTGAATGGTTTACTGTTTTCTGAATACAATAGAACAAAGTTTCACATTCAATTACTATTTCTTGTAGCAGCTTAGCAGGCACACATAGCTTACCAAGTATATTATAGCAATTCAGAAAATTTTCCTTTAGAGAAACATTTGTTTCTCTCTTCTGCAGGCACTGACATGAAACATATAAAACAATACCACTTTACCAATTTGCAAGCAAACTAATTAGCCTGTTTATTATATAGAAAGGAAGTAAGAAAAATTCACACAGAGAAATTCACTATTAATGATGATTTATCTATTCATGTAGTTGAGAACTAACTGACTTTCTGTTTGTTTTCTTCTCTCTGGGGATAAATATTGGTGGGACAGGTGAAGGGTTTACTGAACTGCACTTTACCATCACTGAAGAAAATGATACTGTATGTCATTCATACATCATATATATTGATATTTCAGTACAAATATTACATTCTAAAACACCATACTGTCTTTCAGTTTAGAGAAAATTCAAATGGGCATCTTCTTTTTGTATACACCAAACTTTCAGTTCACTACCGGAATGAGGAAAGAAACTTAAAAATGAGCTACAGAGTAATTCCGTTTCAAAAGACTTTTAATGTACCAAGCTTCTATAACTTTACAATTTCTATTCCTTTTATCACTACATAATTTCTTCAGCTCAGTCATTCCCCATTCTCTGCCCCCTCCCTCAGTTACCTGCCCTGCATTCTGGTTTATGCGAACTGGAATGACCTGAGAGTTGATCACTATTCCAAACCCTCAGAACTGATCTATACACTTTCCCTGACTGGTTTCTTAAACTTAAGTATAATTCACTGATTTAAAAACCAATAAATATTCAAGAGTACTAGTCTACGTCAAAAATAAGGTTAGTCTCCAAAAATCACCCAAGGAAAGAACGCTGGTATGCAGCTGGAGAAGGACTTGCACTAGTCAGGTGAAATCTTATGCTCTGGAAAACAGGCAGGTCAGAGGGGCATGTCACTCAGAGGAAAATTACTGGGCTTCCTACACTTATTAAACTGACCCTTACAAACTTGCTATCCTTAGAATGTTCCCTGCTCAGCATGATGAAAACACCCCCTCAACTTTGCTGAAAATGTTGCTTCAACAGAACTCTGATTTAGTTTCATTGAGTTACAACATCCAGATCAAATAATCTTGATACTTTCACTTTTACACTGTTATATTCTAATTAGCTTTAACAGCTAAACAAAGACACAAACCAACCTCTCCTCTAATACAAGTAATTTTATATAGTGAAGCAGATGGTCCGTCACACATGGTTTCCAGTCACAAGTTTTAGCTATAAATTCTGCTCAGGTAGGTAGTAAGAGTGGTAATTACTGAATGTATTATAATAGCGTTCATTATAACAGATTCTTGAATATTATTTGGTCATTTTTATCTATGGAACCTACCAAAAGGGAAGGTAGGCATAACAAGGCAATCTAGTTCTACTTCTCAAAATATTAAGAGCATTACTGATAAAGAGTTTGTAATAATTGCAAAGCACAGGAACAAAGAGTCCTTCATAATTGTATTATAACTGGCCTCTTTAGGATTTAACTTTATTTTGCATTATTTCAAAACCTTGCCATTTCTCAGAAACAATTACTTCTAATTTATCCGTATCTTTCAAGTTCTAGGCCACTTTGCAACACTTTATCTATGTGTCACACATTTATCTATGACACTTTACTAAAGTGCAGGATGTTGAAGCACTTCCAAAGGAAGGTGATTAAACTTCCATCACATACATTAAGGTGTAGAATTGTCCAATATATGCATGGAGTTGGGCTTGCTAACCTCTAGGCATCCTACCAAAACTGAAAACAGCAAAGTAATTCAAATCTTAGGGAAGTAAACGAGAACTGAAAACAGTGTTAATAAGCCAGACAAAACTGCATAAAAGAAAAACCACAGTAGTACAAACCCAATTGTGATCCTTTAAAAGCTAATATGATCTATGTATTTCCCTAATGCCATCTTCTGCAGTGTAAAGCCACTGAAGAAGTGAAATTCCTTTTCTCCTTCCAATATAATCTAGGATGACACTAAACTTACATTTTGGCAAGGTATCAGAAGTACCACAAATAAACAAAATTTGTGACTTCTATGGCATTAAGGTACATCACCTGCAGATCGCATTACTTTCCTCCCACATTAAAGCTTTGCTCTTAATTTAGTAACATCTCCTACACACACATGCATAGAAGTTCATGAAGATTTCCTTTTTCTCACCTTCTTCCTAAGACAACTAGAAAAGTTTTTAAATGGCAAGATTGTTTAAAAAGGTAATGAGCATTATTACCATATGAAGCTGATTTTTAAAATACAGCATAATCATTACTAATACGGGAAGCAGGCAAAAATGAAGTGAATCATAATAAAAAACCAAAAGATCCATTACTTTCTCATTCAAGGTATTCAGTTGCAAGGCAGTCCCTTGTCCAAGGCAGTCCAATGTAACCTAATCATTCCATTCAAAAAACTTGAAAAAATATCTTGTTGAAAACTGACATGAAGTTTAACCAAATCTTATAAGGCAAACAAGAAATAGTTTCAAAAGCAGGCACATGCAGTGGTTAAAATGGTATCATTTGGAGGACAGTCAGTCGATTCACCACATCCATAAAATACACACCGTCTCTGGGAACATGAACTCATATGTTCTTCATGGCCTTCACAGTTTATGGCACTTTAACAAGGAAGCAGGGATGTGATACATAAAGAATGCTGCAACAGTGGCCAGTTGTCCTGTGCCATAACCTTGTACCTAAATTCTCTCAGGAAAAGCCTGTGGAAAAGCACTTGGATACCAGCAAGAAGAGAAAACAGAAATATTATAGTTGCTACCATTGAGGGAGAAGGAAACAGAATCACAGCACTTCCCTGCATCAGCTGATGGATCCCTAGAGAAAAATTGTCATATTAACCCAGTAAAGTCTCAGGGAAATTAAAAAGAGAATGGAAATGTCAGTTTATCCCTCAGGCAAGGGATAAACTTGGATGGATTCATTTCTAGAATTCTATAAGCATTGCTTAGATAATGGCATCTATAATAACACTGCATCACCCCTAATATACACAATTTCCTTTTATCTTTTAAAAGGAAACATGGTTAATATCCAGCCTCCCAAAAAATATTTCTCAGCATAATAAAATTTTGTGTGCAGGTTTCCAGAAATGCTGGTGTTCCAGACCTTTAAACCATTAGCAAAACTGCAAGAATAATCATGTTGCTCAGTGATCTCCAGTATCACTATTTATGATAGCCTCGAAAGCCTCATATGGAGTGATGCCATGCTAATTAATGCATAACCAAGCAAACACTATCATTTTTCTGTTATTTGACACATTAAGGGGAATTTTCAAATATTTTCCATCAATGAGATCATCAGCAAAAATAATTTAGGATATAAAAAAAAGATCCTAAAGAGGCTGTGTGCACAATATAAGACTTCTCTAAAGTTTGACATGAAAGGAAAAAGATAATCACTAAATAATTTCTAGGTATCTGCCATCAAATCCTAGCCTTCCATGTTCATTAATATTTACAACTGCATTTCTAGTCCCCACTAAAACCATCATGAGTTTCAATGTCTTTCTTTCACTTACTCAAATATTAGCTCAAACTGCTTTGCTATTTGCCTATTTTCTTTTGACAAATGGAAAAAACTCAACTAATCAACTACCATCAAAAAACTGTTTCACAGTAGTTTCCTATGATGTTGCATCTTGTCTACACAAACTTCCCTCCCTGAAGGGAATGAATCTTACAGAATTTAGCAGTCAACAATGCAGACAGAGATGTTAAAGACCCTCTAAGTTTAACTCCTCTTGTAATCTGCATCACAAATAGCAGGTACAGAGTACTGCCCTACAGAGAAAGTATCAAAAGGAGAGCACTGAAAAGGAAAACAAGAGTGTGGGCTTCCTTGTATGGATTCTCCCATCCAAGGCTTTCTACACCTTTGGAACAAAAAAGAGGCAAACATAGGAGATCCACCTTTTTTTCTGAAGGCAAACAGTGGAAGTCTTGTCTATGATACAGGGCAGTAGCTATCAGACTAATCCAACATCATATCCTATACATCCATCAGGCAAGTTGTCTTCTAACCATTTTTTCACCATTTTATTTTCTTTAGCACCTGTGAAACATCTATTAGGCACACTATTTAAACACTTATTAATACTATACTGAAGAAATTACCAATCACTTTCCTTTTAGTCCATTATTTTGTTGGTTTTCACATGCAGACATACTATTTGTTAGGTTTATCATAAGTTTATCATATTATTTGTTTTGTTTATCATACCTTAAAAAATATTCTAATAAGTAATAATTCTACTGTCCACATTAAATATATTTTGCATTCTGCCTTTCATTTTACAATAAGCTGCAAGTTCTTTTTCTCTACATAGAATTAAATACTGTGTTTCAGTCCTCATTCATCTTCAGCCATTTTTTACTTATCACATTTACACAAATCTTCAGATACATCCAATAGCATCTTTTCTTTTGAGCTGACTCTAAGCCACTTTTATGGTTTTGGCCTACTTCCTTACACTGTATCTTTTCCTAATTAGCAATGTCACAATTTTTTTTTAGTCAGTTCAATCTTTCTTCTAGTCCCCTCTTCTCCCCAGATCTAACTGAAGTCATTTCATTTAGTCCAACTAGATAAAACAGGCAGACATATACACTTACAGATTCAAATCCAGAGCCAACTCATTCTTGAACCTCATTGCACAGAAATGTCTCAGTATTCTACAGAAACACTTCAGAATCTCTGCATCTGCAGTTGTTCATGCACAAAATGCATCAGAACCCCATTATGTCAATGTCAGTCCAAGAGTTTGCCATCTTATTCACACAGACTATTCACTCTTGCCTAGAAATTAACTCCTATAAGCTGTTTCAATTTTACTAGCAGTTATGAGGTCTTTTATTACATATGATTTCATGATAACATAATTTTAAAATACTAACATTTTAAAGTATTAAATAGTGATGATTTAACCTACTGTGTGAACTTTACAGTAACATAAAAATTTCAGTCTGCCAATAACTTCAAAAATAAATCTGAATGCCTTTTGAAAAGACTCAAAATAAAGCAATAATGAGTAAATTACAAACTGCCATCTAAGAACCCAAATTTTTCTAAATTCACAGAAATACTGCGTTCACTGTCTGCAAGCTCTTTCAGCATAACAGAAGGCAAACTACAGAACATGCCTTGGGAAACAGCCCTGAGAAAAAGAGGCGTGTGCAGCTATTCAGGGATATGCAGGCTACACATGAGCTGGGTAGTCAAAAGAGGTAAAATGTTATTGCTACTTGTGAATTGTTACCAAATTTACGCACAGTGGTTGCTACACTTCTCACAGCTTGATGGTATGATGGGAGGTAGATGAAAAGTCTGGTGAACAGTGATACATATCATAATTTGTGTGGCCACTGCAGGGCCACAGAAGTGACAGAAGAAAACCTCATAATTTGAGATAGGTCAGTTTTAAATAGAAAATCGCTTATTTCTGAATCAAAACTGTATCAAGAGTCACCTTGGTATAAATAAAACTTTAAAAACCTCAAACCCAACAGATTTTGCTGTCAAATTTCAGAAATTATAATGTGCTTCAGAGATTAAATGTTCTTCTACACAACTGAACAGACAGAATTTCTTATTGCTTGTTAACTGGACCAATACTTAAACTACAGCTCAAATTAAACTGAAAGATACTGCCTTCTAAGAAGAGGTGCATCATCCCAAAAATAATGAGTGCTGTAGAGGTTGAGCTAACATCATTATATCACATTATACATTTATGCAATACTTAAACTAAATGTTAAAAGTTAATATTCAGTGATTTAATTTGAGGGAAAACACCCATATTTCATAGTGGTAGCTGCCATGGGTAAATAGTATTTTGTGTCTCAGTTTAGGAATCCTCTGTGAGATTTAGCAATTTAATATCTGGTGGTTATTTCCTTTTATTTCTTGCCTGCTGCTGCCCTGCTTGTTAGTAAACTGTTACTTGTTGCATTCGTATCTACTCATATTCATTCCTTATTGGTGGAATTGGTTGGATCTATAAAGGGAGGCAACTCATTCTGGAGTGTTCACCTTTAGTGTCAAGCCAAGACAGCAGAGGAAAAAAAACCCCAGAACTGCACCATGACACTCCTCTAAATATCAAATTCCCATACATTTCTGCCCACTTTTCCCCTCTGATCTGTTCTACTGGTTCCAAAACCAGTTATAAATGGACCAAATGACAAATACCAATCACCATCCAACATTAAAGCTTCCACCAAAAAGTGCTTTTTAAAACTTTTCAGTCCTTTTGATTCCATTTATTTTTCAACTATATTCATTATGAGGAAAAATTGTGATTCAAGCCAACCCTTTTTCACCTCTCACCTTATTGCCAATGTTTACTTATTTGGCCTTTCATGACATTTCCTCTATACAGTCTGTCAACAATACTGCCTTCAAAAAAACCTGCCACCACACCCTTTCTCACTACAGTTACATTTTCGCTATATGCTATTTCATTGGTTTCCAGCTTTTTCTGTTGCATCAGCAAGATGAGCTAAAAAAGCTCCAGTGCAGTACCTCATTTACAGCAATTGTTCTAAACGCTGCTCTCAGAAATATGTAACTAATAATTATCTTGCAGCATTCACAAGGCAAGTGCCTCATGGCACTGCCTGTCCTCCATCCCTGCTTGTCGTCCTGTGTTTCACCTCTGGAGACACTGCAATCTTTGCAACACAAGCACTCTTCAGACAAGTATTTGTAGTACATAACTCCAATCACTTTTACTATTTCTTTCTATTCAAATTACTGCTAAGCACACTTCACAGTTCTGCTGAGTTTCCTATCAAAGTTCACCCATCATATACACAGAAACAAATTCTTCTGTACTAAGAGTTTAGTCCTGCCTCCTTCTGTCTTACTATCTCTTTCTCTGTCTGGCTCCTCCAAATACATGTATAATTTTCATACAAAAATTAGCATGTCTAAAACAGATCTTACTATCCTCCCTTTCCACTTATTCATGATGAATGCCATCCTTCTCCTCCTTTCTTTCTGGAACTCAGGATTTCTCTCCAATGTGTAGGTTCTTTCTGCATAAGATATTTTCAGTAAGACTTCCCTGATTTTCCACACTGCTAAATCTGCCATTCAGGCACAACTATAATAACACAATTTTTCCTTGACATGGCATATGCATACAACCCTACTCATGAATTCATAGCACTGCTGCAAAGATTGGTTATCAAGTCAGGAACTGTGGGAACTCAATTTTGTCTTTAGACCCTCTACAAGATATCTGTTTTTCACTTGGACTACAGGGTACTTTGTTTTCAAACTCCTATGCAAGGAGGAGTCTCCTCTGTACCCTTCTCTTTCTACAGCCTGAGACAAGTGGACTTCTATCACATATGGGTCTGTATCAATCACGCAAAATTTGGAAGAACTCAATGAATATCCACAAAGCAATTTCAAAATTTTACCTTCTATTTGATGTGAAGTATAAAATTTCTACCATGAATGGGTTGTGGTTTTGCTACTAAGGATGGTCATAACTATCCATACTTATTTACAGTACCTTTTCTGAGGCATTAATTTTAAACACCTTGGATAAAGGCTGTCCTTTCATCTCAATGACCAAGCAGGTACTAGAGATGCAACACATTGCTGTGGCTCATAGGCATAATAAAAATCTGAAAATAAATTTACACATCACAATGGGAAAAATCTTGCCACAAATATACAGGAAGATAAAATAAAAGTAGATATGGCTTTTGTTCTTTCCTCAGCAGTACACACAATTTTGAAGTAGCAGGTGTTTCCTACTATAAGACCAAAAATTTGAAATAGCTGTATATAAATACATACATACATACATAGAGATAGAGATAGAGATAGATATAGATTAGATATAGATATAGATATAGATATAGATATAGATATAGATATAGATATAGATATAGATATAGATATAGATATAGATATAGATATAGATAGATATAGATATAGATATAGATATAGATATAGATATAGATATAGATATAGATATAGATATAGATATAGATATAGATATACTTCACCAGCAGCAACAGAACTTCATTATTCTTCAAATTTAATTATTTTTATTCTAGTTCCAGAAGAAGGTGCTTCTTTTCAAGGCATTTGTTTTTGTTTAGTAGAATATGGAAGAAAGAAATCAGGCATCTGCAGATAATGAATCTGCAATAAGGAAGAAGTTAAATATATGAGATTTCCTGACTTACTTTTTTGTTTGATTTTTGTTTTTAACACCCAAAGGGAGAAAGATATAGTAATGGAGGCAGACAGAAAAATGACAAGGGATCATCACTGCTAGTGCATTACACTGAGCAATGTCAGTGTACGAGTCAAGATGCCTATAATCCACTTAGTAGCCTTGTGCTGATTTTGGCTGGAGTAGAGGTAATTTTCTTCGCAATGACTGGTATGGGGCTGTGTTTTGGATTTGTGCTGAACACAGGGTTGGTAATACAGAGATGTTTTTGTTATTGCTGAGCAGGGCTCACACAGAGCCAAAGCCTGTTCTGCTGCTCATACTACCATGGTGGTGAGGGGGACTGGGGGTGCCTGGGAGGCTGGGAGGAGACACAGCCAGGACAGGTGACCCCAACTGACTGAAAGATATTTCAAACCATGTGGCATCAAGCTCAGTATACAAGGCAGGGACAAAAATGAGTAAGGGGGGGACATTTGGAGTGACGGCATCTATCTTCCTCCGTAACCATTATGCTGCTATCCTGAGATGGCTGATTTTCTTCTGTACATGGCTTTCACTTTACCTATTGAACTGTCTTTATGTCACCCCTCAAGTTTTCCAGCTTTTACCCTTTCAATTCTTGCCCTGATCCTGCTGGTGGGAGAGGAAGAAAGCAGCTGCATGGGACTTGGTGGCTGGCTGGGGTTAAACCACAAGCCTCTATAAATTCAGACTTGATAACATGCAGAACACATGACCTAGCAGCAGTAATTTTACTGTTAAGTAATGTCTAACTATTTAATCAAATATATCTATTATAACTAAAGAGCCAAGAAGCTAGACACCAAAGTCAGACTTGCTCTCAGGACATGTTTGCCAATAGAAGGAAAAAAAAAAACAAAACCAATTTTACAGAACAGCAGATAAAATATATTTCCTTCCCTCACCCATCTATAAAGAAGACCCACATTTGCACTTCACACATTTGAACAGGACACAGCCTCACACTGAGTCTGTCTTCGGTTTCGACTGTGCTACTATAACAGATTATTCGTTTCTTCTCTTCTAGCTCATGCAGTTTATTTCCACTTAACTGCCCATTTACATTTAGGTAGTTGTAGTTCTGCCTCAAGTTATGCCATACCTTGCTAGATTTCCTTCACGTGTTCTACACCAGGATAATACGGCTACAGAGATTCAAGAACACTTGATAAGGAACACAGTTTCCTTCAGCTCAAAAGAGGACAGAGTCTGCAAGTTGATGTTTTTTAATCCCCAGTTATTTTGTCTTGATTAACAGAGGTAATGTAACTCTGTACTGGCATTTCCATTACTACCCCTTTTAAAGAGTACCAGCCATGCTGTAAATATTTACCACAAACCAGATAACTGAATGCATTCACTTTGCATGGTAAGTATATGGATGTTGGTAAGCAGTCTGAAACTAAGCTTATATCTAAACTTCTTGCTATTTTAGACTTTTGAGGACAATTGAAATGAACTTTTTCAAGATGCAGAAGTCTTTGGAAACATTTAGATGCAAAAAAAGCATTCAACATAATTTTTCCATCAGAACAGGTTCATAAATTTTAGCAAGGAATAACTAATACAAATGCTTGAAAATCAGTTTCGATCTTCACTCATCATCTGATTCTTTCTTCTTATCCAAAAGAGAGGCAAGGTGGAACACTCCAGAAAATGGACCTCTACTTTCCTACAGTTCTTTATGGTAAAATCCAGGAACAACAGCAGTAGGATTTTCACAGTAGTAGGTCCCCAGGGTGAAAACTTAGATCATCTTTTAGAATGGACAGCCATCACAATAGAACATGAGAGATCTCCATTTTCCCTTGGGTAGAACAACATGAGTCCTTGCCCCTATCACTCCCCCAGAACCACACCAGTTGTGATAAGGTGACTCCCTTTCATGGTCAACTAAACAATACTTATACCCTAATCAATCATGTGGTAAAATTCAATGCAGTCTCTTTTGGGTCATGAGATAGTAATTCATATTAAAAGACCTGATGTGTCATGTACTTCAATAATTTACAAATGTATTACTACAAGATAGTTCAATGACTACCCTTCATGCTAAAGGTTCAAGTGCAGAGATACAGTCATAATTTGTAAAAAACAGATAGTAAGAGACAGTGCCAAGCTGTCACTCAGGAGGCAGGTCAGGATGTGTAACTAGCTGAAGCCCTCTTTCCTTTTTAGATGCAACTGTAAATGGCTCGAAGGTGCTTGGGTGACACACACTTATTTCTCTACTGCAACAGTCTGCTCACCAGCTGCCTTAAAGCAAATCTAATATACAACAACTACCTTGTGACTTATAGAACAAGCATATTTTTTCTTGGTTTTCTGATACATTGAAACTACTTTGGTGGGCTGGTATGGTTAAGGCATTCAAGGCCTCTAACTCTGATTTGGATTAGCCAACTTTCTTTTACTGAGGGGAAGATGTGGACAACCAAACAACATGGAAGAATGAGGCTTACAGACTGTACTGAACTGTCTTGTTGCACAGAAACAACAGAGCAGCAGAAATTAGTTAACAAATTATTTACTCCAGAAACTAATTATTTACACCTCTTGGAAAAACAGACCAACCTTTAGTCTGTTTCAGAGGATAGAGTTAGCCACATTTGGGAATACCGTGCCTGTTGCCAAAGTCTAAAATCTAATTTGCCCTTCAAGAGACTGGGCCTTCCTAACTCCTCCCTGCTCTCAGAGGAAAGTACTGGTCTGGAATGGACAAGAACCTGCTGAGAAGCTTTACCTTACAGGACCTGCAGAGACCTTTTAGTAGACATTACAATGGCAACAAGTTTTTATAAAGCCTGTTAAAATACTCAATTAGACAATCTTCTCTTCTTGTGACAGGGTTAAATTGTTTCTCCCAGAACTGAAAAACAGTGTAATTTACCTGCCAAAACCCTGTGATCATAGCAACAAATCATAGTAAGTTTCCTATTTCAGCAAATATTACCACTTCTTTCTCATACAAGAGATGTGTTTTAATTTAAGACAATACAAAAATCAGAATCTCATCGGTAATCCTATAGAAACACTAAGGAGTGAGCTTCATAAGGAGGCACATGTTCCCCTGGCAGTCTTCAAGGTACCTCCACCCAGAGTCACCAGTCACCCACACCACTTTTAGCTCAAATGTTCCATCCTCTTTCTTTGTTCCACCTTCTTAACTCATGGAACCACATGTTTAACTTTTTCAACTGAATTAAACTAGCGCAGCAACAGTTCTCATGAATGCTACTGTCAGCTTGCAGAAGAGCAGGTGAAGGATGAATAAGATCTCTCCATTTCATCAACGACAAACTCATGTTAATCAAGAGAGTCAACCTCATTTTACCTTCAGGTTCACAACAGACTTTGGCTGCAGTTTTTGGACTTTTTCCCAATGTATTACATATCTGGGTCAGAAACAAATCCAGAGCTGCCCGTTTTCCAGCTCTGGCTCAGAAATTGCTTACACAGCATGTCTTCTCAATTTGAGATGATGAAACTGTCACAAAACCAGCTGATTTCATAAACTACCCATCATCTCCCACCTAATTATTTCAAGAACAACCTAGGAAGTTTTCGTACACTACACTAAACCAATGTCAATGCTTATGGATACTGATTCTCCCTTCTCAAGTCAGGGACTCACCCTGTGAGTCTCACAGGCAAGGGCAGGGCTCCTCCATCGGTGAGCAGTGGGCTGATTAAAAGAGGCCTCTAGGGAGCACAGACACCCAGAGCAGGCAAATGGGCATGGCACAGCAGTTTGCACAGGCAGGGCAAGCAGGAAGGGTTGCAGGTTTTTCCTGCTAGTAAGGTTAGTTTGTTGTTTGCTGTGTTTCTGTCGGTTGGTCGGTTTTGGGTTTTTTTGTTAGTAATGGTTTTTACACGACCAAAAACTGTAGTTACTACAAGCGTGCATAACCAAAGAGAACCCTTCAAAAATGATGTGTCTGTCCAGACCCACTCCCGTGCAGAGTGTTTGAGCTTATCAGTGGTTCCAGGGGCCGCTGCAGAAGCCTGTCTGGGTGTGAACAAATGAATGATCTCCTTGCACTGGTGGCCGAGCTTTGGGAGGAGGTTGAAAGACTAAGGAGTATTAGGGAAAATGAAACAGATTGGTCCTTCCATCCTTGAGGGAGCCCCACCAGGACTCCCATGTCTCCTACTGTCAGGCAATAGGAGGACACCTGGTTGATGAAAGGGAGTGGAAATGGGTCCCTGCTCAGGGAGGTAATAATAAAAATTCCTCCTGACCCCCATCACCTACCCAGGTACCACTTCAGAATAGGTGTGAGGCTCTGGACCCAGAGGGTCAGCCAGATGATTTAGAAGAAAATGATCTGCCCAGTGGGCCTCCCAAATTACCCTTCATCTGTAGGATGGATCACCACCCCTAACATTAAAAAGAAGAGAAGGGTAGTCGTGGTGGGTGACTCCCTTCTGAGGGAACATATGTCTTCTGGGTCCACCCCACAGGGAAGTCTGCTGCCTCCCTGGGGCCCGGGTATGGGATATCACAGAAACACTCCCTGGGCTGATTCAGCCCTGTGATTATTACCCACTGCTGATACTCCAGGCTGGCAGTGATGAGATAGAAAAGAGGAGTGTCAGGGCAATTAAAGAGACTGTAGGGCACTGGGTAAGAGGTTGACAGGGCAGGAGCACAGGTAGTCTTTTCCTCAGTCCCTTTGGTGGCAGCAAAATACAGTGAAAGGAATAGGAGAGCCCACATTATCAACAAGTGGCTCAAGGGTTGTTGTCATTGGCAGAATTTTGGGTTCGTTGATCATTGGGCAACTTTTTTGGCACCTGGCCTGCTGGAACTGATGGGCTCCATTTCTCTGTTAAGGGCAGAAGGTTCTTATCTCATGAACTGGCAGAACTTGTTGAGAAGACTTTAAACAAGGTTTGAAGGGGGAAGGGGATGCAGCTGGGCTGTCTGGAAGCAGGCCCAAAGGTGACAGGCCTGAGTTAGGGGTGAAATCAGTAGCCCAGCTGAGGTGCACATACACCAGTGCAGGCAGCACGGGTAACAAACAAGAGGAGCTGGAGGCCATGGGGCAACAGCAAAGCTGTGATGTAGTCACCATCACAGAAACGTGGTGGGACAACTCACAGAGCTGGAGCACTGCACTGGATGGCTACAAACTCTTCAGGAGAGACAGGAAAGGGGGAAGAGGTGGAGGGGTGGCCCTTCATATCAGGGAGGCTTTTGATACCATGGGAATTGAAACTAATGATGATGGAGTTGAAGGCCTATGGGTAAGAATTCAGGGGAAGGCCAACAAGGCTGACACCCTCCTGGGAGTCTGTTATTGTCCACCAACCAGGAAGAAGAGGTGGACACCTTATTCTATAAGCAGCTGGAGAATGTTTCAGGAACATCAGCTCTTGTTCTTGACATCTGCTGGGAACTTAATAGAGCAGAAAAAAGACAGTCCAGAAAGCTCTTAGAGTGTGTGGAGGACAACTTCTTGCTGCAGCTGGTGTGTGAGCCCACCAGGGGAGGGACTGTGTTAGACCTGTTGTTTGCAAATAGAGATGGGCTGGTGTGAGATGAGGTGATTGGAGGCTGCTTGGGGCACAATGATCATGAAATTATAGAATTCTCAATATTTGGTGAAATCAGGGGAGGAACATCAATAAGACTCTTACATTGGACTTCTGGAGGGCAGACTTTGGCCTATTTAGGAGACTTATTCAGAGAGTTCCTTGGGAAGCAGCCCTTAAAAACAAAGGAGTTCAGGAAAGGTGGGAGTGCTTCAAAACAGAGATCTTGAGGGTACAGGAACAGACTGTCCTTGTGTGCTGAAAGATGAGTCAATGAGCCAAATGTCCAGCCTGGATGGGCAACATGATTTTGAAGGAACTTAGAAATAAAAAGAGGATGTATCATCTTTGGAAGGAGGGTCAGGTCTTTCTGGAAGTATTTAATGGGGCTGCTAGGGAATGCAGGAAAAAAATTAGGGAGGACAAAGCTCAGTTTGAACTTAAATTGGCAACTTTTGTAAAAGATACTAAAAAATGTTTTTACAAATATATTAATGGAAAAAGGAAAGGTAAGACCAACCTTTGCTCCTTATTGGATCAGGGAGAGAACTTAGTAACTGCAGATGAGGAGAAGGCAGAAGTGCTTAATGCCTTCTTTGCCTCAGTCTTTAGCAGGAAGGTGGCTTGCCCTCAGGACAAGTGTCCTCCTGGGCTGGTAGATGGTGCCAGGGAGCAGAATGGTCCCCCTGTTATCCAGGAGGAGGCAGTCAGAGAATTGCTGAGCCACTTGGATATTCATAAATCTCTCGGCCCAGGTGGGATCCATCCCAGGGTGATGAGGGAGCTGGCAGATGAGCTTGCAAAGCTGCTCTCCATCATTTACCAACAGTCCTGGCACTCTGGTGAGGTTCCAGATGATTGGAAGCCAATGTGACACCCATTCACAAAAATGGTGGGAAGGCGGATCCTGGTAATTATAGGCCAGTTAGCCTGACCTCAGTACCCAGTAAGGTAATGGAACAGTTTATACTGAGTTAGTAGTTCAACTAGCATTTCAAACCAGAGGAGCCACAGAAAGTAGCCAACCTGGGTTTTTCTCATTCCTGGATGCTTTTTAGGCCTTTACACAGCTTGTGCCATGAACGAGACCAAGTAATTCCTCTTGCTGAAAAATATCAGCACGCTGGGTTAGACAGGCAACAGACTTAGCACAAGGCCACACAAACATTTGTAATGAGTATCAGACGGCAGACAGAGGAAGGAAAAGAGGAAGAGGACTACTGGTCTTTGGCAGAAATACTAGACTACTAACTCTCAGATCAGAGATTTACTTTATCACACAAATAAATACAGATGATAATTTTACTACAGCCAAGTAGTTTTGCAGCAAATGAAACCATTAGCAGTTTAATTTTTGGCAATTTTAGAGTTCTGTGTTTCTATCATATTGCCTAGATTAAGTATTTACAGTTGTGTTTATACATTGGTTTAAACACCAGGACACACCACATGCATCAAATTAGCCATTTAAATACAGAAGTCTCTCAATAAGTATTTTGCAAAAATGGCAAAAAGTTAAATTCTAGAAGATAACAGATATTCTGTCATCAATTTCAAAAGAAAAAGTTTTGTCTCATTTCTTATGGAAAACCATTTAAAGTCTGCATTTTAAAAACCTTACGTAGTGAAAGAGAAAACAAAGATGATTCTGACCATAATCAAGCCATCATCATTTATTAACAAACATTACCTTACTGACTAAATATAGGAAAAGATGTATTACAGCTGCTTATGAAAGTTGTGTCACTATATCTGAAACATTCATGGTTCCACAATTAGAGATTGTTGGCACCATACCAGAATTTTTTTTATGTTTTTGGAGGATTAGTCCATCTGAAGCTTTAGTTGTTTCAATACTGTGATGACTACACTAACCAGCACTGTAGCTAACATACAGGGAAAAGCCACCACTTCTAAAGTACAAGTATATAAGGTCTGATGGCTAAGCATCAACTCTAGCACTTTTCAGGCATATTTAAACAGTCTTTGCAGTCTCCTGGTAATAACCAGCTCTGAGGCTTCTCTCTTGCTCTGCCTGAACCTTTCACAACTCTCATACAGCTATGAAGCTCTTGTGCATGAAACAGGCTTATCTGTTTTTTAGTTTCTTTCAACGCAAAATGAAGGCTTGTTGATAGGAGAACAAGGAAAGCTCCTAGATACAAACAAATTAGGCTAACATTGAACTTGCTGTGCCTGGCTGGCCTTGTGCTAGTCTGAAAAAGTAGTAGCAAGGACCACTTGGAGTCAAAGTACAGGACCATCAAGTAGACAACACCTACTATCCTTATTTGCAAGGTCTTTTAAAATTGCCTATGGTTTTGTGAGTGTCCCCTCACTTCCTCCCCCATAATCACTACTGTTAGCAACTATTTTTCTTTAAAAATTAAATCATTCCTGATGTTTGGTCATGGGAGCATCCTGTTACTGGATGCATCTGATCCAGATAACTGCCAGGCGTCCCACTGGCAAACACAGATCTTGACATTCTGAGTGTCTGGGAACTTTACTTCCCCCTTCTTCAATTCCTAATCAGTAGGTCTGCTTTATAGAAGAGTAGAAGCAGCCAGCAGTCTCCTCTGAGTATCAATTTATTGTACTGAAGATGCTGAATTAAGACTTCGAATTCCTCTCTTATGCACACTCAGAGAAACAATATCAATATTCAGCTGACTTAAGTTTAACAATGCAGTAGTAAATTTACTTATCAATCTTCATGACTAACCTTTATACGAATCAAACGTTGTATGAATTACACTCTTGCATTAATACCTCCCCTGATTCAGGCAGAACCTTCACCTTGACTGCTATCAGTCTTTGGGTAGCACATTACAATCCAGAGAGCAAAACATGATATGAAAGAGCTCAATTTGCTTATCTGAATTTCTTCATTACATTGTGTATCTTATACATAGGGTTTGTGTGGCCAGGTTCTGTTAGTGGAGGGGATGGCTACAGAGAGCTTCTCTTCCCTGAGAAGCTGTGAGAAGCTCCCCCATATCTGACAGAGACAATGCCAGACAGCTCCAGGGCAGACCTACCAATGGCCAAGGCCAAGCTATCAGCAGCACTGGTGGCACCTCTGATTTAACATACTTAAGAAGGGAAAAAGCTACTGTGCAGATGAAATTGCAACCAGAGAAGAGTGAGAATATGTGGTAAAACTCTGCAGACACCATAGTAAAGCAAAGAACGAGGGTAAGAAGGTGTTCTAGATGCCAAAACAGAGACTCCCCTGTAGCCCAAACTCTTCTGGCTATAACTCTCTTGAGGGTCTTCTTATGATCATTTAGGAGCATCCCATTCCTCAAAGTTCCCTTTTATGGTTCCCGGATATTCTGAAGGATCTTCTTTCCTGAAGAGTATCTTAAATATGTGGTCAGGTCATGATGCATTTCTCTTATCATTCTTTACTCCAGCACTCTATCTCTGTTCTCAAAACTAAGACATCAACTAGTACATATTAATCACTAATATAAATTAATAATAAAGCATTAAGTGTCACAAGACATATTAGTCACAACAGGGAGTTAGCACAAGGCCACACTGACGCCTGGTATTTGTACTAAGCACTGTGTGGTACAAAACTAAGCACTAACCACAAATACAGGGGTCATACACTACTGTGCTAAAGTTAAAAAGAATTTTCCAGCATCTTCCCCCACTGCTGCATAGACTTCTACTTGAAGAAGTACCACTTTCTTATCTGTAGTGGATGCTATGTTCAGTGGACATCCTGCTGCATATGTATCTTTCCATTCTATCTTCCTGTTTGTAGTTGTCTGCACTAACTTTCCTTCATCCTGGAGTTTGATATCCCTCTTACAGACACAAAATATTGATCAGTATATATGCTTAATAATTCCAAAGCTAGTGACATTTTCAGTTCTTACAGCATTGAGCACTGCCTGCAGAAGTCTGTCAGAATCCACTCTTTCTTTGATCTCTCCTAAATTTCACACTGACTGCAATTCCTGCTGATGATGTTTCCAGATCATCTAGTTGAAAGAGACTAGTCAAATCACTCCTTCACTTCAAGACGGATGAAATAACATATTGTTTTTCATACACACACAGCCATAAACAAGGGACATATAGAATTTAAGATCTTTCCTCCCTATTTCATCATTTTCACTCCCTCAACCTGTCACATTCATTTGTCAATGTTCTTCCTTTCTGTGCAACCCCTGTGCCCAGAGCATGAGTATGAAACTGATTCTTCCCTCTCCTCAAAGCAAAGCAGTTCTTGCATCAGCAAACCTGACCTTAACACTATAAAAAGCTTCTGGTGACAGAAACTTTGTTATTTTAAAGATTTATAAAGAATACAATAAACTTATTGCACAAAGCAGACGCAAGACCGAATTCTTTACACCATTCTCTATTCTTCAGAAGAGCTTTAAAAAGTTAGAGTGGCCCATAAGGTAGCATGCCAACATTGCTCAGCTATTTTTCATCTCATGGTTTCTCAGCTGCACTCTTTTGTTAAGCTCTTTGTCATTTTATCTTCTCTTTTAAAATGACACCACTGGTGGGTAGCCCCACCACTTTTATTTAAAGGCTTAATTTAATTTGCACTCTTATTTCACAGTAACAAACAATTCCTAAAAAAAGATACACCAAATTGGATACCAGCAAAAATGGCACACTGCAAATTTTCACATCAGAATCACAAGTAACAAAGCATGCATACAGTATTTATAATCTTGTTTACCCAAATTCATGTAAATAATGCACTGAAATTAATTATACACACATATTAGAAAAAAAATTCCCTGTACCTGCTAGTGACATACTTGCACTCTGTTCTGTAAAATCTGTTCTTTCATTTCTCAACATGATTTCAAACCCTAAAACTTTACACATAGTAGGTGATTTGTTCTTTTTATGCATATTGATGATAGACTTTTTTTTCCTCCTTGGGAACCAGAAAAGTAAGTTAAATTCTCCTTCATTTCAGAATAATGAAACTAAAAGGCATGGAATATAGTCACAAAGCGGGCATGATGATATGCCAACAATCCTGATGGATGCAATGATCATGTCTGCAACACACTCAGTCCTATTAATCTCAGGTCTACAGGTGTCAGCTGTTCAAACCACGACAACTAAAACTCTGCTAAGATTTTTCTACCTATTAAAAACACCTGTCTTTCTAGCACTACACCACCTTCTTCTCTCTAAACACTGTAGAAGAGAGTTACTAACACAAGGAATTAAAAAAAAAAAATTTTACTTTCTGATTTTTTTGGTAATTGAAGAAACCTAAAACAAAGATAGCCATTCAAACCATTACCTTTTCTACGGCAACAATCAAAACAGCTTTTCAAGCCAAATGCACAATAATTAACCTACAAATGTGAATGTTAATAGTGGCAGGCAGAATTCAACAAGATCAGCATCTGTTTAATACCAAGATACACACTGAAGATCAAACCCAGCTGTAGCAATGGCCATAATATACTGTAATGCAAGTTACTACCTGTCCGCATGACTACTTATTTGCTATTCCTGGTTTTTCAAGTCAGAGATTAACATACCATGCCTTTTGCCAGTTTGCTTCTGGCAGCTAAAAGAAAAATATATGCAACAGATTATCATGAGTGCTCTCATGCAGCATATCCAGGAGAATGAGGGGATCAGGTCCAGCCAACATGAGTTTAGGAAAGGCAGGTCCTGCTTGACCAATCTGATCTCCTTTTACGACCAGGTGCATTAGTGGACCAGCTACATAGTGGATGAGAGAAAGGCTGTGGATGTTATCTACTCAGACTCCAGTAAAGCCCTCAACACTGTGTCCCATGGCAATCTCCAGGAAACGCCAGCACTGTTGCTTGGACAGATGCACTTATCTCGTTACAAACTGTCTGGATAGATGAGCCCAGGGAGTGCTGGTGAATGGAGTTACATCCAGCTGGTGGCTGGCCAGGAGTGGGGTTCCCCAGGGCTCCATACTGGGACCAGCCCTGCTCAGTCTCCTTACTGGTGAGGGGATTGAACACACTGTCAATGAGTTAGCAGATGACACCAAGTTGGGAGGAAACATTATCTCTTGGAGTGATCTGGACAGGCTGGATCATAGGCTGAGGCCAATGGTGGGAGGCTCAACAAGGCCCAGTGCCAGGTCCTGCCTGTGGGTCACAACAGCCCCAGGCAGGGCCACAGGCTGGGACAGAGGGGCTGGAAAGGACCTGGGAATGCTGATGACAGTGACTGAACATGAGCCAGGGTGTGCCCAGGGGGCCAAGAAGGCCAGTGGCATCCTGGCCTGGATCAGCAATGGTGTGGCCAGCAGGGCCAGGGCAGGTATTGTCCCCCTGTGCTGGGCACTGGTGAGGCCACACCTCGAGTGCTGTGTCCAGTTCTGGGCCCTCAGTGCAAGAAAGACACTGAGGGGCTGGAGAGAGTCCAGAGAAGGGCAATGGAACTGGGGAAGGGTCTGGAGCACCAGTCCTGTGAGGAGCATCTGAGGGAGCTGGGGGTGTTTATCCTGCAGAAAAGAAGGCTGAAGGGTGACCTTATCACTCCCCACAATTGCCTGACAGAAGGGTGTAGCCAGGGGTCGGCCTCTTATCTTGGGCAACCAGAGACACAACTAGAAGAAATGGCCTCAAGTTGCGCCAGGGGAGGTTCAGGTTGGACATCAGGAAGAATTTCTTCAGGGCTGTGAAACATCGGAATGGCCTGCACAGGGAAGTTGTGGAGTCACCATCCCTGAAACTGTTCACAAAACAACTGGATGTGGCACTTAGTGCCATGGTTTAGTTGACATGGTGGTGTTTGGTCAAAGGTTATACTAAATGAACTTGGAAGTCTTTTTCATGCCTTTATGATTCTATATCACCGCAAAAAACCACAGGTTTTTCAAATATTAATGCTTTTATAATCTGCAATGAGCACTTCCAAGTGTAACTGCTTTTCTATGTAAAGTATCACCCAGATTGAAAAGTTATTTTCTCATTACAGAATTACAATCCTAGAAACTAGCAGTTTGCAGTGCAAGTTTTATTTTTGTACAAACATACACACAACTATTTTAGAACTATATTTCTGTATTCTAAAGTCTCTCCATAAGGGAATACTCAGAGAGCTGTCAGTACTTGCCGTTCCTCTGTTTTTGAAACAATGTTGCCACCACCTGGGCAAACCTCTAACTGCCAGGTGTCGCTCTGGTGTCAGTCTCTGTATCTGGAAAAACAACAAACCCATGCTTTCCCAATAGAATTATTTCCATAACCAAGATAATGAGATCTTCCAAAATTTATTTTACTATTCATGAATCAATATTCAAATTCTGTGTTTTATTAGTATCAATATTAGACAAGTAAAAAACTAGAATTTATTAGCTTTCCACCAACATTTGAAAAACTAACTTGAGAAACTACTTTTTATGTTCAGTAATATGATGTACAATTATTTGCAATTCTCAATAATCATCTTACAGATGCTTCATACAATCACAACCAGTTTCTGTCCCTTCCTCAGCTCTCACTCCTGTTAGCAGGAAGCTAACAGTCAGACTCAGAAGAAAACCACAGCTTTTCTCTCTGAAGATATGCTTTGGAGATTTGTTGCTTCTTCTACTCTCTGCCATTCATCATAAAGCATTACAAGAATGTTTCACTCTAGTTTTCAATAAAAAGCTGTGTTTTATAAAATATTTTGAAGGAAAGTAGAAATTCTACTCTAAACTTCTGATGCACAGGAAGGTGATAGGCCACTAGCTAAAACAGGAAACAAGGAGCAACTAAAACTATCACGGAGGAGTCCTCTAATCTCAACAGAACCTTAAATCTTTCTAAAAAACTTTCATTAAAAAATACACATACTTCAACTGAACACTGGATTCAATCAGATATAGGACAATTCACATATATAATGCAACTGGATACTTAGTACTTTTCCTTATACAGATTCTTCTTTATTTATGCATTTACGGTTTGTTGAGAATTTCCTGCACAAGATACACACTTATGCAAATGTGAGTGGGCACTTCACAGGAAGAAAATGTTTCTCACAGAAGTCAGTGCTTACATTCAATTATTAATAACAAAATTCAACACTGAAACTTGGTAATGCCACATGTAATTCTCAATGGTATATGTATTTTCTCAATGGTATTTGATAAGGGTACTGAGAAACTTTAACTTACCATTTTCCTTATTAAAGCTCACAGCATCAGAAGTTTAGGCCAGATATAGCACCTAATGCAGAACCTGTGCAACATATCAAAACCTATGGAATACAGAATGCTTCATGCTTTTTCCAGCAATTCCTGGTAAGCTGAAGGTCCAAAACAAATCAGAACTTATTCTGCTGTTCCCATAAAGAACACTGTAAAACTTAAGCAACGCTTTCAACACGACTACATAATCTTTGAAATAAACTGACCCCTTGATGATGACTGTTGTTCTTACAAAAATTTGCATATGATGGTACTTTACAGTGCTCATTTTAACTCTTAACCATTACAAAACATAAGAGTGCAAATGAAGATATTGAAAAAGTTTAAATATAAACTGCTCATTAATCAGCCTTTTGAAGAAAAAATTATATACCAGCGATTAAGTATTTAGGGCCCCTTATTTTCCTGCATTTTTACACTAAAATGGTTACTAAGAGTCTTTATAAACTATTTTCAATGGAAAATGGAATCAGCTATTTCCAGCAAGATATATTTGGTTGTAATAAATGCATAAACTATATGAGAAATTTGTTTTTCAATTAAAAATATATGAACACTAAGTATCACTCCATGTTCTACGGCAAGAACAATTAATCATGTACCAAAGCTATGGCAATGCCCGGGCAGTATGTTATTCAATAAGAAAAATAAATTACTTACACTGATAAATCTCGTCTGTTTAGTGACATACTCGTCCAAGATACTGAAATGAGTCATCAATCACTATTGCTCCGTTGTCTATTCCCATATTTTATCATAACCAACTGAAGAGTTATCTCAGAGTTAATGAGTTGTGCCGGATGTTCCTCTAATGGCAAGCCTGGTGTAGCTGTATTATATCACTGTCATCACTTTAAGGTGATTTTGTAAAAACCCACTTACAGAATGTCATTAAATACAGAACCTTCTTTACACTCAAATAAGCCCACCATACGACGTTGTTGAAGGTGTGACCTCACTTTCAAGATGATTATTTTCCCCACCTGAAAATAGAAGTTCTCAATAAACATTTAACAGTGTACCTTGTCTCAAGTTTCATGTTTTCAGGAAATTAACTATTCTAATTTTGAATTCTCTCACATTCTTGTTGACAGTACAGTTACTTTTTTAGAATCTTTTCCTTCTATATTGGCCTTCAAATTTTCTTAACTCTTTTTCTATTTCTAGCCATTACTTTCTTCACTAAAACTAATAACTTCTTATTCTTACAGTCTAGGGACTTTAAGCATTCACTTTTGCTCTTTCAAGAGAAATAAGACAACTTGACTTAAACAGCATAATTTTACATCTGTCTTCTCCCCCACTTCAAAGGGCAAATCCTTTCTATATTCACTCCACAGAATTACAATACTCTTGCAAACTCATATCTTTTTACTATTACTCATTAGAACATTTTGAATTAAAGCAAAATACATTAAAATCAGCACTTGCACATCACTGACAGTTCTTAAATCTCCACAATTATTCCCTTCACTCAACAAATTTAAGTTGCTGGCTATTCTCCTAAGAGCCTAATTACTCAGAGACAGGCAAAATCAGGAAAACAAGGTAACTTTTCTATGATGACAAAGGTGATCTTGGTAAAGTTGCTACCCCTTGAGTTTGACCTGGACATTCAAGACCTTAGGATATTGGTGAGACTACATCTATTAGTGCCTTGAATCAAATCAAGTGTGATGTTGTAGTTAATCCTGTGCTGCCTTTATTTATCATGTGCTGATTTGGATCTCAAAGCAGTTTTTGAGTGCACAACTTGCTTTTTTTAAGAAGAAATACTCATTTATAAAACATTTCAAAAAATAACAGCATATAACGTGCTGTGGCTAGGTGAAAGCCATACCTGCAGCATATACCTAAAAATTTTGTACCCCTTTGAGCTCTCCAAAGTCCATGTTGCAGATGCTCACTCCTGGAAAACAGACTAAATTTAAGAAGCAAACTCTTTGAATCACAGATGATGGAGATATAAGGAAACTTAATATCAACCAGTTGTATACATTGACCTGCTCCTACTACTCCCTACTACACACAAGACCTCTGGTTCCAAAAGGGTTTTGGACCCTGAACTCAGTGTAGAAGAGCACAATTCACAACTGACAGAAAGAAAACATTAATTTTTTGCATCACACGCTCCACTATTTCTGCTCCAAATCCCTGCCAAAGACCAGGGCTGGCCAAAAGAAAGGTGTCAGATGGTTTTTGATGGAAGCAGAAGGTGGCATAGACACTACCTACACTATTTACTCTCACCTCCAGCTTACGGTGGGATGTTGGTCTGAAACAAAGCCCAGCCTGTCCTCACAGACCTACCCTGTCTAAGTGAAGAGAGAGAAAGCAAGACCTGTCTGTTTTGCACTCTCTGCAATATTTGATCCAGTACAGCACAAAGGGATCAAGCACATCAGGCCCAGCACTCTGATAGAGCTACTCAGCCCTCCCTAAATCCACAGGGGAGGCAGCAAAGCACGGTGCAGACACACTGCAGTGACCCTGCAGTGAAACCTGCACACAACATCTCACTGGCTCCCTCTACAACTGTTTTTCTTTCCAGTGTTGCTCCAATCTTGCACTGGTCTCTATATGGTTAGGACACTGGGTGAGCTATGAATTACATATGCAGCAGATCTTCCTAATGTACAACAAATAATGCTGTCCAACACTTGAAAAGAGAGCATTGCCTTCTCAGCACTTTTAAATTTCTAGTTTCCCTTGAAAACTGTCAGAAATTTTCTGTGTACATTTTAACTTCTATAGACCTTCCTCACTTTCTATTACCTTTGCCATCCATATCTCTAAACTTCTTCACAAAGTTATTAAAGCCCACAAATGCCAGGTGTGACCCTGTTTGTACAGCACAGGATGCTGTTCAAAAATGCTGTGAGAGGCTGTTAGTTACCATCACCCACAGCAGTGGGTGCCACCATCTGTAATCACTTCACTAGTGTCAGAACGAATTTTCTCCTCAGCCACAAGCCTGAGGGAGAACTGGCATACTCTCCTGCTCTGGCATATATGAATCCTTGTATCTTTTCTATACTGACACCACAAGGATGGCCACTCACAGAAGTAAAGGCATAAATTACAGTGGAAATTAATCACCAGTGTGTGGGAAAACAGAATCTCCTACATCCAATTAACCCCAAACAATAAAGGTCAGAGAAAACTGTATCTTAAAACAATAATGAACATTCACAAGGAAGTCCACTTTGTAAGGACTGTAAGCTGGAAATGGAGGAAGAAAATGGGTATCCAAACTAAGAGATCACAGAAATGAAATTTGTAACAGCACAATACTTTGACACACGCTATACTACAGAAAATTTGTCAGTTGTGTATATCCATGTTCTCAAAACCCTTTAAGCAATAAATTGTATGTTTTCTCTATAAACAGTTAGGTCTTGATCCCAGCCTACCTGGGATCCTCTAGTTGAATTTTATGACAGTTTGACAGTGACTTGCCATGAGATACTCACAGCTACTTCCCATTTCCTCCACAGTTTGACCTTCAAATGTAATAAAAATACTTTATTGTCCCAAATGCCTCATAAAAAACTATTGAGTAGTTCTGCCTTCGACAGGTAGATGGTGGATTCCCTGCATCTGACAGGGTAGCATTTCAGACTATTCCAAGAACAGTTGCTAGGCTGCTATGCACCTGTACAACAAATTCATAAGCCATATTCTTAAATTTAGCACACAAAAACATCTAAAAGCCACTGAAGTATTGCCCAAGCAGAAAAAAAAAATTGATACAAACCTATCTTCTCAAACCAACAATTTCACTCAGTTTTCACTCACCACCTTGTGAGTATACTCAGGAGATATTACTTGTTCCTCCATTTTTCCAGCACTCATACCAGTCAACATGATTCATGGAGAGTCTGTTTTTTCTTTTATGGTCATTAAAAGCTTTTATTTAGCCCAGTTAATTTATTGCTATATTTCCTGGTCTTCATCCACATTAGGGTAATTTGTACTCGTTATTTTAAAGAATACCTGGAAGAGGTACAGCTATGATATGTCCTTATTGAGTTTTCACAGATTTTTCATAAGACCTTCACAGGATATTTTCTATCTGTTTTCAGAATTTTTGTGAAGCCTGATGCTGCTTTCATTCTACTTATTTCCCTTTCTCCTTAATGACGAATGTTAAAAGCCACATCTCATGGTCAAGCATGTCTATCAGTGAGTACTGCCAACTACTGTAACATAGGATAAATCAACAGAATGTTGATTAAAAAAAAAAAGGCAACATTTGAACACTTTCATTAAAAAAACCTGCATCATTTTTTTTTTGTTAGCAGAAGGCATGCTTACTTCTTTCAGAGTTCTGTCATTCTGCTGATGTTGAGTGATTAATGTTTTTTTAGATCAAGATAAAGCACAGTGACCAATATATAGAAAAGAAGCAGAATTTTCACAAGTAGTATTTTCACAAAATCATAGCAGCAGTACTTCACATATGAACTCTCCTATTCTCTATTTACACAGAAAAAAAAAAAGGGAGAATTTACTGACTGCGAATGATTACATGGAAGATATGGTTTTATTCCTCAGTATGCCAAATTTCAGTTTGTGTAGCTGAATTGTTAAAAGCCTTCTCTTAATTTGATGCCAAAGATGAAAGAGAAGAATGGGAAAAGTGAATAAAACATTAAGCCCTTGTCAGATTTCCTATTCTGCATTTTAATACACAATTTTTTTCCCAGCTAATATGCATTTGACTGGGTTGAACTACAGGAATTAAAAAACTTAATGGTAAACTATTAGAAAAATTGAGGTACGTATTGTTAGGAATTATTAAGACACTTTGTAAAATTCCACCATTTCACTTTGTTTCAAGACATCTTGCAGAATCTTATGCCATATAATGGTTCATCCTCTTCATTCCCCCTTCTGTGTCATTTCTAGCTTGCAATTTATTCTTCATCAGTCATTTTACTGTTTTATTAAAGCTTTCTACGGGATGTAGAAAATTATTTTCAACATCAAATAAATGACTGAAAAGTTATCAGCAATAAGAAAGAAAACAGAAGGAAGAAGATCTCTTCCTTTTGGTGGCAGTAAAACCCTGTGTCAGTGCAAGCTGGTGGTGCAGAATTTTCAACATATCAAGCGAAAGTTAAACAAGGAGAAGAATAAGAGAGAAAAAAATAGTAACAGAGGAATACTGATAATTCAGCAGATCTGCATTGTGCCATCTGTATCACTAAAACAGACTTCAGGTGCAAGACCCTTAAGAGTCACATAAGTGCTGCTCTCACAGATTTCAGAGCTGCAACTGCAGAGCATTTAAGAGCCAATCCTTCCTGCTCAAAGAAAAATCAGAGCAACTTCAGCTCTGGAGTGTAATTTTCAGTATTATTACAGTCCATCTGAACAAAAATTGGGAAACATAAGGGATGCCACAATGTGGTCTTAATTACAACTATTTCTATTCTTTACTAACCTTAAAAGCCCTCTTATACTGGGCTCCAGCAGAGTATGTTCCACTTTCCCTGTCCTTCTACTGACACTACATCTACAGCTCCAAACACAGTGGTAAACCTGAAAGTTGCAGCAGTTGGCTATCACTGTGAAAGGCATGCCAGCATAAGTTCTAATATCAAGACAAAAACTACCAGTATTTCTGATAGAAGAAGTAATTTTTCACTGGTTAATAGGGACTGACATTGCAGCAACCATACAGAAGAAATCTGACTGTAGTTTTCACTGTTTCCTGTTGCTAAAAGACAAAGGCTTTTGTACACTCCTCAAAGTCACCATGAGCCCCAGCAGTGAGAAGACCAAAAGTTAAAACAAGATCAAGAAAACCTAGAAGCATATTAACTACAGCAGCATATTAGCCCTGACGAAAAACACACTACTGAAAAAAGGATGTTCACAATTTCTTCCCAGATTCTTGTCTGATACTTGCTTTAAGTCAGTGCCAGTTGTTCAGGAAGTTAAACAGCAAAACATGTCAGGGGAACTGTTCTGAAGGGAAAATTACTCCAGCAGACACTATGTGTTTCTAAAGAGAAGGCATATTGATTAAGTAACTGCACAGTCTCAGACTTTCTGCTCCTTGTTGGATTCTGCAGAGTAACAAGTAAAAAGCATCCACATCCTCAGGATGCTCTAGCTGATGCAGTCACACAAAAGATGCAGAGTACAGCAAGTAGATAAAGAAGCCTGTGCAGGAAGAGGAAAGAGTACCATGAAACATTTTAGCATGTGCACTTGGCCATCTTCAGGGAACACGTCTTCCATGAATTATTTATAATGTAGCATATCCATAGAGAATAAGGGCATCCACAGAGAATAAGAGCATTCAGATTCCTGGAACATGGGCAGAAACCTAGAAAAGTATTTTCTACAGAAGAGCAATAAATGCACATGTAAGAATTAATTTCACAGAATCAAAGAACCCTAATAACCAGTTAGATTGGAAAAAACCTCTGAGATCATCAAGTGCAAGCAATCTTTGACCAAACACCACCATGTCAACTAAACCATGGCACTAAGTGCCACATTCAGTTGTTTTGTGAACAGTTTCAGGGATGGTGACTCCACAACTTCCCTTGGCAAGCCATTCCGATGTGTCACAGCCCTTTCCCTGAAGAAATTCTTCCTGATGTCCAACCTGAACCTCCCCTTGAGGCCGTTCCTCTAGTCGTGTCTCTGGTTGCCCAAGACAAGAGGCCGACCCCTGGCTACACCCTTCTGTCAGGCAATTGTGGGGAGTGATAAGGTCACCCTTCAGCCTTCTTTTCTGCAGGATAAACATCCCCAGCTCCCTCAGCTGCTCCTCACAGGACTGGTGCTCCAGACCCGTCCCCAGTTCCATCGCCCTTCTCTGGACTCCAGTTTTCAAAAGCTTATCCAGAAACGCTCCGAATTACCAAGAAGATTAGATAACTGCTGCCTACCTACCTAGTACAGGCTGCGCTCTGAAACCCTCCAGTGAGTGGCTTTACGGTTTTTCTGGCATTAGAACACCAGAAACCCGCACGTGTTTACCGATGCACGGCACTTTCCTTCCCGTTACTATTCAGCCGCTATAATTTTTTTATCAGCCGCCGTCCAGCGGACAGAAGCGGGCGGGTGAGGGGCCACGCAGGGGCGCAGGGCAGGGCTGCCCCCGCGCCCGTCTGC